>OW799229.2:11200000-11645130 GCA_941918905.2 Xestia sexstrigata | reverse complement strand
ACCTAACCTAACCTAACCTAACCTAACCTAACCTAACCTAACCTAACCTAACCTAACCTAACCTAACCTACCTAACCTAACCTAACCTAACCTAACCTAACCTAACCTAACCTAACCTAACCTAACCTAACCTAACCTAACCTAACCTAACCTAACCTAACCTAACCTAACCTAACCTAACCTAACCTAACCTAACCTAACCTAACCTACCTAACCTAACCTAACCTAACCTAACTAACCTAACCTAACCTAACCTAACCTAACCTAACCTAACCTAACCTACTAACCTAACCTAACCTAACCTAACCTAACCTAACCTAACCTAACCTAACCTAACCTAACCTAACCTAACCTAACCTAACCTAACCTAACCTAACCTAACCTAACCTAACCTAACCTAACCTAACCTAACCTAACCTAACCTAACCTAACCTAACCTAACCTAACCTAACCTAACCTAACCTAACCTAACCTAACCTAACCTAACCTAACCTAACCTAACCTAACCTAACCTAACCTAACCTAACCTAACCTAACCTAACCTAACCTAACCTAACCTAACCTAACCTAACCTAACCTAACCTAACCTAACCTAACCTAACCTAACCTAACCTAACCTAACCTAACCTAACCTAACCTAACCTAACCTAACCTAACCTAACCTAACCTAACCTAACCTAACCTAACCTAACCTAACCTAACCTAACCTAACCTAACCTAACCTAACCTAACCTAACCTAACCTAACCTAACCTAACCTAACCTAACCTAACCTAACCTAACCTAACCTAACCTAACCTAACCTAACCTAACCTAACCTAACCTAACCTAACCTAACCTAACCTAACCTAACCTAACCTAACCTAACCTAACCTAACCTAACCTAACCTAACCTAACCTAACCTAACCTAACCTAACCTAACCTAACCTAACCTAACCTAACCTAACCTAACCTAACCTAACCTAACCTAACCTAACCTAACCTAACCTAACCTAACCTAACCTAACCTAACCTAACCTAACCTAACCTAACCTAACCTAACCTAACCTAACCTAACCTAACCTAACCTAACCTAACCTAACCTAACCTAACCTAACCTAACCTAACCTAACCTAACCTAACCTAACCTAACCTAACCTAACCTAACCTAACCTAACCTAACCTAACCTAACCTAACCTAACCTAACCTAACCTAACCTAACCTAACTAACCTAACCTAACCTAACCTAACCTAACCTAACCTAACCTAACCTAACCTAACCTAACCTAACCTAACCTAACCTAACCTAACCTAACCTAACCTAACCTAACCTAACCTAACCTAACCTAACCTAACCTAACCTAACCTAACCTAACCTAACCTAACCTAACCTAACCTAACCTAACCTAACCTAACCTAACCTAACCTAACCTAACCTAACCTAACCTAACCTAACCTAACCTAACCTAACCTAACCTAACCTAACCTAACCTAACCTAACCTAACCTAACCTAACCTAACCTAACCTAACCTAACCTAACCTAACCTAACCTAACCTAACCTAACCTAACCTAACCTAACCTAACCTAACCTAACCTAACCTAACCTAACCTAACCTAACCTAACCTAACCTAACCTAACCTAACCTAACCTAACCTAACCTAACCTAACCTAACCTAACCTAACCTAACCTAACCTAACCTAACCTAACCTAACCTAACCTAACCTAACCTAACCTAACCTAACCTAACCTAACCTAACCTAACCTAACCTAACCTAACCTAACCTAACCTAACCTAACCTAACCTAACCTAACCTAACCTAACCTAACCTAACCTAACCTAACCTAACCTAACCTAACCTAACCTAACCTAACCTAACCTAACCTAACCTAACCTAACCTAACCTAACCTAACCTAACCTAACCTAACCTAACCTAACCTAACCTAACCTAACCTAACCTAACCTAACCTAACCTAACCTAACCTAACCTAACCTAACCTAACCTAACCTAACCTAACCTAACCTAACCTAACCTAACCTAACCTAACCTAACCTAACCTAACCTAACCTAACCTAACCTAACCTAACCTAACCTAACCTAACCTAACCTAACCTAACCTAACCTAACCTAACCTAACCTAACCTAACCTAACCTAACCTAACCTAACCTAACCTAACCTAACCTAACCTAACCTAACCTAACCTAACCTAACCTAACCTAACCTAACCTAACCTAACCTAACCTAACCTAACCTAACCTAACCTAACCTAACCTAACCTAACCTAACCTAACCTAACCTAACCTAACCTAACCTAACCTAACCTAACCTAACCTAACCTAACCTAACCTAACCTAACCTAACCTAACCTAACCTAACCTAACCTAACCTAACCTAACCTAACCTAACCTAACCTAACCTAACCTAACCTAACCTAACCTAACCTAACCTAACCTAACCTAACCTAACCTAACCTAACCTAACCTAACCTAACCTAACCTAACCTAACCTAACCTAACCTAACCTAACCTAACCTAACCTAACCTAACCTAACCTAACCTAACCTAACCTAACCTAACCTAACCTAACCTAACCTAACCTAACCTAACCTAACCTAACCTAACCTAACCTAACCTAACCTAACCTAACCTAACCTAACCTAACCTAACCTAACCTAACCTAACCTAACCTAACCTAACCTAACCTAACCTAACCTAACCTAACCTAACCTAACCTAACCTAACCTAACCTAACCTAACCTAACCTAACCTAACCTAACCTAACCTAACCTAACCTAACCTAACCTAACCTAACCTAACCTAACCTAACCTAACCTAACCTAACCTAACCTAACCTAACCTAACCTAACCTAACCTAACCTAACCTAACCTAACCTAACCTAACCTAACCTAACCTAACCTAACCTAACCTAACCTAACCTAACCTAACCTAACCTAACCTAACCTAACCTAACCTAACCTAACCTAACCTAACCTAACCTAACCTAACCTAACCTAACCTAACCTAACCTAACCTAACCTAACCTAACCTAACCTAACCTAACCTAACCTAACCTAACCTAACCTAACCTAACCTAACCTAACCTAACCTAACCTAACCTAACCTAACCTAACCTAACCTAACCTAACCTAACCTAACCTAACCTAACCTAACCTAACCTAACCTAACCTAACCTAACCTAACCTAACCTAACCTAACCTAACCTAACCTAACCTAACCTAACCTAACCTAACCTAACCTAACCTAACCTAACCTAACCTAACCTAACCTAACCTAACCTAACCTAACCTAACCTAACCTAACCTAACCTAACCTAACCTAACCTAACCTAACCTAACCTAACCTAACCTAACCTAACCTAACCTAACCTAACCTAACCTAACCTAACCTAACCTAACCTAACCTAACCTAACCTAACCTAACCTAACCTAACCTAACCTAACCTAACCTAACCTAACCTAACCTAACCTAACCTAACCTAACCTAACCTAACCTAACCTAACCTAACCTAACCTAACCTAACCTAACCTAACCTAACCTAACCTAACCTAACCTAACCTAACCTAACCTAACCTAACCTAACCTAACCTAACCTAACCTAACCTAACCTAACCTAACCTAACCTAACCTAACCTAACCTAACCTAACCTAACCTAACCTAACCTAACCTAACCTAACCTAACCTAACCTAACCTAACCTAACCTAACCTAACCTAACCTAACCTAACCTAACCTAACCTAACCTAACCTAACCTAACCTAACCTAACCTAACCTAACCTAACCTAACCTAACCTAACCTAACCTAACCTAACCTAACCTAACCTAACCTAACCTAACCTAACCTAACCTAACCTAACCTAACCTAACCTAACCTAACCTAACCTAACCTAACCTAACCTAACCTAACCTAACCTAACCTAACCTAACCTAACCTAACCTAACCTAACCTAACCTAACCTAACCTAACCTAACCTAACCTAACCTAACCTAACCTAACCTAACCTAACCTAACCTAACCTAACCTAACCTAACCTAACCTAACCTAACCTAACCTAACCTAACCTAACCTAACCTAACCTAACCTAACCTAACCTAACCTAACCTAACCTAACCTAACCTAACCTAACCTAACCTAACCTAACCTAACCTAACCTAACCTAACCTAACCTAACCTAACCTAACCTAACCTAACCTAACCTAACCTAACCTAACCTAACCTAACCTAACCTAACCTAACCTAACCTAACCTAACCTAACCTAACCTAACCTAACCTAACCTAACCTAACCTAACCTAACCTAACCTAACCTAACCTAACCTAACCTAACCTAACCTAACCTAACCTAACCTAACCTAACCTAACCTAACCTAACCTAACCTAACCTAACCTAACCTAACCTAACCTAACCTAACCTAACCTAACCTAACCTAACCTAACCTAACCTAACCTAACCTAACCTAACCTAACCTAACCTAACCTAACCTAACCTAACCTAACCTAACCTAACCTAACCTAACCTAACCTAACCTAACCTAACCTAACCTAACCTAACCTAACCTAACCTAACCTAACCTAACCTAACCTAACCTAACCTAACCTAACCTAACCTAACCTAACCTAACCTAACCTAACCTAACCTAACCTAACCTAACCTAACCTAACCTAACCTAACCTAACCTAACCTAACCTAACCTAACCTAACCTAACCTAACCTAACCTAACCTAACCTAACCTAACCTAACCTAACCTAACCTAACCTAACCTAACCTAACCTAACCTAACCTAACCTAACCTAACCTAACCTAACCTAACCTAACCTAACCTAACCTAACCTAACCTAACCTAACCTAACCTAACCTAACCTAACCTAACCTAACCTAACCTAACCTAACCTAACCTAACCTAACCTAACCTAACGAGTACCCCCCCAGCCTCCGTGGTGGCCGGATCGTTTTTAAAGCTGCTCCGCAGTTAAAAATTCAAATTAATTGGTTTTTCTTGTCCGATTGTGAAAAGTGAGGTGTCCTTGGATGCGAAAACGTGTGCTGCTCAAGGTGCCGCGATAAAATTGTGCCGCCGTTCAGTGCTGAAAAAGTTATTAGCGGAAAACCTTAAATTTAGAGGTTAAGTTAAAACCGCTACAGACAAAAACGCATGCGCTGTCCAAACAAGATCGGCGACCCCTTTCTTTTTCTCTGGAATTCCATGGACATCGTGGCTCCCGACCATCTGGACCACTGAAAATCTCCCTGACATCGCGCCTTTGCGAGATATTCAGGAAATTGACAAAACCACGTGGCCTGAAAAAGCTGAAGGAGTGAAGTTAGCAGCTCGAAATTTGGACACAGCCTGGACCGTCACAACACGAGGCGAGTGAAACCAATTTTATAATTTTATGACTACCGGGAGATTTTATATGACCGTTTAAAGTCATAAACTTTATACCCTTATATCTCCGGATCCCGTCAACACGGTCAAGATTTTTAACTGCAACCTGTTGCGCGCTCATCAAATCCGTATAGATCCTAAGTTTTAGATTTTTAGCTCGAATAGTTTTTAAGATTTAAGTAATTTTTCAGGAAAACCATATTTTCAAAATTTTTCATACTTGTTTTTAAATTTTTTAAACTTTTAAATTTTGGATCCTGTAGGTCTTTAATTAATGTATTTTTAGCATATTTTTTCAAAATTTTATGTCAATTAGTTTAAAAGATATTAAATTTTTTATGTTTTTTGCCGATAATTCAGTATAAATAGGAAAAATCTACTTTTTTATGTTTTCATTGTGTTCAAATACCTTATTTGGACTCACATAAGCCCAAACACGGGCCATATAACACTGCAATTGGCTGTTTTGGTAAAAAAGCGCCATCTTGGTTTTTAGGTTTTATTCTTTAGACTGGGATAGCTCGGAAACCGCTGTTCCGATTGTCACCGGATTTCCACTCGGGGTGGTGGCGTGCCGCCAACTTTGAGTGTTGACCATTTTCAGGCCATTTCAGGCCTTAAGGATTTTTGTCGCTGAAACTACTTTCAGGACATACCTGAAGTGACGCCGAGCTGTAGGTCCAAAACCCCGTCCTTCTGTGACGAAGGGTTTTGAAGTTACGGACGTTTTAGTAAGACATTTGACAGCTCGGCGGCCATTTTGTTTAACTTCAAGCCGCCATAACTCTTGAACCAGAGGTCGTGGGAGATTGCGGTTTTTTGTTCTGAGGTCAGGGACCTTTCGTCTCCTTCACCCCACGATTCCAGGCGGTTTGGGGTTAAAATTTTTCGGGTTCCTGAAAGTGGCTTCAGCGGACAGTGGAGCTCAGGCTGAGTTGGGAGAGCCCAAACTCGGGGGGTCTGCGGCTTTCCAGAGGGAAGTTATCCACGATCAAATATCGACTCTGACAGCACTGCGGCCATTTTGTAAAATCTTTAGACGGCCGTAACTTCCCAACGGAGAGTCGTAGCGGGCTGGGGTTTTCACTGGACACACCAGTATAGCTTAGGGAATAGGATAAAAGGATTTTCAGGCGTTTTCAGGACGGCAAGATTTTTCTGCCTGAAAATTGTTCCGGTGGATCGGTCTCACCGAGCCAAACTCGGAAAGCCCAAACACGGGTGTTTTTGGACCGGTGGTTCCGGAGATATCCTCTTGTAACCACTTTTGGTTCTTTATTTTGGTAAAAAACCAAATTTTCAAGTTGGAATATCTCCGAAACCCCTTGGTGCAACTATACCGAGTTTGGGTTCATCTGGTAGGGCTCGGTGGGGGCTATCCGCCGGATTTGACAAAGCGACTCTATGTAGAGTTTTTCAAGAGTCGAAAATTTTCGGCATTCTTTTTGACATCTGAGAGTTTCTCTCGTCTGCTTTCGGTGCTTGACCCGTTCACTGAACGTAAGACTGACCGTAAATCGCATTACATAGAGATAAGACCTGTTAAGATTTTACAATCTTAAGTATTTTTACACTTTATCCTCATTATACACTTTTACTCTTTTATTTTATTATTTTTATACACTTGACGCATACCTCCAAAAATGTTGGGAATGAGAACCCCGCTCAAGGCGAAGGTGGCCGAAGGTGAGAAATCACCAAAGCTTACGACCTCGCCTCCAAATGTTAGACGCAGCGTCGCAGAATTGGAGGCCGCGGGGCCATCTAGCGCAAACACCACGCCCCCTCTAGCCACCAAGACGATGCAGGCTGGCCCTGCAAAACTATTACAGAAGCCCCACCAATCGAGACTAGTACAGGTGCACTCGCCGCCGAAACCCCAATACTCGGACCGATCGGCAGAAGCAAGGGCCTGTCTTACCAGGGCCAAAGCCCTGCTCGGCACCTCCAGGAACACCAAGACGGAGATTAAAACCGGCATTACCGAGGTGCTGGATCGATTGTTTCAGCTAGTAAAGGAGGCCGAAAAGTCTGCAAAAACAAAAGGAGTGGGGTCTGAAAACGCACGGTCTGAAAGCGCTGCCGCCAACCTCACCTACACCAGCCTGACCGACCCAAACCAGGACAACAGCTTACTCGAGGCTCAAATAAAGAGCCACTCAGTGCTGCTACAAAGCCACTCCAAGGAGATGGAGGAGCTGAAGACAGCAATCGAGCAGCACAAGCAGACAATCGAGAACGGCGCTGCCATGACGTACGCGAGCGTAACAGCGATACACAGCGGAAAAGCAAACCATACGCGAAGTACGCTACATTCAATCGTTGTTACCTCTAAGGATGAGACAGAGACCGGGGACGAAGTGCTGGATAAAGTACGGAAGGCAGCCGACGCAAAGGAAGGCTGGATAAAGGTAGAAAGGGTGAGGAAGGCAAAGGACAGGAAGATTATTATGGGCTTCCAAACCATTGAAGAAAGAGATAAACTGAAGGCAAAACTGGCAGGAGAAAGTCAGGACCTCCTTGTCGAGGAGGTGAAGAATAAGGACCCACTTCTGATCCTCAGGAGCGTCCTCTCTGCAAACTCAGACGAGGACGTTCTTAAGGCACTGAGGAACCAAAACCGAGGAGTTTTCCACAACCTCGACAAGGAGGAGGACAGGGTGGTGGTGAAGTTCCGGAGAAGGACCAGAAACCCACACACCTGTCACGTTGTGGTCAGCGTCTCACCGACCATTTGGAGACGGGCAACAGACCTCGGATGCCTGCACGTAGACCTCCAACGCGTGAGGGTTGAAGACCAGACCCCACTGGTACAGTGCACGCGCTGCCTAGGCTACGGGCACGGCAGACGTTACTGTAAGGAATCGGCTGACTTGTGCAGTCACTGCGGCGGGCCGCACCTGAGGACGGAATGCGCCGACTTTTTAACAGGTGCCCCGCCTAAGTGCCAGAATTGCACAAGAGCCAAGCTCGGAGACGCTGGCCACAATGCCTTTAGCTCGGAATGCCCGACTCGCCGCAAGTGGGACGACATAGCGAGATCAACGGTAGCATACTGCTAAGGGCACCCAAGGCAACCCAAACCCCTATAGACTGGTCCAGGCCAACCTCCAGAGGAAAAGACTGGCGACGAACGAGCTGCTAATAGAAGCGGAAAAGCGCGGGGTTGCCGTTGCTCTCCTCCAAGAACCATACGTGGGCGGGGCTAAAGTGATGGGGAGTCGCAGGGGCATGCGGGTCTTCCAGAGCACTGATACCGGAGATGGGACTGTTAAGGCCGCAATAGCGGTCTTTGATCAGGACCTCATCGTAGAACAGTACCCAAAACTCACCACGAACAACATCACCGTGGTGGGGATCCGAACCAGTGCCTGGAAGATTACGCTGGTCTCCTTTTACTTTGAGCCAGACCAGCCAATCGGACCATATCTCGGGCACCTCAAACGCATTGAGGAAGAGGTAGGTTCCAGAATGCTGGTTATTGGAGGAGACGCAAACGCCAAAAGTACCTGGTGGGGAAGCCTGACCATCGACCGCAGAGGCGAAGAAGTGTCCGGAGTTCTCGACGAGCTGGACCTGAACATACTCAACAGAGGGGAAATTCCGACCTTCGACACGATCAGAGGGGGGATACGCCTCTGCAGCCATGTCGACATTACAGCATGCTCGACAGATATCCTGGACCTGGTTGACGACTGGAGGGTAGATGAGGGCCTCACGAGCTCGGACCATAACGGCATTGTTTTCAATATAAAATTAAAAAGGTCAAAAGGCATCCAAATTCATAGAACTACTAGAATTTTTAATACTAAAAAAGCAAATTGGCCCGAGTTTCGTGAGAAACTCGGCCAATTAATGCAGGAAAACCATATAAATAAAATAGCTATAGATAATCTAAATACAGCCGAAAAAGTAAATTCAATCATAAAAATTTATACCAACGTCATTAAAGAGGCATGCACCTCGTCAATGCCAGTTAAAAAAGTCAATGAAGTGCTCACCTTGCCGTGGTGGTCCGAGAAACTCGTGGGGTTGAAGAAAGAGGTCGCCACTAAGAAACGTAGAGTTAGGAGTGCTGCACCAGCCCGAAGATCGAAGGTCGTCGAAGAGTACCTGAAACAGAAAGTTGAGTATGAGACGGAAGCAGCCAAGGACGAAATCGAGAGTTGGAAGAACTTCTGCGCGAGACAGGACAGGGAAGGGGTTTGGGAAGGTATCTACCGGGTGATAGGAAGGACAAAGGGAAGAGGAGAGGACCAGCCGTTGATGAAGGACGGGGAGGTACTGGATGCAAGGGGTTCAGTTGAATTGCTGGCGAAAACCTTTTATCCAGAAGACCACTCAGGCACCGACAGCACCTTCCACCGCCTTATCAGAGAAAAGGCCGACATCGTGAATGAGGGAGAGCAAGATGAATCATGCGAGCCACCATTCACGATGGCCGAGCTGTTGGCAGCGTGCGCGTCTTTCAACGCTAAAAAAGCGCCAGGAGCAGATGGCTTCACTGCCGACATTTGTTGCCAGGCTACTAGAAGTGCCCCTGAGGTGGCCTTGGCTCTCCTCAACGGCTGCTTGAGAAACCACCTGTTCCCCGAAATCTGGAAGGAAGCGACTGTCATCATTTTAAAGAAGCCCGGGAAAACCGACTACAGCAACCCGAAAGCGTACAGACCCATCGGCCTATTACCTATATTCGGTAAAATCTACGAGAAGATGTTGGTGGCCCGCCTCAAGTTTCATCTGATCCCAAGGATGAGTACTCGCCAGTATGGATTCATGCCCCAGAGAAGCACCGAGGACTCCCTCTATGCACTAATGCAACACATACGCGGTAAGCTGAAACTAAAGAAAATTGTAGTCCTAGTATCATTGGACATAGAGGGAGCCTTCGATAGCGCATGGTGGCCAGCCATAAGGGTCCGTCTGGCTGAGGAACAGTGTCCAGTCGGCTTGAGGAGGGTCATCGACAGCTACCTCGAAAACCGAAGGGTCAGGGTCAGGTACGCAGGTGAAGAGTACAGCAAGGCCACAAGCAAGGGCTGTGTCCAGGGTTCAATTGGGGGACCATTACTCTGGAACCTGTTGCTGGACCCGCTCCTAAAGAGCTTGGAAAATAGGGATGACTATTGCCAGGCTTTTGCTGACGACGTTGTGCTGGTTTTCGATGGTGACACAGCGTTGGAGATCGAGGGACGTGCCAATGCCGCTCTCGAACATGTTCGGGCGTGGGGCACTCAAAACAAGCTAAAATTTGCCCCGCAGAAAACCAATGCGATGGTCATAACGCGCAAACTAAAATACGACACCCCACGCCTGAGCATGGACGGAATCGACATTGCCATGTCCAACGAGATCAAACTCCTGGGTGTCACCATCGACAAGCAGCTGACCTTTAACGCACATGTCGCAAATGTATGCAGAAAGGCAATAGGCATCCACAAGCAGTTAACCAAGGCAGCGAAAACCAGCTGGGGACTTCACCCTGAGGTCATTAGAATAATATATGTGGCCACCGTCGAACCAGTCATCCTGTACGCCGCCAGTGTATGGGCCCCGGCCGTCGAGAAGCTGGGCATTAAAAAGCAGTTGGGAGCAGTCCAGCGCGGCATTGCGCAAAAGCTGTGCAAGGGATACCGGACGGTCTCCTTAAACTCCGCGCTAGTGCTGGCCGGGATACTACCTCTCGACCTGCGAGTCCGCGAAGCGGCATCGCTATACGAGGCCAGGAGGGGGGTGCCTCGGCCAGCACTCGGCGACAGGAGCGTCGAGCAGACCGTCTCGGCAATGGAGGCTCCGCACCCTGCAGAGCGCGCTGAGCTAGAGCTCATAAGCCTGGTAGATCAAGAGCAACTAAATGCACAGAGTGAACTTGAAGTTCGCATCTTTAC
This sequence comes from Xestia sexstrigata, assembly GCA_941918905.2. Classification (NCBI taxonomy): domain Eukaryota; kingdom Metazoa; phylum Arthropoda; class Insecta; order Lepidoptera; family Noctuidae; genus Xestia; species Xestia sexstrigata. The sequence continues at coordinate 11,633,850 of OW799229.2, read as the reverse complement.
GGATGGGAGCAAGATTGGGGGCAAGGTTGGGGCGGCACTATCTGTATGGACTGGTGACGCCGAAACCAAAGCTCTCAAGCTTGCTCTCCCACATTATTCCACTGTCTACCAGGCTGAGCTTCTGGCAATATGCGTCGCAACCAGGGAGATCCTTAAACACAGTGCGCAGTCGTTTGGGATCTTCAGTGACTCTATGGCGGCCCTCCAAACCGTACAAAATTACAGTCGCCACCACCCCCTGGCGGTAGAGACGAGGGCTAACCTTAGGTCCTCGTCGACCCAGAACAAGGCCGTCACCTTGTTTTGGGTCAAGGCTCATGCAGGGTTGGAGGGAAATGAGAGGGCCGACGAATTAGCCAAAAGAGCCGCTGAAGGTTCCAAGCGGAAGCCCGACTACGACCTGTGTCCGGTTTCATACGTCAAGCGAAGCATCCGAATGGCAACTCTTGACGTATGGAACCGGAGATACAACTCCGAAACAACTGCTTCTGTGACCAAATTGTTCTTCCCGGACGCAGTGGCGGCCTACAGGATAGTCAGGAAAATCAAAATCGGCAACGTTACTACGCAGATCATGACGGGGCACGGTGGGTTCTCGGAATACTTGAATCGCTTCAAGTGCAAAGAGAGCCCATCGTGCATTTGTGATCCCGACATTGCTGAGACGGTGCCACATATATTGTTTAGCTGTCCTGTGTTCGACCAGGAAAGACTCGTGGCTGAGCACGTACTCGACACCAAACTGGATGCCGAAAATGTGTGGCTCTTAATGAAGGGGAAGAAGAGAGAGGTGTTTTTAGAATACTGTGTAAAAATCTGCGAAAAAGTTATAAAAAGAAACAAAACAGCTTAAGCAAAAATGCTTACATAATATTATATAGAATATTAGGGTCAAGCATTGAAAACAGACGAAATAAATTCACTAAGAAACGCCAGGAAAATTGATAAAATTGTATACCTATTAATAAGCTGCCCATATTGATAAATTTGAGTGAGTAGTCGTAAGAACTGTCCTAATATAAGATAGCTTGTGATCTGAAAACCACAAACGCACTAGTATTTTTATAGTAGAAAATAGAAGTAGTCCCAAAAAATATGTAAATAGAAGTAAGAATAGTTTATAAGATGATTGTAATAATGAAAACAAACACGAAATAGCATTAAGGAATAGAAAGTAAAAGTAGACCTAAGAAACATGTAAAGAGAACAAAGAATAGTATCTAAGATTGTTCGAAGTAGCAAAGAAAAAGTAATGTAAGAATTAGAATAAGAATCATTGTAGAAAAACAATAAAAACAGTTGTATTGTCATTGTGTTACACCCGAAATAAAAATGGAAATAGAATACAATACAGAATAGGGAAAAATAGAAGGGCGTCCTACCCTTAGAGACAGTAAGAGAAGGAATGATAGAAAGATGCAGTATGCAGAATGAAAGTGCGAGAAGAATAATTGCGAGAACTAGTATGAACGTAAAGCTTAAAATAGGCTCCGATTATGTTGGAGGTAGAAGTATAAAGAGAAAAAAAAAAAAAAAAAAAAAAAAAAAAAAAAAAAAACCTAACCTAACCTAACCTAACCTAACCTAACCTAACCTAACCTAACCTAACCTAACCTAACCTAACCTAACCTAACCTAACCTAACCTAACCTAACCTAACCTAACCTAACCTAACCTAACCTAACCTAACCTAACCTAACCTAACCTAACCTAACCTAACCTAACCTAACCTAACCTAACCTAACCTAACCTAACCTAACCTAACCTAACCTAACCTAACCTAACCTAACCTAACCTAACCTAACCTAACCTAACCTAACCTAACCTAACCTAACCTAACCTAACCTAACCTAACCTAACCTAACCTAACCTAACCTAACCTAACCTAACCTAACCTAACCTAACCTAACCTAACCTAACCTAACCTAACCTAACCTAACCTAACCTAACCTAACCTAACCTAACCTAACCTAACCTAACCTAACCTAACCTAACCTAACCTAACCTAACCTAACCTAACCTAACCTAACCTAACCTAACCTAACCTAACCTAACCTAACCTAACCTAACCTAACCTAACCTAACCTAACCTAACCTAACCTAACCAGTACCCCCCCAACCTCCGTGGTGGTCGGATCGTTTTTGGAGTCGCTCCGCGCTTAAAAATTCAAAAAAGTTGGTTTTTCTTGTCCGATTGTGAAGAGTGAGGTGTCCTTGGATGCGGAAACTGGTTTCGCTTCAATTGCCTTGATCTAATTGTGCCGCTGTACAGTGCCTGAAAAGTTATTCGCGAAAAACCTTAACTTTAGAGGTTAAGTGAAAATCGTCACAGACAGAAACGCATGCGCTGCCCAAACGAGATCGGCGACCCCCATCTTTTTCTCTGGAATTCAGAGGACATCGTGGTTCCCGACCATCTGGACCATCGAAAATCTCCCTGACATCGTGCCTTTACGAGATATTCAGGAAATTCACAAAACCACGTGGCCTGAAAAAGCGGAAGGAGTGGATTTAGCGGCTCAAAATTTGGACAAAACCTGAACCGTCACAACACGAGGCGAGTGCATTTATTTTTAGAATTTTATGACAGCCGAAAAATTTTATACGACAGTCTAAAGTTACTAACTTCAGACCCTAATATCTCCGGTTCCTATCAATAAAATCAAGATTTTCAACTGCAGCCTGTTGCGCGCTTATCAAACCTTTAGAGATCTTAAGTTTCAGATTTTTAGCTTTAATAGTTTTTAAGATTTAAGAAATTTTTCAGGAAAATCATATTTTCAAAAAAATTCATACTTGTGTTAAATTTTTTAAATTTTTAATTCCTGTATCTTGTAGCTCTTATATTTACGTAAATTTAACATATTTTTTCAATTTTTTTTGTCAAACTGTTTAAAAGATATCAAATTTTATATGTTTTTTGGCTTTTATTCGAAATTTAATAGAAAATAATATATTTTGACATCAGGACAGGGTCAAACACACCCATCGTGACCTATTCGAGCCCAAACACGGGCCCCATAGCTCTTAATTTGGCTTTTTTGGCGAAATTGCGCCATCTTGGTTTTTAGGTTTTAAGTTTTAGATTAAGATATTTCGAGAACCGTTGGTCCGATCAACACCGGATTTTCACTGGGGATAGTAGTGTACCGCCAACTTTAGATGTGTACAAGTTTCAGGCTGTTTCAGGACAAAAAATTTTTTGTCGCTGAAACTGCTTTCAGGACACACCTGAAGTGACGCCGAGCTGCAGGTCCAAAACCCCGTCCTTCTGAGACGAAGGGTTCCGAAGTTACGGACGTTTTAGTACGACATTTGACAGCTCGGCGGCCATTTTGTTTAGCTTCAAACCGCCATAACTCTTGAACCAGAGGTCGTGGGAGATTGCGGTTTTTGGTTCTGTACTCAGGGACCTTCCGTCCCTTTCACCCCACGACTTCAGGCGGTTTGGGGCTAAAAATTTTCAGGACCCTGAAAGTAGTTTCAGCGGACAGCGGAGCTCGGGCCGAGTTGGGAGAGCCCAAACTCGGGGGGTCTACTGGTTTCCAGAGGGAAGTTGTCTGGGGTCAAAGATCCACTTTGACAGCACCGCGGCCATTTTGCAAAAACTTTAGACGGCCATAACTTCCCAACGGAGAGTGGTAGAGGGCTGGGGTCTTCGCTGGACATACCGGTAGGGCTTAGGGCATAAGACAAGGCTGTTTTCAGGCGTTTTCAGGGGGTCAAGATCTTTCCGCCTGAAAACCGTTCCGGTGGATCGGTCTCGCCGAGCCAAGTTCGGAAAGCCCAAGCACTAGGGTTTTTGGACCAGTGGTTCCGGAGATATCCCCTTGTAACCATTTTTGGTTGTTTATTTTGGTTAAAAAACCAAATTTCCAAGTTTGGATATCTCCGAAACCCCTTGGGGTAACCATACCGAGTTTGGGGTCATTGTAAAGGGCTTGGCGAGAGCTATCTTCCGAAAGCAGCAAACTGACTCTACATAGAGTCGTGACGAAAATCGCTCTACATTTGCGATTTTTTTTACTTTTTGAGTAGATTTTCAAACTGTTTTAGTGCTTGACCCGTTCTTTTGAACGTAGGGCCAACTGTGACAACTCTATTTAGAGAAATTGAGACCAGCTGACGATTTTAAACAATCTTAAGTACGTTTACACTTTTTAGTTTTATTATATATTTTATACTCTCTGACGCATACTCCAAATAAAATGATCGGATTCAGGACCCCACTCAAAGCAAAGGCGGCTGAGGGTGGTGAAAAATCACCGAAACAGACGACCTCGCCTCCAAACGTGAGACGCAGTGTCGGAGAAGGAGAAGGGGAGGCTGCGGGGCCCTCGAGCGTAAACGCAACCCCCCCGTTAGCCACCAAGACGGTGCAGGCAGGCCCTGCTAAACCCACATTAAAGCCACACCCCTCGAAACTAGTACAGGTACACTCGCCGCCGAAACCTCACTACGCGGACCGATCAGCAGAGGCGAGGGCCTGCTTGACCAAAGCAAAATTTTTACTTAGCTCCTCCAGAAATACCAAGACGGAAATAAAAACCGGCGTAACGGAAGCGCTGGATAGGATGTTTCAGCTTATTAAGGAGGCCGAAAAAGCTAACAAAACTAAAGCCCCAGGAGTGGGGACTGAAAATTCACGACCCGAGGGCGTAGCCGCTGACCTCACCTTCACAAGCGTAGCCGACTCAGGCCATAACTACAGCCAACTTGAGGCTCAAATAAGGAGCCACTCGCTGCTGCTCGAGAGCCACACCAGGGGGATGGAGGACCTGAAGGTGGCTATAGAGCAACACAAGCAGACTGTAGAGAGCGGTTCTGCCATGACGTACGCGAGCGTAACAGCGACACAAGGCGGAAAAGCGAACCCGGTGCGAAGTACGCTTCACTCAATCGTTGTTACCTCTAAAGACGAGACAGAGACTGGGGACGAAGTACTGGAAAAGTTGAGAAAGGCAGCAGATGCAAAGGAAGGCTGGGTGAAAGTGGAAAAGGTGAGGAAAGCGAAAGACAGAAAAATCATTATGGGTTTCCTCACTACTGAAGAAAGGGACAAATTAAAAGGAAGGCTGGCAAGAGAGAATCAGGACCTCCATGTCGAGGAGGTGAAGAACAGGGACCCGTTACTGATCCTCAGAAGCGTCCTCTCGGTAAATACAGACGAGGACGTTCTTAAGGCACTGAGAAATCAGAACCGGGATGTCTTTCGCAACCTCGACAAGGAGGAGGACAGGGTGGTCGTGAAGTTCCGGAGGAGAACGAGGAACCCACACACCTGTCACGTTGTGGTCAGCGTCTCGCCAACCATCTGGAGACGGGCAACAGAAGCCGGATGCCTGCACATAGACCTCCAGCGCGTAAGGGTCGAAGACCAGACCCCACTTGTGCAGTGCACGCGCTGCTTAGGCTATGGGCATGGCAGACGGTACTGTAAAGAAGCGGTTGACCTGTGCAGTCACTGCGGTGGCCCACATTTAAGATCAGAATGCGAGGACTATTTGACGGATGCTCCCCCCAAATGCCAGAACTGCACAAGAGCCAAGCTCGGGGACGTCGGCCACAACGCCTTTAGTTCCGAATGTCCAACACGCCGTAAATGGGATGAGATAGCAAGGGCAACGGTAGCATACTGCTAAGGGCACCCACGGCAACCCAAACCCCTACAGATTGGTACAGGCCAACCTTCAGAGGAAAAGACTGGCGACGAACGAACTTCTTATCGAAGCGGATAGGCGCGGGGTCGCCATTGCTCTCCTCCAGGAACCATATGTGGGCGGGGCCAAAGTAATGAGGAGTCATAGAGGCGTCCGGATCTTCCAGAGCACTGACAACGGAGAGGGGACTGTCAAGGCCGCAATAGCGGTCTTCGATCAAGACCTCATTGTCGAACAGTACCCGAAACTCACCACGAACAACATCACCGTGGTGGGGATCCGAACCAGTGCCTGGAAGATCACACTAGTCTCCTTTTACTTTGAGCCAGACCAGCCAATTGAACCATACCTCGACCACCTCAAACGCGTTGAGGAAGAGGTAGGTTCCAGAATGTGGATTCTTGGGGGAGACGCAAATGCAAAAAGTACCTGGTGGGGAAGCCTGACCATCGACCGCAGAGGCGAAGAAGTGTCCGGAGTGCTCGATGAGCTGGACCTGAACATACTCAACAGAGGGGAAATTCCGACCTTCGACACGATCAGAGGGGGCATAAGATACTGCAGCCACGTCGACATTACGGCATGCTCGACCGATATTCTGGACCTGGTGGACGACTGGAGGGTAGACGAGGGCCTCACGAGCTCGGACCACAACGGCATTGTGTTTAACATAAAATTAAAAAGGTCCAAAGGCATGCAAATCCAAAGAACCACAAGAGTTTTCAATACTAAAAAAGCAAATTGGCCCGAGTTTCGTGAGAAACTCGGCCAATTAATGCAAGAAAAACAAGTAAATAAAATAGTAATAGACAACTTAAATACAGCTGACCAAGTAAATTCAATAACTAAAATCTACACCAATATTATTAAAGATGCATGCACTTCGTCAATGCCACTTAAGAAACTCAAAGAAGTGCTCACATTGCCGTGGTGGTCCGAGAAACTCGTGGGGATGAAGAAAGAGGTCGCCACCAGGAAACGCAGAGTTAGGAGTGCTGCACCAGCCCGAAGATCGAAGGTCGTCGAAGAGTACCTGAAACTGAAAGTTGAGTATGAGACGGAAGCAGCTAAGGATGAAACTGAGAGTTGGAAGAACTTCTGCGCAAGACAGGATAGAGAAGGGGTTTGGGAGGGTATCTACCGGGTTATAGGAAGGACTAAGGGAAGAGGTGAGGACCAGCCGTTGGTGAAGGACGGGGAAGTACTGGACGCGAAAGGCTCAGTCGAATTATTGGCAAAAACCTTCTACCCAGAGGACCACTCAGGCACGGATAGCACCTGCCACCGCCTTATCAGAGAAAAGGCCGATGTCGTGAATGCTGGGGGGCAAGATGAGTCATGCAATCCACCATTCACGATGGCTGAGCTAATGGCAGCGTGCGGGTCCTTCAACGCCAAAAAAGCGCCAGGAGCAGATGGTTTTACCGCTGATATTTGTTGCCAGGCTATTAGAAGTGCCCCCGAGGTGGCCTTGGCTCTCCTCAACGGCTGCTTGAGAAACCACCTCTTCCCCGAAATTTGGAAAGAAGCGACGGTCATTATTTTAAGGAAGCCTGGGAAGATCGACTACAGCTCCCCAAAAGCGTACAGACCAATCGGCCTACTACCTATACTCGGAAAAATATACGAGAAGATGTTGGTGGCCCGCCTCAAGTTTCATCTGATCCCAAAGATGAGTACTCGCCAGTACGGATTCATGCCTCAGAGGAGCACCGAGGACTCCCTCTATGTACTAATGCAACACATACGCGGAAAGCTGACACAAAAGAAAATTGTAGTACTGATATCACTGGACATAGAGGGAGCCTTCGACAGCGCATGGTGGCCAGCTATAAGAGTCCGTCTGGCTGAGGAACAGTGTCCAGTCGGCTTGAGGAGGGTCATTGACAGCTATCTCAAAAACCGAAGGGTTAGGGTCAGGTACGCAGGTGAAGAGTACTGTAAGGCCACAAGCAAAGGCTGTGTCCAGGGTTCTATCGGGGGACCAATACTATGGAACTTGCTGCTGGACCCGCTATTGAAGAACTTGGAGGCTGGGGATGTCTATTGCCAGGCCTTTGCAGACGACGTCGTGTTGGTTTTCGATGGTGACACGGCGCTGGAGATCGAGGTACGTGCCAATGCCGCTCTCGAACATGTTCGGACGTGGGGTGTTCAAAACAAGCTTAAATTCGCCCCTCAGAAGACCAATGCTATGGTCATAACGCGCAAATTAAAATACGACACCCCACGCCTGAGCATGGGCGGGATCGACATTGCCATGTCAAATGAGATCAAAATCCTGGGTGTCACCATCGACAAACAGCTGTCCTTCAACGCACACGTCGCAAATGTGTGCAGAAAGGCAATAGGCATCCACAAGCAGCTTACTAGGGCAGCAAAGACCAGCTGGGGGCTGAACCCCGAGGTCATTAGGATCATATATGTGGCTACCGTTGAACCAGTCGTCCTGTACGCCGCCAGCGTATGGGCTCCGGCCGTCGACAAGCTGGGTGTCAGAAAGCAGTTGGGAGCAGTACAGCGCGGTATTGCGCAAAAGCTGTGCAAAGGGTACCGGACGGTCTCCTTGAACTCCGCGCTAGTGCTGGCTGGGATACTACCTCTCGACCTGCGAGTCCGCGAAGCGGCATCACTATACGAGGCCAGAAGAGGGGTGCCTCAGCCAGCACTCGGCGACAGGGAGGTCGAGCAGACCGCCTCGGCAATGGAGGCTCCACACCCCGCAGAGCGCGCTGAGCTGGAGCTCGTTAGCCTGGTAAACCAAGAGCAATTAGATAATGCCCAGAACGAACTTGAAGTTCGTATCTTTACGGACGGGAGTAAGATTGGGGGCAAGGTTGGAGCGGCACTATCCCTATGGAGCGGTGACGCCGAAACCAAAACCCTCAAGCTTGCTCTCCCTCACTACTCCACCGTTTACCAGGCTGAGCTTTTGGCAATATGCGTCGCAACCAGGGAGATTTTGAAGCACAGTGCGCAATCGTTTGGAATCTTCAGCGACTCCATGGCGGCCCTCCAAACCATACAAAATTACAACCGCCACCACCCCCTGGCAGTAGAGACAAGGGCCAACCTTAGGTCCCTGTCGATCCAAAACAAGGCTGTTACCTTGTTTTGGATCAAAGCCCACGCGGGGTTGGAAGGGAATGAGAGGGCCGATGAACTAGCCAAAAGAGCCGCTGAAAGTTCCAAACGAAAGCCCGACTACGACCTGTGTCCGGTCTCGTACGTCAAGCGATGCATTAGAACGGCAACTCTTGACGTGTGGAACCAGAGATACAGCTCCGGAGGAACTGCCTCAGTGACGAAACTGTTTTTCCCGGATGCGGTGGCGGCGTACAGGATAGTCAGGAAGATTAAAATCGGCAATATAACAACACAGATCATGACAGGGCACGGTGGGTTCTCGGAATACTTGAATCGCTTCAAGCGCAAGGAGAGCCCATCGTGCGTCTGTGATCCTGAAGTTGCTGAAACGGTGCCACATATATTATTCGACTGCCCCTTGTTCGACCAGGACAGACTTGTGGCTGAGCATGTACTCGACACCAAACTAGATCCAGATACTGTATGGCAAATCATGAAGGGTAAAAAGAGAGATTTATTTTTGGAGTTTTGCGTTAAAATATGTGAAAGAGTGATAAAGAAAAATAAAACAGCTTAAGCAAGAATGTTTGCATAATATTGTACATAATATTAGGGTCAAGCATTAAAAGCAGAAGTAACAAAGTTGGTCAGAAACGCCGGAAAAAATTATTAATATTTAAATGTTGCCATATTGATAAACTAGAGTGTAAGTAGTCGTAAGAAACTGTACTAGAAAATAAGAATCGAGAAATAAGATGGCTGTTGAATAAAAAGTTCACAAATGTAATATAGTTATGAAATAGAAATAGAAGTAGTCGTAAGAAATATGTAACTAGTAATAAGAATAGACATTATAAGATAGCTGTAAAAACGCAAATAAACATGTAATAGCAGTAAGAAATAGAAATAAGATAGAATAAGAAATTATTGTAGAAGATAAATAAAAACAGTTGTGTTAATGAGTTATCCCCGAAATAAAAATAAAATACGAATAGAATACAGAATAGGGACAAGTAGAAGGGCGTCCTACCCTTAAAAGACAGAAAGAAGAAGGAAAGATAGAAAGATAAAGTATGTAGAATGAAAGTGCGAGAGGAATAAAAGCGAGAACTTGTATGAATGGTAAGCCTAGCACAGGCTCCGATTATGTTGGAGGTAGAAGTATTAAAAAAAAAAAAAAAAAAAAAAAAAAAAAAAAAAAAAAAAAAAAAAAAAAAAAAAAAAAAAAAAACCTAACCTAACCTAACCTAACCTAACCTAACCTAACCTAACCTAACCTAACCTAACCTAACCTAACCTAACCTAACCTAACCTAACCTAACCTAACCTAACCTAACCTAACCTAACCTAACCTAACCTAACCTAACCTAACCTAACCTAACCTAACCTAACCTAACCTAACCTAACCTAACCTAACCTAACCTAACCTTTTTTTTTTTTTTTTTTTTTTTTTTTTTTCTCAATGTGGAAATCCTCAATGGATGTCCTCCGCCCTGGGGAGAGCGGAGGGGTCTGTCAGACTCGTACTGACTAAAACCACACCGGTGTTCCCTCGCACACTTGTGTCGGGGGGCAGCGGGAACTGATGCGACTTCCGCTGCCCCCGTCTAGTGCCGGCCCGCTTGACCTGCGGGCCTCGTCCCGGGAGGAGTGAGGTGTAAGACTCCCCCCGCTACTTCCAAGAGAGGCGCGCGTGGAACACAACGCGCCGCCGTCTCGGGTCCATTGTGATAGGGGGCGACGGATGTCCCCGAATCCGTCGCCCCTGGACCAATTTAGGGGGGCCGGAAGAGGGCGTTGTCAGCCCTCTGCCGACGCCCGGCACGTCTGCTGCGGGATGGATGGGGGCTCGTGATCTCCCTTTCCCTTTCCGCAGCTTCCTTCTGCGACATGACGGTTTCGCAGAAGGACATCACCGCGTCCCAGGACTCTGCGCTTTCGACCATCGAGCGAACGACGGCCAGCAACGACAGGTCTCCTCCAACCTCTGCAACGAGCGCACGGCGCGGCTCATCCCACGCGGCACACTCAGCCAGCGTATGCCGCGCCGTATCCTCCGTGCAGTGGACGCAGTGATGGCACCGGGCGTCCGGCTCCCTGCCCAAGCGACACAGGTACTTCCCGAAGCAGCCGTGCCCCGAGAGCACCTGCGTCACCCGAAACGTCAGGGAGCCGTGCTTCCTCCCGAGCCAGTCGTCGAGTACTGGCCGGATCGCTTCGACTGTGTCGAGGCCGGCGGTGGGGAGTTCTAGCCTCCCCCGCCATTCCGCCACCATGACTTGTCGGAGCTGAGACCGGTACACTGTTATTTGTCGCTGCACCAGTCTTTCGCCCCGATGTTTGGCCTCCTCGCGCCACAGGTATAGTGTCGCGAGGGTCTTCGCCTCCAGGTCCCACGGCGGGGATCCGGCCAGTACGCAAGCCGCCTCGTAGGAGATCGTGCGATATCCCCGTACGACCCTGACAGCCATCGCTCTCTGCGGTCTGCGCAGAACTGCGATAGTGCGGGCCGTCAGGTCTGTCGCCCATATCGGGGCCCCGTAAAGGGCCATCGATCGCACGATCCCCACATACAACCGCCTGCAGGCGGAGCTCGGGCCCCCCAGATTGGGAAGCAGCGTTGACAGCGCGCCCGCCGCGCCCATCAACTTGGGCACCAGCCGCTGAAAGTGGGGGCCAAAGTCCCAACGGCTGTCGAGCACCAATCCAAGGTACTTCATGGTTGACCCGACAGCGATCCGAACCCCCCCGACCACAATGTGTGATCCCAACGGTGGTGCCCGCCGGGGGCCATGAAAAGCGATGGCCTCCGACTTGTTAAGGGCCACTTCCAGGCCCAGGCGTCGTATGCGGCTCACCACCTGTGAGACCGCAGCCGTGGCCAGCAACGCTGCCTCCCTGTACGAGCTCCCCCGAGCCGTGACCAGCGTGTCGTCCGCATAACACGTCAGGTTCACTCCCGGCGGGAGCTCGCACCGCAAAACCCAGTCGTATCCGATGTTCCACAGGGGTGGGCCCAGAACCGAGCCCTGTGGAACACCGCACGACATCAACCTAACCTAACCTAACCTAACCTAACCTAACCTAACCTAACCAGGGAATGTGCTGGGGAGACAACTTACGCTAATGTGGCAGCCGTTACGAAGAACCACACCAGGGCACAGGCCCTGGAGCGAACCACGCTGCATTCCGTAGTTGTCTCCTCAACACAGGAGATGGATACGGGGGACGAGATTCTGGAGAGAGTCAGGAAGGCAGTCGACGCGAAGGAGGGCTGGGTGCGGGTGGAAAGAGTGCGAAAAGCAAAAGATCAAAAGATCATAATGGGGTGTGGAACAAGGGAGGAGAGGTCGAAACTGAAGAAGCGACTGAGGGTGGCCGGAGAGAACCTCGTTGTCGAGGAAGTGGCAAACCGGGACCCGCTTCTGGTTCTTAGGGACGTGTTGTCAGTACACAGTGACGACGATGTACTTAAGGCCCTTAAGAACCAGAACCGGGAGGTCTTTCACGGCCTCGACGACGGGGACCAAAGAATGACGGTCAAATACCGCAAGAAAAATAAAAACCCGCACACGAATAGCATTGTGTTGAGTGTTTCTCCCACGATCTGGAGGCGGGCACTTGAAGGGGGCAAGCTTCGGGTTGACCTCCAGAGAGTGCGCGTCGAAGACCAGACGCCTCTGGTGCAGTGTACCCGCTGCTTGGCATACGGACACGGCAAACGCCTGTGCACGGAGCCAGCCGATCTCTGTAGCCACTGCGGCGGTCCACACCTTAGGTTGGACTGCCCAGTCAAACAGACCGGCGGAGCAGCGGTGTGCATTAACTGCACCAGAGCCAAAGAGCGGGGGGAGCACTCGCACAATGCTTTCAGTAATGAATGCCCGGTACGCAGGAAGTGGGACGCATTCGCTAGAGCATCCATAGCATATTGCTAAAGTTGTCGGAGCGCCCACTTCCAAGTACAAACTGAAGACTAGTTCGACGCAACTAAATAACGGACAAATAGAACGACCGACCATGGTTGGCTATACGAGAAGTGGGAACTGGAGTCAGTTTCATGAGAAACTGGCTCAAGTTAAGCAGGTCCAGGTGTCGGCCCTGGTGGATTTGTCACGTTGTGTCGAACATAGTCCAAGAAGCCACAGTAATATTAAGTCCAAGATTAGAATTAAAAATAGTTGCATAAGTTTAGTAATAAATAAGTTAGACCATTTAGATGATATGTTAGTGTATACTAAGTATATAGCTTAAGTATCATGATAATAAGAACAAAATAAAAATGAAAAAAAAAAAAAAAAAAAAAAAAAACAAGTAAAATAATGAAGTAAATAAACAAAATAATACTGTGGTTAAGGGCACAACATGGTTAAATAATAGTGACAAAAATAGTTAAATTAATTAAATAGACCTGAAATAGTATAAATTATAGTAATGAGTTGTATTGAAAATTGTAACTAATCAAATAAAGTTTTAATAGATAATTAACGTAAAATAGTAAACTGTAGCATGTTTGAACAAAACAGAACTTTCGCAAAACAAAATGCACTAAAGTGGCCTCTCCGGCCGCCCAGTGAAATAAATAAGCCAAACAATCAGATAAAAAGGGCTCTGATCCCCATGTCAGAGGGACACTGGCTAGGCAGGAGTGGTTTTTAGCCGGTTCGAGTCCGGCACTACCTCGACTGTCTCACAAGAGACATTCCTGTGAGATAGTCGAGGTGTCCGTGGGGATTTCCCACTCCTGCCCAAACAAAAAAAAAAAAAAAAAAAAAAAAAAAAAACCTAACCTAACCTAACCTAACCTAACCTAACCTAACCTAACCTAACCTAACCTAACCTAACCTAACCTAACCTAACCTAACCTAACCTAACCTAACCTAACCTAACCTAACCTAACCTAACCTAACCTAACCTAACCTAACCTAACCTAACCTAACCTAACCTAACCTAACCTAACCTAACCTAACCTAACCTAACCTAACCTAACCTAACCTAACCTAACCTAACCTAACCTAACCTAACCTAACCTAACCTAACCTAACCTAACCTAACCTAACCTAACCTAACCGTTAGAGTAATAGATTTAAATATAATGTTGGTTTATAGATGTAGGATATTGAGTTGTATATTGAATATATATAGATGAGATATCATACAGATAAAATTTAAAAACAGAAACATACAAAATTAAACAGAATTAAAACAAAATGAAGGAAGTCAAGATATCGTAGTGTAAGGGCATAAATATTAGGGTATCAAGAAATATAGTTTAAACATTAAAATATTGGCATCATTATAACAGCAAAAGTAGTTGATAGCACAACAATCAAAAAGTAAATTCTTGCGTGACATTATTCTGGGAAATAACTATAATGGAAAATTCAAAATGCACAAAATGCGGTCTCTCCGGCCACCAAAAGCCCGTAGATAAACCAAAACAGACAGATGTAAAGGACTCTGATCATGTTAGAGGGACACTGGCTGGGGCAGGAGTGTGGTTTTAGCCGGTTCGAGTCCGGCACTACCTCGACTGTCTCACAGGAAACTTCCTGTGGGATAGTCGAGGTGTCCGCGGGGATTTCCCACTCCTGCCAAATAAAAATAAAAAAAAAAAAAAATAAAAAAAAAAAAAAAAAAAAAAAAAAAAAAAAAAACCTAACCTAACCTAACCTAACCTAACCTAACCTAACCTAACCTAACCTAACCTAACCTCTCACTGAGGATCAGCGGCAATTCTGTTGGGACGAGAACTGTGACGTCGCATTTCAGAAATTAAGGAAACGTCTGTCGCCTTTTTTTAATTTTGGAATATCCTGACACTCGCGATCTTGTTCGAATGTCCGACCTTAAAATACACACATCAAAAATGTCTAGGGATCAAGCATTTTTATGCGGATTTCTTGAGATTGAGATGTGGCTTTGTAATAAATTTATGATTTTATAAATTTATATGGATCCTTTTTGGTGCATTTCATAATTTGAATCAGGAACTCTCAATCAAATTCGAGTAAAAGATGAAAATAAGCTGTCAATATTTTCCCTATAAAAACATACAACGCATTGAAGACATTATTAGTGCTACTGTTTCCCTACTACTGATTAAAACCAACGTTATTATGGAGCGGCGACGTCATTTAAGCAGGGAAGAAATGCTCAGAGCCGTGGGAATGATAGAAGCTGGTTCCCGGCAACGTACTGTAGCTTTAGCTCTGAATACAAGTCAGAGTGTTATCAATCGACTTTGGACACGTTACCGAAGCACTGGTACCGTGGCTGAGCGCCATGGAGGACGGTATCGCTGCACCACACGGAGACAAGACCGATACATTCAAATCTTAACTCGAAGAGCTCCAACAATAACCGCCATGATGTTAGCCGTGAGGCTTCATCACTCTTCAGGGAACTTAATTAGCGACCAAACAGTCAGAAACCGCTTGCATGAAGTGAACCTTCATTCCCGAAGACCGCTACGGGTACCACCTATAGCAATGCACAATCGTAGGATTCGATATCAATGGGCTCTTGAACACAGAAATTGGGCAGAAGAACAATGGCGTTTCGTGTGCTTTTCTGATGAGTCTCGTTTTGGTATGAGACCGGATACAAGACGTATACGACACTGGAGAACCCCTGGACGCCAACAGCGATTAAAATCCTGCCAGGAAGTCCATCCTTATAGTGGTGGAACCATCATGGTATGGGCGGGTATTTGGATCGGCGGAAGAACTGAGTTGATTTGGATCAGAGGCAACCTCAACGCTCAAATTTATGCTGAGACGATTGTATCAGACGTCATCGTTCCTCTACAAGTGCAAATCGGTCCCTTATTTCAGTTAATGCATGATAATGCACGACCGCACACCGCAAGAGTTGTAAGACAGACTCTCGCCGCAGCTAACATCAATGTCCTGCCCTGGCCTGCTCAGTCGCCAGACTTGAACCCGATTGAGCATGCATGGGATATGCTACAGAGAAGAGCTCTGCCGAATATGGAGGGTATCCAGTCGCAAGAAGACCTTTTTTTGTTGTTGCAACGAACATGGGCGGCCATTCCACAGCGTGATTTGGATGAACTCATTTTGAGTATGCCAAACCGATGTTCTTGTGTTGTTAGTGTTCGCGGTAGAAACACGGATTATTAATTGTTTAAGTTACCCAATAAAATTTTAAAGAAAACTGTTATTTCAGTCTTTTTTTCGAACTTTAATGTTAGTGGTTCAAATGTCAAAAATCCCTTTATTAGGAAAATGGCAAATTTCTTTATTAATGCAAAGGTGACTTGGTTTATCGTTACTGTGACAAACGAAAACACTTTATTTGATGAATCCTTAAAGAAAATTTTAATTAATATCAATCAGGAGAAAAGTTATTGCAAAAATATATGTTGATCCCTAGATACTTTTGATGTGTGTAGTTATTGATAAAGTGAGCCCTGTTTTAGCTAAACTAATAAACCTAACTGTCAAGAACTACAAATTTCCTAATAAGCTTAAAGAGGCAATAGTTCGCCCAGTTCACAAAAAAGGTGATCGTAAAAATGTATCAAACTTCAGACCCATATCAATTTTATCTAGTATAGATAAAATCATAGAAAAGTGTATCGTCAACCAACTTAGTAACTATCTACAAAAAAATAACATCATTAACGAGCGTCAACACGGTTTTTTAAAAGGGAAAAGTACGAATACATTGCTTACAAAATTCACAGATGAAATTAACAGTTACCTAGATGATAAAAAATTTGTTATTACAATATTTTTTGATTACAAAAAAGCATTCGACACATTGCAATTTGATACCATTCTAAATGCAATGGAGGAGTGCGGGGTGAGAGAACCACTGAACCCATGGTTCCGTGATTACCTCACCGCACGCTCCTACCGTGTGAAGGTGGAGGATGCGCTTAGTGACAGGGTCGAGGTGCGGAGTGGGGTGGCGCAGGGCCCGGGATGTGGACCAATTTGTTACCTTATGCACGTCAATAGCTTGTGCCGTGTGCTACAGCATTGTTCAGCGTATATGTGCGGATGACTTGTGCATACTTCGCTCCGGAACTAACTTAAACGATACCTACCAGCTAGTTCAACAAGATATAGACGCGGTTGTTAAATGGTCGCACGACAATGGCATTATATTAAATGCTAGAAAAACTAAATTATTGTTAATTCATTCGCCATACTTACGACCTCATAGTCCGACTCCACCTTTATTTACCCATGAGTATATATGCCACCATAATAACTTACTGGACTGTAAATGTAAACCTATTGAAAGAGTCGCCTGTGTAACCTACCTTGGCATGAAAATAGATGAGAACTTTTCTTGGTCCCAACACGTAGACTATATTTCAAGTAAACTAAGAATATTATTAAGTAAAATGTACCACCTCAGCTTTAAAGTTCCTATTAGTGTATTAAGGTGTATTTATATGTCATTAGTAGATTATATTATGAGTTATGCTCTTGACAGCCATGGATTAACATTTAAAACTAACTTGGATAAATTAGAAGCTCTTCAAATTAGATTCTTAAAACTACTTGTTACTAAAAAAACTAAAAACAGTTGTAAAGGAGACTATAGGAAACTATTTAAGATGTGTAAAATTCTACCTATCACTTGCTAACATAAATATCTTTTAGCAGTTAACTACCAAGGTACCCAAGAGCACAGCTTAACTCACGTATTCAACAACCATAACACACGATCTATGGCTGCTGGCAGATTCGATGTACCCAGAGTCACCAATTACTTTGGTGACAGAACCCTAAAAAAACGAATACCTTATCTATTGAACAGTCTGCCGGCAGGCATAAGGAGTGAAACAAATAAAAATAGGTTTAGAAGAAAATTAAAAAAATATTATTTAGATATGTGCCAAGTGTAAGTTATATTATAGATATATATGGTTGGATGCTGGGGTGAGACTCTGCGATCTGGGTGTGGTGGGTACAGTACAACTGCACGCAGTCAAGGAGACATTCCCAGGAATCGGCGTGCCTCACCCAGCTTCGAGTAAATGTTACTAACACTAGTTTATAAGTTATTGTTACTAACAAAACATATATCTAAGTTATAAATGTTTATAACTAGCTGATGCCCACGGCTTCGCCCGCGTGCAAAAGTGATGATTATGCTAACAATACTAACTTAGTACCTAAGCACCACTGTTACTAATACTTAATACTAACAAAAATATGTACTTAGTCGGAAACTTAATCCATCTTATTAGTGTATTGTTTATGTATGAGTGTCTAGAGACTCACCGACCCCACAGTCAAACCATTAAAACGGTTTTGTGGGGCTTAGTTTATAACTTTACTTACCATATTGATTAATAAATAAATAAATAATAATAATAATATAAAACTGAAAATGACTTCATTGTTGACACAGATGCAAGTAATAATGGAATTGGGGGCGTGCTGTCTCAACGGAAAGGATACCAAGAGATTGTGATAGCTTACTTAAGCAAGTCTTTATCCGAACCAGAAAGAAATTACTGCGTTACAAGACGGGAGCTACTCGCCGTAGTAAAGACATTGCAGCACTTCAGTAAATATTTGTTGGGACGTAAATTCCAATTAAGAACTGACCACGCTGCATTGAAGTGGCTATTACAGTTCAAGAATCCAGAGGGGCAAGTGGCAAGATGAATTGAACTACTGCAAGAGTTTGACTTCGTAACTGAATATCGCAGTGGGAGAACTCACGGTAACGCAGACGCCTGGTCAAGAAGACCTTGTCCTGAAGACTGTAAGCACTGTGCCAGGCAAGAGACTAAGAAAGTAGTGCCCGTAAGGATGCTTAGAACGGATCTCAGCGATGAATGGAAAGAAACCTTACAGCAGGCTCAGCAAAAAGACTCGGACATCAAACCGATCTTCGAGTGGATCAAAGCTGGTGCTCCTAAACCCAAGTGGAGTGATGTGGCTGCAATGAGTTCCATCACGAAGACTTATTGGGCACAATGGAACAGCTTGGTGATCCAGGATGGAGTCTTGTGCCGTAAATGGGAAAATGCTCGAGGGGACAGCTGTCATCTACAAATGGTTGTCCCCAAAAGCTAAGGTACCGGATGTTCTACAGCTCAACCATGATGGATGTTCAGGAGGACATATGGGGGTAAAAAGGACTTTACTAAAATTTCGAGAACGCTTTTACTGGATCCATTGTCGAGATGATGTGAAGGACTGGTGTCGCAAATGTACCACTTGTGCGGCCGTGAACGGAACCCACACACGCAGCAGAGGTGCATTAAAAGTGTACAACGTTGGAGCCCCTTGGGAACGGATAGCACTAGACGTTGCGGGACCATTTTCAGAAAGTGAGAGCGTAAACAAGTACTTACTGGTGGTCTTCACAAAGTGGCCAGAAGTCTTCGCCATTCCTAACCAAGAAGCTACAACTATCGCAGATAAATTAGTTCAGGAAGTATTCTGTCGTTTTGGAGTACCCTTAGAAATACACAGCGATCAAGGAAGGAATTTTGAATCGCAAGTATTTCAGGAGACTTGTCGATTAATGGGTACCCACAAAACCAGAACCACCTCTTACCATCCACAATCTGATGGAATGGTGGAACGATTCAACCAAATGTTGGAGAGATCTGGCAAAAGTCATGGAAAGCAGACAAAGGGATTGGGACAAGCACATACAACCGTTTCTTCTGTCCTACCGCAGCGTAGTCCACGAAAGTACGACTGTGACGCCAACCTTCGCGAACTTTGGAAGGGAATTACGGTTGCCTGCAGATTTAATCACTGGAACTCCCCCTGATGCTCCACGTAGTGTAACAGATTATGCGATTGACTTGCGTAGCAAGTTGAATGATGTTTATGAGCATATCAGACAATCCGGCCAACAGACGTCTGAGAAGATGAAGACCCGTTATGACCGGAAGGCATATAGTAGGGGTTTCGACGAAAGTTCACTGGTGTGGTTGCATAACGCAGTACCCAAGCAAGGGGAAGTCTCCGAAATTGCAAGCAAAATGGGATGGACCATACCGAGTCGTGACTAGGATCAACGATGTCACCTACCGTATACAGAAGGGTCCACGAGGTGCGCCTAAGATTGCCCATGTAGACCGATTGGCGCGATATTACGGGGCTAATGATGCTCGGGACGAGCATGTCTAAGGAAGGGGCAGTGTCAAAAGGTGGTAGCCGTAAGGCTGGCCCATGGGTACCGCACGATTTTCCGCGAGGCGGCGTGCCTCCTTGCCGGATTGCCGCCATGGGATCTGGAGGCGATAGTCCTCGCGCGCCTGCGCGAATGGCGCGCGGAGGTGCTACGCCGGGGGAAACTCCGCTGCCGCGGCAAATTGTCGCGCAGCGGACAGACTTCCACTCATGACTCATGGCGACATGGAGAGAGCGACTGTCGCAACCCTGTGCAGGGCACGCCACAATAGTGGCGGTAAGTCCTCTCTTTGAGGAGTGGCTTGAGAGACGCCACGGCGTCCTCACCTTCCGCCTGACGCAGGTCCTCACCGGACACGGTTGTTTCGGGAAGTTCCTGCACCGAATCGGGCGGGAGGAAAGGCCGGGGTGTTTCCACTGCGAGGATCGACCGGAGGACACGGTGGAGCACACGGTGGAGGTGTTCCCCGCGTGGGCGGAGCACCGCCGTGTCCTCGAAGCGGCGATTGGCGGCGGCGACCTCTCGCGTCCGGCCCTGGTGCAAGCCATGGCCCGGAGCGAGACGGAATGGGACGCCGTCACCTCCTTCTGCGAAGCAGTAATGCTAGAGAAGGAGGTGGCGGAACGTGAGAGGGAGAGAACCTCACAGGATCCCGGTCGCCGCGGGAGACGCCCCGGGCGTCGGGGGCCACCACGTGGCCCCCGGCCACCGTAGACGCGGGCCTGTGGATGGTGGGCTATGGGCTAGTTCGCCGTCCGTTCGTCTCATGACGACAGGCCGTGTCGACGACACGTTCGTGTTCCACGCGCGCCTCAAAGAGAGTCAGCAAAAACAAAGGGGTCCGCAAGGACCGATGCCTGCCGGGGTTGCGGGACTGTTCGAAAGAGATACCGTGGCCCCGGAACACAAAGGACGATGAAGGAACATAGATGGGTTTTAGTCAGTAAAAGTCTGACACTCCCTCCTGCTCCGCCCAGAGCGGGAGAAGTCATTTGAAGATTTACCATCCGAAAAAAAAAAAAAAAATTAGGGGGCAGTGTTACGTCGTACCCGTACCTACAATTATGCTAGTAGGTACCCACAAGTAGGTAGGTAGGACGAGTCTCGAATGATGTAGGTACAAATTAGCAAACTACTTATAAAAGAACATCAGGAATTGTTATTGTAATTTCGACCGTACGCCGAGGGCATAAAGTACCTACTTCTTTCCTTTGTACAAGTTGTGGAAGTTTCTCGAAGGACAATGACCCACTATGGAATTGTCTAGAAGATTCGAGGAAGTCGTGGATCTTTCTCGAACTTTCGATCGCCATATAAATAGTCGACATGTTTGCGGGAGCAAGCAGTCTGATTTTGGCTACTCAACGAAGCGAATCGAAGTGAATTAGAAGTGCGATATCTAAGCGAATAGTGATCGGTAGTGTATTTGTGATTAAGTTTTAAGTGTTTTGTGATTATTAAAGTTATTTGTTGTTTTATCGGTAGTAATCTAGACACGCGGGAGCGTATCAAGCCAAGTTCTGGCGCGCAGCTCACCGTGTGTAATATTACGCGAACCATTTGGAGCTACTTTTGAGCTCATCATAACTCAAAAACTATTTCACCTAAACTTGTCAAATTTGGCTCATATATTGAGTCTGGCAAGATACATATGTGTTCCAAATTTTATAAACATATCTCAAACGGTTATTTAGATATTAACGTCCAAAAATCGTCATTTTTATGACTGACCTATAGATCAAAACTAGAACCCAGTTCCAGATGACCTAGAAAGTTTAAATTTGGCATACAGATAGGTAATTAGGTGAATACAAAGGAAAAAATCAGAAACTGGTAATTTTTTATCATTTTATTATAATTTTCACTCAACTTATAACTAGTGCCTGTAAATCTCTTTATGTGGATTTTAAGATCTTTATGTGAATATACAGGGTGGAATTTTGTAATGCCACCTGGAGGGAAAGTACTCTTAATACTGCAGATAGAAAATTTTACTCAAAGGAAACATTCCTTTATTTTTGAATAGAAAGCAAACTGCATTCAAAGATTTTCGAAAATTCTCTTCTCCCACACCCGGGAAAGATGAACACTCTCTAACAAACATGATAAATTAAATGAAAGGAAAACCAGGAAATCTTAAATTAATTTAATTATTTACAAAAAATGGTAAACTAACTAAATAATTGCTCGAAATGGGCTCCATTCTCTTGGATACACAAATTTATTCTTTTAACGAATTCATTTCTAGTAACCTTTAATAAAGTGTTGTGGTGAATATACTACTCTGTCAAGAAAGTACCGGGAAAAGATCAATAATACACAAAATGTCTGTTATTCATCCAAATTTATTTTATCACCTTCAAAGTATGCTCCTTTAGAAACGATACACTTGCGCCAACGAATAATCCATTCATCAAAACATTTTTTAAACGCTGCTTCCGGTATTGAGTTCAGTTCTCGCCGCGAATTCTCCTCTATGTCTTCTATCGATTGAAAACGGGTGCCACGAAGTGGTAATTTGAGTTTAGGAAAAAGAAAAAAGTCAGCAGGAGCCATATCTGGTGAATATGGTGGTTGCTGGATGGTATTTGTTGAGTGTTTGGTCAAAAATTCGTTCACAATGATAGCCTTGTGCGAAGGCGCATTGTCGTGGTGCAAAATCCAAGAATTTTCTTTCCACAAATCTGGCCTTTTTCGTCGAATTTGCTCTCTTAAACGCCGCATAACGCTCAAATAATATTCTTTATTTACCGTTAGACCTTCCGGTAAGAATTCAGAGTGCACAACACCGCGATAGTCAAAGAAAACAGTCAACATGACTTTGACTTTTGATCGACTTTGGCGTGGTTTTTTCGGTTTCGGTTCAGTTGGAAGGCGCCACTCCGAAGCTTGTTGACTAGTTTGCATGTCAAACTCGTAAACCCACGTCTCGTCACCAGTAACAATGAGTTTCATGAATGTTGGGTCCAAACTGACTCGTTCTAGCATGTCCTCAGCGACTTTCATGCGATTGAGTTTTTGGAGAAAATTCAGATCTTTTGGGACTAGCCGAGCAGCAACATGTTTCATACCCAAATGATTAGTTAAAATGGTACGGATCGACTCGTGAGATACAGAAAGTTCGGCGGCTATCTCTCTCAGAGTTGAATGGGGATTTTCAGTCACTATTTTCTTCACTTTTGCGATGTTAACATCAGTTGCAGACGTTGACGGCCTACCAGAGCGAGGCAAATCTTCCATCACATCTCGACCGCTTTTGAACGTAATAGATTATCCTAATTATAGGTATAGATATTGTTATTGTTATGAGTATTCCTTTTATTGTTAAAACGTGATAAAATAGTAATGTTTTGCATAACATAAAACTTGTTACAAGTATGTAATACTAACATTATTCAATATTTTTTTTTAATTATTTCAGTGTCTGTAAAAGTAGACTAATTAAAATATTAAGGAATAATGTAGCAAAACATGGAAAATAATCCAAACGGATATCCACCTTTTATGTCGTTAATATTTTAGATGACGGTAGACAGAAACGTCAAAGTTGTTTGTTCACGGCTATAAAAGGGGGAGCTCCGAGTGTCAGAGACGATTCTTGTTCGAGACATCGACCAGAACGGAGCTCCGGCCTACAGGTAAAAGTTGAGTTATTTTATTGCTTATATTATGATTACTATTTTTAAATGTTTGTTGTTTTACTATTGTATTATGTTTGATTGCTATTGCTATTATGTTGGATAGAATATAAGTGATCATGGATCATTATTTACGTAAATATTTTATTGTTTTGGCTAGTTGTTGCTATAATTATAAACAGAAATATATAATGTTCACTATAAAATAAAGATGTATTGATCATTAAACTTTTGTAAGTTATTTAATGGCTTATTGACTTGATATCCTTTTGCTAGTCCCTTTCATTTCTGAAAACACTTAATATAATAATCTATTAGTAGGCTAGTAAGATCTTTTTAGAACCTTAACTTTCTTATTTTTTATTAAATATTATACAATAGGTTTTTTTTATTGGCTTTTAAGAATTAGCTTATACTTTAGCTATTATCAGAAGTGGGATCATGTCCCGTTCACTATAACTAATACTTGCCTATTATTTTTACAGAATGGAAATCCCAGTTTTGCAAGACCTACTGAGGGCCATCAAAGATGCTGTTTCCGGAAGCCATCATAAAGAGAGTGACGTCGCTTTGCCGATCTTCGATCCAGCTACGAGTGACCTGGGTGCCGAATCATGGTGCGGCAACATCGACGGTCTTGCTAAGGAGTTTGGTTGGAGCAGCGTCGCAACCGTGGCCAAAGCCGGTAAGGCCCTTAAGGGATCTGCTTTGTTATGGTTCGAGACGTGGGATCCCGCAGACGGTCGTACATGGGAAAATTTATGTTTAGAACTAAAAGCGTTGTATCCCGAAAAAAAGAATCTTGCAGAGAAAATGCAAAAAGCTGTGCTATATTCATCAGAATCTGCAGATTCCTATTGCGAATATGCTAGGGAGAAAATTAGGTTACTCCGTAATACTAAAGTTGCATTTACCGAGTCACAATTGATAGAATTAGTTTGTGGTAGTATATGTGACGTTAATGTAAGAATGGCCTCTTTTAACAGCAATGTCAAATCTACATCCGAGCTGATTTCCTTATTCACCTCTTATACGAAAATAAGGAAACGACCTTTAGAACATAACGGGAGAAATTCTCCTAGTACTAATCCTTCTAAACGTCCCAAAGTCGATTCTCGGTCTAACGACATAAAATGTTTTACATGTGGCAAGGTTGGGCACACTAAGGCACAATGCTTTAAAAAAGATGTAGATAAAAATAATGCACAACGTGATCACAAATCTGGCACTTTTGCAAGTAAATTTTGTACTTACTGTAAAAAACCCGGTCATACCGATTCGATTTGTAGGTACAAACCTAAAAGCGATTCCGATACAACTGAAAAAGTGGTTAATTTTTTAGACCAAACCAATTGATACTGACCGCAGTATCAATATACGATGTAGCCATAAATTCACTTGTAGATACTGGAGCTAGTTGTAGTATAATCAAAGAATCGATAGCAAAACGTCTTGGCTGCCATTTTTACCCATGTCATTTAAATCTACGCGGTATAGGAGTCGGTAGATTACAAGTACTTGCTAAAATTACAGTACCAATTAAATTTGAAGACGTGTGTATTGAATTAGATATTTTTGTTGTTAAGGATACAGATTTTTGCTATGACCTTTTAATAGGTAGAAATGTTATTCAATACCCAGATATAGAAATCGTGACTGATTATAAAGGTTCCCGATTAGTACGAAAAACTGCCGCTAAATGTAGTTTGGATATCAATTTAATAAGGGATGATTCAAATTTACTTTCGGAATTTTGGGTAACGGTGTCTCATTTGGATTCTGTGGTGCGGGAAAAGATGAAAGCCATTTTTTTTAAATACCCCTCAGTTTTGAAGTCTATTGGCCATGTCAAAACCGGTGAACTTAACATAAAACTAAAAAAGGATGAGGTTGTCTACTATAGACCATATCGATTAGCCCCAGTAGAAAGAGAAAAAGTTCAAGAAATAGTCCAAGAATTATTAGATAAACAAATAATTAAGGAGAGTAATTCACCCTTTGCTAGCCCTGTGATTTTAGTTAAAAAAAAAGACGGAAGTGATAGAATGTGTATAGATTTTAGAGCGTTAAATAAATTGATAGTAAAAGATAGATACCCTCTCCCTTTGATTGAAGATCAAATTGACAAGTTAGGTCATTCTCAATATTATATTTCATTTGATATGAAAAATGGCTTCTATCAAATTCCCGTATCATGTAATTCAACTAAATACACTGCTTTTGTAACACCAGACGGACATAATGAGTTTCTAAAAATGCTTTTTGGTATTTGTAATGGTCCCTCGGTGTTCCAAAGAGCAATTACCAAAGCAGTACACCACTTGAAATTTCTACTTGTATACATTGATGACATTTTAATTCCTTTTAATACAGTAGAAGAAGGACTAGATTATTTGGAACAGACAATTTCGGCTCTTAGTTCTTCTGGTTTCACGATCAACCTTAAAAAATGTAAATTTTTTGTAGACAATATTTAATATTTAGGTAGACATATATCGCGGGATGGTGTTAGGCCAAGTGAAAGTAAAATTAATGCCCTAGCTAATTCTCCTGTGCCGAGTAATGTTAAACAAGTCCGACAGTTTATGGGCCTATCCAGTTACTTTAGAAAATTTATCCCCGATTTTGCTTCACGAACAGCATGTATTACTAATTTAACCAAAATTAATAAAAAGTGGGAATGGGGCCCTGAACAGGATGCAGCCCGAAAGTATGTAATTGATCATCTTATTTCCAAACCATTTTTAACTATTTTTGACCCTTTACTCCCGACAGAATTGCACACTGATGCCAGTTCTATAGGCTACGGGGCAATACTGTTACAAAGAGTAGGCGACGTTAATAAGGTCGTAGCTTATTATAGTAAACGAACTAGTCCTATAGAATCGAAGTATTGCTCTTACGATTTGGAAACCCTGGCCATATTCAATGCTCTTAAGCATTTCAGAGTTTACCTTCTTGGTATTGAATTTACAATCGTCACAGATTGTAACGCAATAAAATCCACCATGACAAAGAAAGATTTATCTCCTAGAGTAGCTCGTTGGTGGACTTTTATGCAAGATTTTCGCTTTAATATTCAGTACAAAAAGGGTAAATTCATAAGTCATGTTGATTTCTTAAGCCGCAATCCCGTTGAATCCTCGTTCCCCATACGTAAACGTAGTTTTCCAGAAATTAATTTAATTGACGTCCCCGACCCTGGTAGGCCTGATTCATGGTTGAAGATTGCTCAGACAAATGACTTGGAGACTCAAAACCTTATATCTCAATTACAATCGGGAGACTTGGATTCTAATCAATATATAATTAAAAATGGTTTATTACATTACAAAACTAATCCCGATGCGGAGGGGAAAATGTTTGTGCCAAAGGGTTATAGACTAAGTATATTGAAACTATTTCACGATGAAAACTGTCATGTGGGGTTCGATAAAGTGATGCATAAAGTTCAACAGTATTTTTGGTTCCCTGGAATGGCGGCTTTTGTTAAAAATATATTTACCATTGTTTGATTTGTATTGAAAAAAAGGGATGTTCTGGCCCAAAACAAGGGCTATTACATCCTATTGATAAAACTGCTATACCATTTCATACTATTCATTTAGACTGTACCGGGCCGTTTACGTTAACCGTGGAAGGCTTTAAATACATTCTATTATTAATTGATGGCTTCACCAAATTTTGTTTGTTAAAGCCTCTTAAAACTCTAAATGCTCGAGAGTTAATTCCTATAATAAGAGAAACCGTTACTTTATTCGGCACGCCATCTTTGGTAGTTACTGATCGTGGTACAAATTTTAGTTCAAATCAAGTCCGAGCACTTTTTAGAGACCTTAATATCGAACACCACATGATAGCTACAGGTACGCCCCGAAGTAATGGGCAGGTCTAACGTTACGTTTTTACAGTAATCAATATGCTTAGTACCATGTGTAATGAAGCGTCAGAATGGTCGAACAAACTACCAAAAGTACAGCAGTCTCTGAATACCACTGTGCAAAAATCAACCGGTTTCTCTCCTTTGAGATTATTAATTGGTGTCGAAGGAAACATACCAGTTGTACAAGCCCGTTTAAATGAAGTTATAGATGAAAATATAGATCATAATATAGATGTGCAGGTCGATCGTCAACTTGCTAAGCAACGTTTATTGAAAGTCGCGGAAAAATTCAAACAACGTTTTAACAATAAAAGGAATACTCATAACAATAACAATATCTATACCTATAATTAGGATAATCTATTAAACGCTTTGAACCACTCATAAGCACGAGTTTTTGATAAAGTCGATTCACCGTAAGTCTGTAACATTTTCAGTGACTCCGAACACGAAATTCCATTGGCGATGCAAAATTTAAAACTCTTTGTTCGATATTTTTGTCCATTATGAAATTCGCAATACACACTATATATGATATTACTAAAACCAGCACTGTATTTAATATAAATAACAGATGCAACTCAAACTCCGCGCCAAAATGGAAAACAGTTGTGCCAATCTAACAACTACAAAAAAAACAAAAATTTGAATTTGGAACCATAAACAAATCATCCATTCCCGACAAATGTGAATAACAACTGTGACAATCAAATTTTCAAATTATAATCTAACATTCCATATTTAAATTACCTCATACACGCAGCTACGAGTATGTCGCAAAGGAGTCTGCATTACAAAAGATGGATGTTAGTTAAAGAGCTTTAACTTGACTCATTGAATTTGTAACCTGCTTTTGTTATAGTGGTTGTTGTAGTTCGATTTTCGCAGACAATGCGAATCGTGCACTCATTGAAGCAATTATACAGCCATATGTTTGGTCGCTGTAATTTTATCAAGCAAGAACAAGCAAGCAAGAACGTTTCCAACACAGTTAAGTAAGTAAACTTACTGTAAAATACTTAATTTAAGTTGAGGGTATACTTACTAATTTCACTCCGCGCATGAATAACACTTTATTACAACACCAATTTATCACGTCTGCTCGACGTCCGTATGTCACTACAGGGATCCAGCAGAATATCAGCGTCAGGTGCATGCCTGACACATGCTGAGCTGGACTCCCATTTGGTGCAACCTTGAGACGCACACCGCACCTTGTATATTATCGTTATTTTATTTGAAGTATGTCATGGTGTTACTATACTTATTTGCTAAATATGTCCTTCTCTTTGTATATTTGCACCTTGTTTTCTATCATGTAAATTGTATCATTTAATTATTGTACCTCTGTGTGTTGTGTTATGTCTTTTGTGTGCACTAAATAAATGTTTTATCTATCTATCTTTATCCATTGGTCAGCGCATTGTTGTGATACCCAGTCACATGTAATGTTATTTACATTTTGACTAAGTATTTTAGCTTCGCAGGATGCTGTGGCTCCTTGCAGGTTGTTGATTGTTGTAGAGGCGTGACAGATATGATTGTCCGCCATCATTGTTGGTACACTGCTGAAGATCAACCTCTTCCATCTGTATGTAGGTACTCTTTACGAAGTTGACTCCAATATATTGTGTTGCTGTCTGTATCACTTGACATTGTTCAGCCGTTTCCCATCTAGGAATAGCTATGTTGCGATACAGTGTATACTTGTCATCGCTTAGTATATCCCGTGATATGTAATTCGAAGAGTAAGTACTGTTCGGTGAGTCGTGCTTTAACATAAATAATTTTGTAAAAAAAAAATGTTCGACCCATTGCTGTGTTTGATAGGTAATGTTAATCTTTTCGGTATGATACTGGCAATGTAATTGAGTTGTTCAGATAGCTGCTCCGAGGTGAATAATTTCATGTCGAGATGGCCTCTGTAGATATCTGTCAATGCACTTAAGAGCATTTCTTGGTTTCTCCTCAGTACTGAGATAACTAAACTAGCTGTTAATGCGCCAGCGTTGACGTCATTCATTGTTTTCATTCGTTGAAATCTGTTTTCTATCACAGCCGTATTATATTTCGTTTTGTTAATGAATTGCTGAATTACTTCGAGTTGCGTCTTTACAAAGTCTTCATTTTTTTTGATGACGTTGTTTTCTGCCTCGATAATCAGTGTCTGATTTCGAATCAGCTGTAGTAAGTGTTGTTCGTTTGTTTTAATTTTTTCTATGTCCTGAGCGTATTTTTGGTCTAAATGGTTAACGAACTCCTCTACCTTTGTCGTACTTTGCCAGAATGTTGTCAGGTTATAGTATACCAGAAGTTTCCATTCGTCGTGGATGAGTTGGATGTTTCCGACGGGGTCAAAGTACACTGGTTGGTTTTCAGTTAACCGAGTTATTTTAAAATGTTGCAGGGGTGCTGCTAGTCCACATGATAGTGTTGTAAATGCTACTAGTAACATCATAAGCAGGCTGTTTACCCCTTTTCGACTTTTATTAGTGCCTTTCTTTGGCTCGTTATGGTCCGTTTCTGGACTCACTTCTTGTGTTTCAGCGCTTCCGCGTACCTCGTTTATAGGTAGCGGGGCGAGTTTAGTTATGGGTCTTTTAAGTACCCCATTTTGTGTCTTAAACGTGACTACTCGTACTAAGTTGTCGCTGCCTGGGTGCAGTTCTATTACTCGACCCATAGCCCATCTGCTTGAGGGTAGATTATTTTCCTTGACGAGAACTAGCTGCCCCTTCTGTATGTTTTCTTTAGTTTGTTGCCATTTGTTTCGGTTTTGTAGAGAATGAAGGTATTCTTTCGACCAGCGACCCCAATAGTGTCGACGCATGAGTTCAATGAGTTTCCAGTTGTTTCTGATGTCAATCGTTTTGTATTCTTCAGGTTCATTGAGTGGTAGTGTTAGTGTTGGACTTCCCGTGAGGAAGTGACCGGGAGTGAGATATTCCAGATCTTCAATATCTTCTGGTAATGGACACAGTGGCCGGCTGTTCATGCACGCTTCGATTTGTGTGAGAAGCGTTGCAAATTGTTCGTAGGTAAGCTTTTGTTGTCCGATCACCCTTTTCAGGTGTGCTTTCATGGAACGTACTGCGGCTTCCCATAAGCCTCCTGCTGATGGCCAGGATGGAGCGTTGAAGTGCCATTCGATTTGAAGGTCGTTGATCTCCTTAAAGAATTCTGACGATTGCAGTGTTTGAAATAGTTGAAACTCTTCTTTTAAAACTCTTGCGGCTCCAACAAAGTTGGTTCCATTATCCGAGTAAATATGTTTGGGGTGCCTCTTCGGGCGCACATTCTTCTTAGTGCTGCGATGAAAGTTTCCGTTGATAGGTCCGAAACAAGTTCGATATGTACTGCTTTTGTGCACATACATATGAATATGGCTATGTAGCCTTTGCAGGTTTTTATCCCGCGGCCTTTGTTTATTTTGACGTCCACGTGGCCTGTAAAGTCGACGCCGGTATGCGAAAACGGCCTCGATGGAGTAATCCTTTCTTTAGGAAGGTTGCCCATCAACTGTTCACTTCGAGTTGTTGCATATCGACGGCATCGAATACATTGTCGTAGAATTTTCTTGACGGTTCGATTGCCGCTGATTATCCAGTAAGCGTTTATAGTGTGAGCTAGCGTTAATCTTGCTCCACCGTGTAACGTTCGTTGATGCGCCTTTTCAACAATAAGTTGGGTTAATCTTCCCTCTCCTGGTAATAAAATGGGGTGTTTCGTTTCCACTGGCAAGTTTGAGTGGTTTAGGCGTCCTCCAACACGTAAAACTCCATTAGAGTCCAAAAATGGATTAAGTTTCAAAATGGTGCTTCTGTTGGCAAGTTTTTCACCTTTGTTTAGGGAATTTATCTCATTTTCGAAATAATCCCGTTGCACTGATTTAATAATTATAAACAGCGTGTTGTTTTGTTCATGCAAGTTCAGTTCATGACACTCAGTTGACCTTCTTTTGTTTCGTAATGCATCAGCAAAACGTATCACCAAAGTAAGTATTCTTGTAATACGATTTATAATATAATATAAACTTTATTTCCGTTTAACTTAGCCTATGTTTACAATTTTATAACAACATGTAGCTAAATGTAGAAAAAAAAAACAATTTTACAATTGATGATTGTAGGTATTTGAAACTTATTACTGGCTAGTTTTGTGACAAACAAATTAGATAACTACCCTCCGTACTAGTTATAAACTGTACGACGGCAGAGTAGCACGACCAGTTTGGTGTCTCCGATGAATGTACATAGTACCTACGCAAACTAAACAGATTACCTGCATGCTATGTTTTACAATAATATTACTCAATTTAGGTGGTGCAATAAGTTTACTAGATATAACTCGTAATTCCTCAACATTACATCATTTATAGCCATCTAATGTTATTCAATCATACAACTAGGTGATAAATAGTCTGAATTGACATTGTAGACACAAAAATGAAAGCAAAATTTATATGCGTCCTACAACATTACTCTACGCGTGTGCTAGAATTTTACACTTGTTATTAATATTGCAAAAACAAAGAAAGAGAAAATAAAAAATATATATATATATGCCTATAACATTTTAAAATACATTCCTTAAAGTTACGTCAAACAACACTTATTAATAATTTCTCTGTTGATTCGTAGTCCATATTTTTGAGATATTTATCTACAATATTTTTGCACACAAACTTGCTGCATTTTGATATAGATACAGACTGATTAATTCTATTGTATACAAAAGGTCCTAGGTAACGAAAGAATTTCTGCGCAAAACTTGTTCTACAGAAGGGAACAGTGTAAACCATAAATTGTCGTCTTTTATTTGATATTTGTAATGGTTTCGTGTGCTGTTTTAGTATTATTGTCCTAATGAATAATTGCCTTATGGTAAGTACTGAGTATTCTTTATATAAATCTACAGTAGGATACTTACCTGAAATTTTTAAAATTAATTATTTTTATAATTGCTCGTTGCGCTCTTTCTACTTTAATTAAGTAAGTTTTTGCCGCACCTCCCCATGCCATTATACCATAAGTAGCAATAGATTGACACAATGCACAATAAACTGCCTTTACTATTTTATTATCATTAATATGTCTAATTTTTTTTAAAAGTGTAATCAGTTTTCGTAGTCGAGAGGTGAGATTATTAATATGAATTTTCCAGTTTAAATTTTGATCGATTAAATTCAAATTCAAATTCAAATTCAAACAGTTTATTGTGGATCATAGGTTCATAAGATGTTGTGTTAAATACAGGTGTCTGCTATGTCCCGCCATTGAGGCATACAAAATTCATGTCACAAGTTCGGTAGAAAATACAATACAAAAAAATAATTAAACTTAGATTATATAACAATAAAATTAAAATACAATACATCACATTTGTCATGCAAATACATTATGATTAGATTATCAAAATTATAAAATACTTATGTCAGATTAACAAATTATTTATTCAATGGATATGCTTCAATGTATTGTCATCTAGAAATTCTCTTATAGAGTAATAACATGTACTTATCAATAATTCGTGTAGTTTTTTTAAAGGTATTTATATCGCTCATAGTTCTGAGAAATGGTGGAAGATTATTAAAGATACGTGGGCCCATACAAAAGATGCTTTGGTGCAAAAGCTTTGTTTTACTGGCTATGATGCGCAGCTTGTCTTTGTGTCTGGCCCTACTGCAAAATTCAAACAAATTTGGATTTGATTTTATGAACATTACAGTTTCATAAATGTACACACAAGGGAGAGTTAATATTTTTAAATTTGTGAAATGTGGTCTGCATGAATCCACTTGGTGTAAACTGCACATCGATCTGATGCATCGTTTTTGAGCTCTAAAAGCACGCTCTTTTTCTACAGAGTTGCCCCAGAATATGATGCCGTAGCGTATGATTGAAGCAACATATCCATGATAGGTAGTTAGTAGTGCAGACTGACTGACAGTGTTCCTTAGTCTGTAAAGAGCATAAGAGCTCTGACTGAGTCTTTTGCAGACTTACTCAATATGTGACCTCCAATTTACTTTGTTATCAATATAGAGACCTAGAAATTTGGTTACATCGATTTCTTCTATGCTGGTTTGAGAATGTGATATATTTAAATTGGCATTATGTTGTACTCGCTGTTTAAAATTCATAATTTTGAATTTTTCTAAGTTTATTTTTAAGTCATTTTCATCAAGCCATTTTATAATTGTGGATAGGGTGTTATTTATGTCAAGTTTTAAATCAGTTCTGTCATTACCGGTAAACAATATGGTACTATCGTCAGCAAATAAGGTCATATGGTGCATTGTCACTGTCGAAATGTCATTTATATAAATTAGAAAAAGTGGTGGGCCTAGAATGCTGCCCTGAGGAACACCGGAAAGGATATTTCTTACCTCAGACACAACGGTTTCTTCAGTTCTGGTAGTTAAAGAGACTCTTTTTAATTCTACCATCTGTTTTCTGTCATTGAGATATGATTCAATTAATTTGTATACGCTACCCCTTACGCCAAATGCATATAATTTATTCAAGAGTATTTTATGGCTGACTCGGTCGAATGCTTTTGACATATCCATGTACAGAGCTATGACTGGCGACCTAGTGTCCATATTTAGAAGGACTTTGTGTAAAAAGTTATACATTGCTGTATTAACCGATTTCTTTTTCCTAAAACCATATTGGCATGGGGTAAATATGTTGTTACTTTCAAAAAATGGGTAGAGGCAGTCATAGATGTTTTTTTTCGAATATTTTAGAGAAAATGGTTATTAAAGCAATTGGCCTGTAGTTACTGATGAAAAATTTGTCATCTTTTTTATGTACTGGTTTTACAACTGACAATTTTAATTTCTCTTTTAAGATACCAAGAGATAAGATTTTAAGATACCCAAATACTTTATTGAAGAGACAGAATTTATTACATGGCAGTTACAATTTAAAAAGTTTGATTCACATACATGGGCTCTTAAAGTAAGACTATTTTGCAGAGGTTGGTCGTTATTTTTTATAGTGAAGGTTATATATTTTGTTTCAGCCAGGTTTAATGTTAGAATATTCTTATTGAGCCATTTCATAATAGATGTTAATCCTTCTTCAGCAACATTCTTAACATCATCACATGTAGCATCGTGAAACACAACCACAGTATAATATCGTCTGCAAAAGTTATGATTTCTGCATTTTTTAATTTAATTCTACATAAATCATTGATGTAAATTATAAAAAGTATCGGACCTAGCACGGAGCCTTGCGGCACGCCAAAATAAATTGGGGCACTATCACTAATTACATCACCGATTTTTACAGCCTGACTTCTACTTGATAGGTAATCAGTGAAAAGGTCAAGTGGCACTCCTCGGATTCCCATGTGTTCGAGTTTATTTAGTAGATTAGGGACAGAGACAGTGTCGAAAGCCTTTGCCATATCTAGAAACACTCCCAAGCATTTTTACTTCTTATCTAATTTGGTACTAATATGGCTGACAAGTCGTTCTATTGCATCAGATGTAGATTTTTTCTCTCTAAATCCATATTGATTACAAGATTTTGAGATTCCAGAAAGTTTAGAAGGCGAATATTAATCAATTTTTCAATCACTTTTGACAAACAAGGTAATAGAGCAATTGGTCTGTAATTGGAGACACTGTTTCTGTCTCCTGATTTATATACAGGAACAATTATTGATTGCTTTAATACAGTCGGGAATATTCCATTCTCAAGACAAATATAGCTTATATAGGTAATTGGTTTGATTAGACTATCCATAGCCTGCTTCATGAATATAGAAGAGATGCCATCCCATCCGGTCGACGCTGAGTTTTTAAGTGAGAGTATAATTTTACGTATTTCTTGTTCACATGTTGGGAAGAGAAATAAAGATGATTGAGGAGCATAATCCGAGTTTGCAACAAGACCCTTTTCTGCACCAGTCGGGCATTTCCCTAGTATATCACTTGCTAAATTTTGTCCTATATTAACGAAGTAGTTATTTACACAATTAACAGATTCCAGTTGACTAGATTTTACATTCAGTAGTTCAATAGGTGTTTTAGTAGTAGTATCTAGATTACATATCTGTTTTATAATATTCCAGGTCTTTTTAATGTCTTTTTTGTTTTCGTTAATTTGTTTTCTTTCATACATTCTTTTTAGTTTTTTCAATAATCTATTGCAATAATTACGATATCTAGTATATGAACTTTTAAGTACTTGATCGTCAGGATTTTTCCTGAGCTTAAAATGCAGTCTATCCCTAAATTTGATGCACCGTAGTAGACCAGGCGTTACCCATGGTTTAATAGTTCGTTTCCGGTTAGGCATTGTCTGTTGAGTAGTGTATTTATCTAAAGTATTTTTAATTATAGTTAAAAAATTATATGTTGCCGAATTAGGGTCATTATCACAAGTTATTACACTCCAGTCAATACCATTCAATTCAGTCAAAACCCTTTCATAATCAGTCCGTTTTAGGTACTTATGTTGCGCTTTCTTAAAAGGAAAGGAATCAAATAAAGATATTATGAGTGTGCTATGATCGGTAACTGTAGTTTGGCAAACTATGCAAAGGCTTTTATGGGTTGATCTGACAAAAAAGTGGTCTAAACAATTATTTCCACGAGTGGGATGAGTCTGGGCTGTTAGAAGTCCATGCATTGCTAATAGATTTAAGTATGTGTTAGATTTATTATCATCGGTTTCGGTTATATCAATGTTGATATCACCCGTGAGAACAATGTATTTTTTGAAGTCTGACAATACTTGATCAAGGGACCCAATAAAGTTTTCAATAGATTTGAAAGAAGGTGATCGATAAATACAGATTAGGGCATACTCTTTATTTATATCAATGACTAAGCTATCGGCCTCTTTCAGGAGTGGTTCATGAACAGTTATGTTTAAAGTATTTTTAGCGTAAATTGTTACACCGCTGTTTTGATTAATATGATTTTGTGTTTGATAGCTAGTATAATCAGGTAGGACAGAGAGTTCAGAAACATGAGGCAACCAACATTCCGTTAGGATAACTAAATCGAAATCAATCTTTATTCTTGCTAACAGGATTTGAAAATCTTCAAAATTTTTGTTAAGACTCCTAATATTTTGTACTATCATTTTAATTCCTATCTGAGAAACATTAAGGAATTTGCTGCAGTCATCCGGATTATCAACCAAGTACGAAGTGCCAACACTGATATTTTCATCAACATCGGCAATAACGTGATCCAAGTTATCAGCCATAGTCAAGACTAATATTTGGGGAGTTGAACTTGTTTATACTTGGTTGATAATAGCAACATGTAAAATAGGACCGTGTACCGGACTGAATCAAAGAGATTGTGCTGAGTTTGACGCAGGCTCTAAGGAATGCATAATTAAAACAAAAAATAAAAAACAAACCTGTGTAACATACTTTGGACTTACGCAGTTCATTTGAAGAAAGCATAATAAAAAACAAGCTAAAACAAAGTTTCATGAAACTTAGAGATACTAAAGCTAACATGCATAATAAAACAATCAATATAAAATATAGTCATGCCTGTTTCAACTTGGCAATAAGATGATCGAGTTGAAACTGTGTTTTGACATGTATGGCAGACTGACCGTCTTTTTCACGCAGTAAAATTTTACCCTCGGAAACCCAACAGTACTTGTAATTACCAGATTTTACCAGTTGTCGTGCAGAGTAGTATAATTTTCTAGCTGTAGCTGTCAAAGAATCCGAGACATAAATTGATGTTTTTTCAGTTCCCAGTTTAAGTACTTCAGTATTTATCTTGTCAGGTGCATTCTTGTTGAAATCTTTAACAGCATTTAGGACTTTCTTTTTTATGTCTGATTCTTTATATTCAACAATTATTTTATTTAATCCAAATTTAGCTCTGTGTATTCTTTTTATAAAGTCCTGGTCAAAAG
Organism: Xestia sexstrigata; assembly: GCA_941918905.2. NCBI lineage: Eukaryota > Metazoa > Arthropoda > Insecta > Lepidoptera > Noctuidae > Xestia > Xestia sexstrigata. The sequence goes on along the minus strand of OW799229.2, from coordinate 11,596,530 downwards.
GCACCTTAATTGCTTCATGTAGGTTCTTGACCACTTCTTCTAATTTTTCAGTTTTCGTTTCCGGGACGTTACTTATTTCCATAATATTCATTCGATGATATCTATTTATCTCTTCCAATTCTTTTTCCAAAAAATCAATTCTTTTAAATGCTTCATCTTGAACCAATATCAGAGAGTCTTGTTTTATTTTCAGTTCATTGATTTGTTTCTTATTGTCTTCTAAGAGGTTTTTAATCTCTTCGCCCTGCTTCTTTGATTCCAATATAGTATCAATCAGTTCCTTATGTTTGGCATCTTGTTGTTCAGTCCATAAGTTAAACATATTCTTTAATTCCATTTGTAATTCAGAATAGTCATGAGTCTGTTTGCGTTTCCTCGTCGATATGAAGGTTTCAGGTTCTTCTGTGAGATTTGGTTGAGAAGAACATTTCTCAACCGTAGGTGAACGCTTCATATTGAATCTGATTTCCTTGCGTTTACTATGCAAAGTTTTGTGCCATATGCGTAAGCTAGGACCGATGTTTTACTCACCAACAAGGTAAAACAGTTCTAGATTCGAGGACGTAAGGTGTATTTTCGTATAGCACTGAATTTTATGAGTAATATTCTTACAAAAAAAAATAACTAGCAGCACGTCCGTTCACAACAGCGACTGGCGCAAACGATTGGCATAAAAGATTTATGTTGCTATGTCGTTCAAGTAATGAATTTATTAATTCATTTTTTATCGACGTGGGTTCCGTACTATTAGTCGTATAACAGTTTGTTAGGAAGCCCTCCTTTGTGCTATAGGGTTTTTGTTTGTTTTTACGTAACCCCAGTTGATTGCAGGCACGATGTTTATTATTTGTGTTGTTTGTTACATATACTTTTCTTATTTAGTTTGATTTCCCTTAAGCCATGCTAGAACGACCTTAGAGTCGGTCCAGCAGGTAATCTTTACATCGTAATCTTCAAGGATTTTTGTTATCCGGTGTAGGAGTTTCGCTAGCAAAACAGCGACGCATAATTCCAATCTCGGTATTGTAGTTTTCTTCTTAATTGGTGCCACCCTTGTTTTTGCTGCGAGTAGTGTTGTTTCGTAAGCGCCACTGGATGACGTAGTTCGGCTGTAGATAACGCATGCGTAGGCTTTCTCGCTCGCGTCACAGAAGGCTTGCAATTCGATCGTACTATTGTTTGCATGTTTTATTTATCTTGGTAAACTTATGAATTTTATGTTCGGCAGGTCGGATTTTATTTGCCTCCATTCCTTTTCTATGGAATCCGGTACATTTTCATCCCAGCCAATGTTTTGGCAGCTATCATTCCATAGTTTGTGGAAAAGCAGTTTTGCTTTTAGTGTTGTTGGAGCCAACCAACCGAGTGGATCGTAGATCTTGCTTATTTCTGACAATAGCCTACGTTTTGTATATGATGCATTTTTGTTGTCGTTAGGTGCTTCACTAATAAAATAGAATGTGTCGCTTGCGTCATTCCATGCGAGCCCCAGTGTTTCGCTGAACTCTTGTTGTTTGAAGTTAAATTCGTTATTGTTACTTTTCTCTTTCTTTTGTAGGTCTTTGAGAATAGATGGTTCGTTTGTGGACCATTTCCGTAAAACAAAACCACCTTTCTTCAGTAGTTCGCTTAGCTCTTCTTGCAGTAGCTTTGTTGATTCTATGGTATGATGGCCTGTAATGGCGTCATTCATATAAAATTCGTTAAGGAGCGCCTTTTGGGCCAGAGGGAAAGCGTTCCCTTCATCTTTGGCCAGCTGTTGAAGAGTCCGCATCGCTATGAATGGTGCGACTTTGGTCCCGTATGTTAGGGTACACAGTTGCATAGCTCTCAGTGGTTCTCTCTTGGATTCTCTCCAAATAATTCTTTGAAGACATTGTTGATCTTGATGAATAAGGATTTGACGGTACATTTTCTCAATGTCCGCCGTTAGAACATATCTATAGCTCCGCCATTTTATGACCAGGGATAGTATGTCCTTTTGTAGATTTGGCCCTTTTCCATCAAATCGTTTAGGCTGTACCCGGAGTCTGTTTTCATTGATGCGTTAAAAACAGCTCGTAGTTTCGTTGTTGATGAGCACTCCTTTACTACGCCGTGGTGTGGTAGGTAGGATTGTACTAGACTTTCCGATTCTGTCGCGGGTTTCATGTGACCCAAATCGATGTATTCTCGGATGAAGTCTTTGTATAATTTAGCGAAGTGTTCTTGCCTCGCCATTTTCTTTTCTAAATGAAGAAATTGTGCTGTAGCTTGAAGTTTCGAGTTACCCAGGTTTTGTTCGTAGTTAGGGTGCATTGGCATTTTCACCACATAACGCCCGTTGCTTAATCGTTTAGTTGTTTCTGTGTAATGTTTTTCACAGAATTATTTTTCCGTAATGTTTTCGGATTCCGAAGGATGTCTTCTATTTCCCAAAATTTTGTCAGGTTGTCTAGCTCTGTTAGCGTTACAAGACAGTTAAAAAACTGCTTTGTAGCTCCGCACAATATCCAGCCCAACTTTACCACTGAACCATTGTTATGCTTGATTATTCCTCCTAGGATCACGTCGGAGTAAACATCTGCTCCAAGCAGTAGATCGATGGGTCCACCCGGCAAATTACAGCAAGTGCAGTGTCCGAATAGCATATCTGGACAGAATCGAGAAAAAGAAGGCTTTAGAACGCAAACCCGTACCTTCAATGATGGCTACGAAATCTACGCTGGTTCTGCCAAATCTGAAACCAACATTAACTTCAAATCAGAGATCCTGGCCTACTGTAGGAACTCGCGACACGACATCGATCAAAAATCAGGTTCACATAGACCACCCTTCGGCTTAGCTACTCGATTTGGCGGTAAGCGTTCTATCTGTTGATATTATTGGTATTTGTGAAACTAGAATAACCCCAAATTCAATGTTAGTTACGCCTGGCTTTACCTGTTATCGCCAAGATAAACATCATACTGGCCACGGGCAAGGAGTTGCTATTCTTGTAAGAAATAATCTTACTCATTCGGTCTTAACTCGTCCAAACACAAAAAATATTGAAGTTGTCGGTATTACTATCAAGATATCAGGAATTGATCATATTGTGTTTTCCATTTATCAGTCACCCAATCTGCCATTGCTTCGTAGTGACCTTGAGTTGTTGTTCGGCTTGGGTTCCCATGTTGTTATCATGGGAGACTTTAATGCCAATCACTCACACTGGCTTAGTAGCTACACTAACACGCGAGGCAGAACTCTTTTCAAACACATGCTTGAATCTGACTACGTTATACACAGTCCTAGTCTACCTACCCAAGTGAATTATTGCCCCAATCGCAAACCAACGCGCCCGGACCTGGTGTTGTCCTTGAATGTAAGCTGCATTAGTGATGTCGAAACGATAATAGCATTGTCATCGAACCATTACCCCATATTCTTTACCATTGGAGGCTTCCCGAGTCGCAAGGTAAAAACCCAGTTTTTTAAATTTCACTGTGCTAATTGGAATAAATATCGTTCTCACCTCAATAGAAATATATCACTTAGTTCTAAGACGTTTAACACCAATGAAGAGATTGATAATGCCATAGGTCATTTGCAACAAACTATAATTGATGCTAGAGACTCTTCCATACCGTCCACGACTGCTGGGTTTAGCGATACCCCTACCAAGCTACCCAGGTATATTAAAAAAATAATCCGCTACAAAAACTACTTGCGTCGCATTGAACAGAGATTGCCCAGTGGTTACCTTAGAAGGCTTAACCGTAGTAATATAAACACTCTACAAGCTCTCATTAATACGAATATCCGTAACTATCTTGATAACGTCTGGAATGCCAAACTGGCTAAAGTTGATAACCCCAGTCAAGATATCTGGCGTGTAACTAAATCCCTCAAACCTAGATCTGAGAAAATACCTCCTCTTAAGCTTTCCTATGGGTCTCTGACGACTACCGAGGCTGAACAATGTAACGCGTTGGCTAAAGCCTTTTATGAAAATATGAGCCTTACCACTAACTGGGTTTGTGACTCTGAACTCGAGGCTAAGGTAACGAAATCCATGACGGTAATTAGTCATTATAATTTTACGTCTGGTCTAATTAAGCCGGTTAGGCCTTTTGAGATCCGTAAAACGCTGACTAGGCTTAAACCCCGTAAATCTGCAAGTCATGACGCGATCCATAATGCACTGTTAAAAAACTTGCCACAGAAAGCGATAGTTTACATTACAAAAATCTTTAATGGCTGCTTTGGCCTGGGCTATTTCCCTAAGATCTGGAAAAAAGCAAAAATAATTCCGCTTAAAAAACCTGGAAAAGACAGTACCTCACCTACAAATTACCGCCCTGTAAGTCTGCTACCGTCTATTGGCAAAATGTTTGAGTCTGTAATTTATTCAAGACTATTACGTGCCACTGGGCAGTTTCTGATCCAAGAGCAGTTTGGGTTTCGTGCTACTCACTCAACTACCCAACAACTGGCTAGGGTGTGTGAACACATTTCCCATCACCTAAATCTTAAGCAGTCCACAGGTATGTTTCTGCTGGATATCGAAAAAGCATTCGACACTGTGTGGCACGAAGGCCTGCTACACAAGTTGCTTTCGCTTGGCGTGCCTATGCCTCTCATTAAACTTATACAATCGTACCTTGCGGATCGAAAATTTCAAGTACACATCGGAAACACCACTTCTTCGCCACACAGTATCCCAGCTGGCGTTCCGCAGGGCTCTATTGTAGGACCCCATTTATTTCTCATTTTTGTTAATGATATCCCTATTCAGCCTCGAACGAAATTAGCCTGTTTCGCTGACGATACTGCGTCTTATACCTCTTCTGACGATACCGATTTGATTATAGGTCGCCTACAATATTCTATTGATTTACTTCAAGACTATTTCAAGAAGTGGAAACTAAAAATAAATGAGGCAAAGACTGAAGCAATATTTTTCTCTCGTGCTAGGCATCCCTCCTCAAGAACCTTAAAAATAGCAGGCCATAAAGTACCTTGGAAAGCAAGTGTGCGTTATCTTGGGGTCAGAATGGACAACCGTCTAAACTGGTCCAAACATATTGCCGACTTGCGTTTAAAGGGTGCCCAAGCCCTTGGTGCTTTAAACCCTATAATGAACCGTAAAAGCAAAATAAGTAGCGGTACTAAATTGAGGATTTATTCTACACTTGTCCGGCCGTGTATAACGTATGCTTGTCCTGTTTGGAGTGGCACATGTCTTTCCAACTATCACCTACTACAAGTTATACAAAATAAAGCTGTTAAAATATCCTACAAAACTAAGTTTAAGACTAATCTTCAGAGATTACATAAAACCATTAAACTTCCTTTGCTATTCAATTATGTATTTAAGGTTTCACTAAAATTTTATAATAAAAACAAAATTAATACTAATAACCCATTGATTTCAAATCTATGTTCATCAACTGTAGACAAATTACCGTATATCGATAGATACGGCACTTACCGCCTACCACATCACTACCTTTTGTTTCCACCAACCGAGGTGTCGACCAGGCACTTGACCCCTGAGTCGCACACTGGCCATCCCAGCCTCGGTCACTAATACTTAAGAGCGCGGGAAGCAGGGAGGCTCCGTCCGCTGATAGTTCACTGGTCGCGCGATTGCTTGTGTTTGCATACATTCAGTCAAAAAAGTATCGGGAATGGATGATTTGTTTATGGTTCCAAATTCAAATTTTTGTTTTTTTTGTAGTTGTTAGATTGGCACAACTGTTTTCCATTTTGGCGCGGAGTTTGAGTTGCATCTGTATTTACATTAAATACAGTGCTGGTTTTAGTAATATCATATATAGTGTGTATTGCGAATTTCATAATGGACAAAAATATCGAACAAAGAGTTTGTCTTAAATTTTGCATCGCCAATGGAATTTCGTGTTCGGAGTCACTGAAAATGTTACAGAAGGCTTACGGTGAATCGACTTTATCAAAAACTCGTGTTTATGAGTGGTTCAAAGCGTTCAAAAGCGGTCGAGATGTGATGGAAGATTTGCCTCGCTCTGGTAGGCCGTCAACGTCTGCAACTGAAGTTAACATCGCAAGAGTGAAGAAAATAGTGACTGAAAATCCCCATTCAACTCTGAGAGAGATAGCCGCCGAACTTTCTGTATCTCACGAGTCGATCCGTGCCATTTTAACTAATCATTTGGGTATGAAACATGTTGCTGCTCGGCTAGTCCCAACGGATCTGAATTTTCTCCAAAAACTCAATCGCATGAAAGTCGCTGAGGACATGCTAGAACGAGTCAGTTCGGACACAACATTCATGAAACGCATTGTTACTGGTGACGAGACGTGGGTTTACGAGTTTGACATGCAAACTAGTCAACAAGCTTCGGAGTGGCGCCTTCCAACTGAACCGAAACCGAAAAAACCACGCCAAAGTCGATCAAAAGTCAAACTCATGTTGACTGTTTTCTTTGACTATCGCGGTGTTGTGCACTCTGAATTCTTACCGGAAGGTCTAACGGTAAATAAAGAATATTATTTGAGCGTTATGCGGCGTTTAAGAGAGCAAATTCGACGAAAAAGGCCAGATTTGTGGAAAGAAAATTCTTGGATTTTGCACCACGACAATGCGCCTTCGCACAAGGCTATCATTGTGAACGAATTTTTGACCAAACACTCAACAAATACCATCCAGCAACCACCATATTCACCAGATATGGCTCCTGCTGACTTTTTTCTTTTTCCTAAACTCAAATTACCACTTCGTGGCACCCGTTTTCAATCGATAGAAGACATAAAGGAGAATTCGCGGCGAGAACTGAACTCAATTCCGGAAGCAGCGTTTAAAAAATGTTTTGATGAATGGATTATTCGTTGGCGCAAGTGTATCGTTTCTAAAGGAGCATACTTTGAAGGTGATAAAATAAATTTGGATGAATAACAGACATTTTGTGTATTATTGATCTTTTCCCGGTACTTTCTTGACAGAGTAGTACGTAGTCTGCGTGATCAGTTAACTATTAAAATATTTTTCGACTTACCTACATGCAAGCAGTAAATTATAATTAACTAAGTAATTTACACATTTGTCATTATATTCCCATATTATTGTGTGTTAATATTATATATGTTATTACCAGTTTAAACTATCTTTTGTAAGCTTTGAAAGGCGAATTGCTAGCCTAATATAGTGTATTTATTTTAGTGTGTTAATGTAGCTTAGGGTAAGTGCATTTTGTTAGTGTTATTTGATGGTAAGTAAAGATATTTGAAAATGAAAAAATGATGGGTCCAGAGATGTTGTAGTCTGGATCAGCTAACTTCTCTGTGCTGATCGTTGAGTTTGGCAAGTTGTTGATGAGTTTACTCATCACTAACGCTTCTGTTAGGAGAGAGAGGATAGACTTGCATTCCAATTTTATCATCCCTTTACTTTTGCCCATTATAGTGCTAACTCCAGTGACAGCAGCGTTCATTTTATTTCGGGGTAAGTTCAACCGTTGCGCAGCATTTTCTGTGACCAAGCTTACTTAAGAGTACTTACGTACTTACGTATCCAGTAACGCCGGAAGGATGACGTAATCTCCTTCCTTGTTTTTGACCTGTAATTGAAGAGTCGTTAAGAGTATCTCTTGTTCACCGTTAATGTGATTAGATGTTCGCTCAGCCACCGTTGATGTGGTTGGCGTTGATTGTTGCCCTTTCAGATTATCATCATGGAGAAGGGAGAGTTGTAGTTACACGTGCGGCATTTTTTCATTGAGTTGCATTTATTTCCGCCGTGACTAAACAAACAATTTTTGCACAAGTTAAGATTTCTTGTTGTTTTGTTTCGCGTTGCGACATCCATGTCCAAGAATGTAGGACGCTGCATCAGCGTGTGTTCGTTTTTGCACAGTGGACATTTCTTCAGCATTGCATGGAAGGTTTTTGTCCACTTTTCTGTGTCTTTAAAGTTCGTTGACTTTTTGTTGTTATAATTTTTATGTTGGTTATTTGATGAGTAGTTTTGTTTCCCGCCATTCCTTTTGTTACGGGATGTTTCTAGAGTTATGAACTGCAATTCCAGGAACTCCATAAACTCCTCTAAGTCTGGGAGCTCTCTTGAATGTTTCATGGTTTTTATGAAGTCAGCGTACGTGACGTCATTCAGTTTAAAGGATAGTAAATAGACGATAAGTGGACCCCATACTGGGATGTTAACGCCTATGTTTTCTAGGCCATTTAAACACTCTTTAGTTGTGTCATACAGCTTTTTCATGTTAGTAGAGTTTGGTTTTTCGATGGACGATTGATCGAGAAGTGTTTCTATGTAGGAAGTGAAAAGTAATCGCTTATTGTCGTAGCGGTGCTCAATAATATTTAGGCACGAGTCATAATTCTCAGCACTCACAGGGAGGTGCTTGATTAACTTTTCCGCTTCGCCTTTCAATTTAGACTTTAGGAACTTCATTTTCTGCGTTTTGTTCAGCGTTGGATTGTTATGAATCATCTCAAAGAATAAATCTCTAAAGGAGATCCAGTTGTTGAAAGTTCCGTTGAACTCCGGTAATTCCATACGCGGTGTTGTTTTTTCATAATGGGATGTCTCAAAGATTTTTCTATTTAGCTCTTCCTTTAGGTTGTCGTAGACTTGCTCCCAATGGTCGAATTTTGCTTCATAGTCCTTGTCGTTCACTTGCAATAAGTAGCTTAGTTCCCAATGAATCTTGTCGATGGATTCCCATTTAGATCGTAATATGTTGACTTGATCTTGGAGTTGCCACTTCTCTTTCATGTCATCCAGATTAATTTTGGAGACCGCTCGCTTAAAAGCGTTGAAGTTACACATTTGATTACGTAACAGAGTTGATAGGTATTTGTCCGTTTCATCCCCGATTTGTTGGTGTACTCCAGTTGTATCAAATTGCGGTGTTCCGGGAGTTTCTAGTATTTTCGGTTTTGACATACCCGAAAATCCAGGTTCGCTTATCAACTTGTTTCGTAGTTGATTCACAGATTGCATTGTTTCGTCAAACATGCTTCTAGTGATAATAAATATGTCCTGCCTAAAGTAGTCATGGTCTCTTTGGGCAGATTCATACTTCTTCAAAATTTCATGATTCGATCGAAACTCATCCCACATGGATTGTAAAGCTTCGATGCGCTTGTTTAGGTAGTCTGTGGTTTTTCTACTCACAGCATCCTTTTTATAGTTGGTTTGTAGAGTTTTGATTCTCTCGTAGCTGTTTTGCTGTTTCGTTATAAGTTCCACGAATTCAGGGTAGTCTTCTGTCGACATTGTTTCTGCCTTGTGGCTGCGCGTGGTTGGCGTGTAGATAGTGAGTACTCGCAAAGTTTTCGGAGCTGAAGTAACCGCAGGATGTGATCCCCGCCGATTCTTGCTTAGTTGAAGCAGTAGATGTAATCTCCGCCGATTGTTTAATTGTAGTTGTCGCAGTAGTCTTCTCTGCTGGTTCGTTAGATAAAGGCAAACAGTGTAGCTCACCCTCCTTTACGTTATGTGCAACGTCTCAATGCTATTGGTGAGACCCGCTTGTGGGAGGCCAATATAACACCGATTTGCTAACGTAACTGGGATATACCACGCTAAGCACACTGCTGATGAGGAGACACGACTTACGAGGTGATATGCCGCGTGATCCGGCTGGAAGGACCAAAAGATGTTGGGGTTATCTCGTCGTTGATACCCCGGTAGTTGTTGTAGGAAGATAGTTAGTTCACACCAAACCACTGTTATGTTCAATAGTTTAATTACGTTTAAGTTACGTTGGTTTAGTTATCTGAGCCGCACTTGATGCAATGTTATTATTGATCGACCCGCTTGTGGCTGAGTTTTAGTGACGACTGAATTTATGTTAGAATATAATTAATAAAGTACGTTTAGCGTAATTCATTACGTGCGCAGAAACGTACTTTTGCTGTATGAGCAATATTGGCTCGTACACATATTGTAGGTTTTCGTATTTATTACGCGTAACTAACCGTATTGTACAACTAATTATATTATAACCTTCGCAAGTTCAACCTGTTACTTGTCGGTCCTTATTTTATTATTCCGAAAATTTGGCTTGCTGATAGAAACTAACCATCGAACATAATAATTCGTATATGAGAGCTAGCCAAGTCAGACCTTAGGCTACAATATATTCTCCTAAGTTATAACAAAAATGATATTTTATGTTGTTATAAATAAATTTCAGGACTGACCATTGAACTTGGCACCCATTTAGATTTCACTTCTTTTGTCGTTGAAGTCAACAACCAAGGCATATATCATAATATTGAACTTGGCTCTCATTTCACATTTATGTTTTTGATGGGATTAATTTATTCCATACCCAGCTCGTAACAATATAAAGGTAAGTAACAAGTCCTGTTCAATTCCTAAAATGTACATACATTGTTGCATAACAGCAGAGGCAAACTGTACCCCATTATCCGAGATAATGCGACGCGGAAAGCCGTACCTAAGGAAATACTCCTCCTCCTCTAGGACTCATTGCTGCATAAAGTAACCGCGCTCAGACCAGCATTTTTCTTCAACTGCGTTTTTACTTTCAAGACCAGTCATTTTCTTTTCTAGTTGTGGGTCGTCTAACTGAGCAGGTCACAAATCGGGAGGACTTCTCGTGGGTAAGTCAACAATTGCTGAACAAATACCACACTGATTTTTGCTACTTTCTTCACAAGTAGGACCACTCAGCGTGTCGGCCACAACATTGGCTCTACCTGGAGTGTATTCATACTGAATATTGAGCTCTTGTAACTTCAGTGCCCACCGAACTAATCTACCTGATGGCGACTTCAAGCTCAACAACCATTTGAGAGGTTGGTGGTTACTACCTTCAATAAACTCAAACTCAAACTCAAAGCATTTATTTCAATTAGACCATTACGGCACTTTTGAATGTCAAAAATACAAAAAAGAAAATCAAAGCTACAGTCCCAGTCACAAGGAATAATAACTTGAGAAAGTACTTTAGTTGCCCATTCCCTAGCGTAGATCTCTATGGAGAAGAACGGGCAAGAAACTCCATGGACACTCTTTTAAAATCAAAATATTGTTACAAAATCTTGGTTACATCATTAATTTTGAGATCATACATATATGTGAGAACGATGTAGAAAGACGTGCACACTAAGAGCGTCCAGAGTAAAAGATTAGATCAACAATTTACGAATAAAGTAATTAAAATGAACCTTGGCAGCTATGAGATGACCAGTGATGTCAGCGCCTGTTCAAAAACATGACGCATGTACCGGCGCCATTCAATTCAACCATATTGAAGGGAACTAAATGACTCGACACACCCGCCACCATCAGCAAGACATTTAAGTGAGCATGACATTCTCTCAGCCACCAAGGCATATTCAAGTCAATGAAAGATAACTAAATGTAAATGGTGGCTGAACAATGCAAAGTACTCACACATGTGCTATGCAATTATATAATTCTAAGAACTTCAATCTACACAATGCAAGTAGATATATTTTTACAATCTTCTGCCGCTTCCACAATACATCGACATGGGAATCAACTCTTCTTCTTTTTCTTTGCGTGTCGATAGACTCAAATAATGCCCGACCAGTACAATCAATTAGTTTGACCCTATGGTTGTGGAGCAGGACCAGCATTTAGCAAAGCATTTTTATCATCAATCCCCCAACTTATAATATGCTTGCCTACATAGTGTGCGTTTTATACAAGATTTAAATTTCGTCTCGTTCAGTTGAAGAATGTGGGGAGGTATTTTATTGTAACATTTCAAACAGTACCCCATGAAAGATGAATCTACTTTAGCAAGCCTGAAACCTGGCTGAACTAGTTGGTCCCTATTTCTAGTGTTATAGTGGTGTCTGTCACCTCTTTTACTGAAAAAATGCCGATTTTTCCTAACGTACATGATGTTTTCATAGATGTATTGACAAGGTACTGCCACGATATTAATTTCCTTAAACAGTTCTCTTAGAGAATCGCGTCTACGTAATTCATAAATGGCTCTGATGGCTCTTTTCTGCAGAATAAATATAGACTCGATGTCTGCAGCCCGTCCCCATAGTAAAATACCGTATGACATAATACTATGAAAATAACTAAAATAGACTAGCCTCGCGGTATCAATATCAGTAAATTGACGGATTTTTCTAACAGCATATGCTGCTGAGCTCAGCCGTCCTGCAAGAGATGTTAAATGAGGACCCCATTGTAACCTTGAATCGAGCGTGATTCCCAAGAAAACCGTTTTATCGACAAATTCTAGTTTCTCTCGATTTAATATTATGTCACAATCACTACTTTTGACATTTGGTAGAGCAAATCTAATGCACTTAGTTTTTTTCCCATTTAGTACTAAATTATTGGCGGTAAACCAATTGTGAACCTGCAGTAGGGCGTTATTTACGTCATCAAGATTAGTGGCACGTCTGTTTATCCTAAATATTAAAGAAGTATCGTCAGCAAACAACACCATATGCGGATGGTTGTTAAATAAATGGGGTAGGTCATTAATATACACTAAAAAGAGGAAGGGACCCAATATCGAACCTTGTGGTACACCCATTTTTACTTTTAAACCCATTGAGTTGACTCCATTTATTTGTACCTGCTGCTGTCTATCATTTAAATACGATTTTATTAAACTGAGCGCAAGTTTAACTAAACCGTAATGTTCAAGTTTCAAGATCAGGGTTTCGTGATTTACACAATCAAATGCCTTCGAAAGGTCACAGAAGATTCCTATGGCATCTTGTGCCTCTTCCCACGCAGTAAACATGTATTTTAATAAAGTGACACCGGCGTCAGTTGTACAACGTCCTTTGGTGAAACCATACTGTTGCTCGTGTAATATTATTATTGGTGTTAAAATGGTTAAGCATTTGATTGAGCATTAACTTTTCAAATACCTTGCTGAAAACCGGCAACACGGATACGGGCCTATAGTTATTGGTGTCCTTAAAGTCCCCGGATTTAAAAAGCGGTATTACCTTACTGAATTTCATTAGATCTGGGAAGACCCCTTGATCCACGCACAAATTAAATATTGAGGCCAAATACGGCGCTACAGTCTCAATAATTGAGGTACAAGCTTTGATAGACATACCCCATAGATCTTCCGTTAGTTTGATCTTGATTTGCTTAAAACCTTTTATGACTGTTAAGGGGTTTATGTGCTGAAATTTAAATTCATTTGGACAGGCTGAAACGTTCGCTTTCAATAAATCAATAGAGAGCAAGGCAGAGGAATTTAAGGTTTCTGTAGTTTTAAGTGGGATACAGGTAAAGAAATTTACAAATTCTTGAGCAACTTCATTGTTGGAGCTCACAAGGCCACGCGATGTCTTTAGTGTGAAGTCATTACCTTGTTTTTTATTTCTATTTGTTTCATTGTTGATAATTTTCCAAACCGTCTTTATTTTGTTGTCGGCTGATTTAATCTTGTTGCTAATGAATAAGGATTTGGCTACCTTGCAATGATTTGTTGACCTTCCAAATAACCTCTGAACCGCTCAACGGACCAAACTACTGCGAGAGCTTTCCTCTCTGTAGTAGAATAATTACGCTCGGCGGGGAAGAAGGCGGCTCGCGTATTCGATCGGCCTTTCATCTTTCCCCTCACCTTGCAGCAACACTGCCCCAAGAGCGTAATTACTTGCGTCTATACGCAAGATAAACGGTTAACTGTAATTAGCTTGGACGAGTATGGGCGCAGACGTTAAACGCTTTTTTAGCTCCTTAAACGCCTGATTTTGCTCAGCGCCCTATACCCAAGCCTGATTTTTCTTGAAAAGACGAGTTAACGGTTCAGCAACTTCTGAAAAGTTCAAAATGAACTTTCTGAACCACAAACACGTGTGAAGAAACGTTCTGAGGTGGCATACAGTACTTGGTGCCTTCATGTCCGCCACTGCGCGAACTTTGTCATGATCAGGTGAAACTCCATCCTGAGTAATGACCCAAGTATTTCACTTCTTCGCGCGCGAAGATACATTTTTCGTGATTGGGCAAAGATTTAACATACGCAGTCTTTCAAACACTGCACGTAGATCAGCGATATGCTGATCAAACCCTTGCGATATTACGAGCAAATCATCCTGATTGCACAACAGGGTCACATTCTGAAGTGAGGCGCGAGAGCGCAACCTGTGACGAGTCGTTGAAATGTTGTCGGAGCGTTTTTGAGCCCAAACGGCATCCTTTTGAAACGATACGTACAGGCATCAAAAAGGCCGTTTTATCTCGATCGCATTCCCTGGCCGAAACATTCCAAAACCCACGCATTTACATAACGTACTCATGATGCGATTTCGCTTAGTAGACAGCACCAACTCTACAAGCGGCATCGGGTACAAATCGGTTTTAGTTATGGCGTTAAGTTTTCTATAATCTACGCAAAACCGAACTTGACCGTTCTTTTTAGGCACTGACAATGCAGGCATGTTCCCATGCAAATTCGCACTCCTTTATAATATCATCAGCCAGCATCTTTTCGATTTCTGACTTCATGATCTCGTTTTTATCAGGATTAAGCCGATATGGAGGGACTACAACTGGAGCGTGGGCACCAGTATCAATGACATGCTCCGCAAAAAAGCAAAAGCAGTTGGTTCGCCTGTAACTCGAACATATCCTTATTTTCAGAAAGGAACTGAGCCAGAACCTCACGCTGCTCGTTGCTAGCTTTGAAGCATCCTCATCCCTAAGCAAAGGTTAAGAAAATGATTGTAACAATGATTCAATAAATTTATTCTTATTCTTATTCTAAACTACTGATAGGCACACTCTTGACCTGGTGTGCGGTTTTTTCACATCGAACTACTCAGCACTGTCAGCGAAGTGACACTTAGAACTACTTAAATCAACACAGATACCAAAGTTTATCAAAAAATCTATACCTAAAAGTGATTCATTATTGTCCGCGTCCGGAAAAATTAAAAAATAACTAACCAGCCTGGTTCTACCTTCAAGAGTAAAATTTACTACGGTAGTAAGTACATTGATTAACCTAAGTCCACCATCCGCAAGTTTTACATTTTCCACGCTAGAGGACATAGGATGACCTTTGGCCTTTAGGAGAGCGGCCACACAGCTTTTAGCTGCCGAATCTAGTAACGCGGTATCAATTGCTGCATGCTACATATTGTGGCGTTTGTTATCTTGTGGTATGCTACAAATAACCAACGTAATATGCGGCTGCCTATTTTACGCCGAGGCAACCTCGTGCCTAGATAATTTTCAAAGCACGATGCTTTGAAAATTATCTAGCTGTAAAATTTTGTTGGAGTTTTTTGGTCTACCAACTTGATTGATTGGGGGACAAGACACCGTAGAATATGGCTGATGAAGTAACTCGTGTAGGTGTAGTGGTGTAGGCACGATGTTGCCTCGGCGTAAAATAGGCTTCCGATAATAATTATGTTGGTTATTTGTAGCATACCACAAGATGAGACACGACACAATATGTAGCATGCAGCAATGCCGCACTATGTTGCCCCGGCGTAAAGCAGCCTTTAGAAAAGACCGAATGTTACGATTATCGTTAAAAGGTTAATTGTGCACCACTGGTAATTCCGTACAACTGTTGACAATAATTATTCTGGGAACAAAAATGTTGACAACCCCTGACGTTCTCGGAAAAAGGTTGACGACCACTTGCGATCTCTGAAAAGTGTTGAGAGTCGCTGGTATTGTTATCAATTGGTTTATAATCATCGATCTCGAAATAGGCATAAAATCGCGAGCGCAAGTTTTTGAACCGAAGGAATTACCAGAATAAGATTGACAACCATTGAACATTACCGACCGTGACGCACTATCATTAGACTGCAAACTGACTGACTGTATTGTAAACTATTTTGTACGCCGAATATGGCAAAACATGTTTCGTTAATCTCTCGTTCTCCATCCATATGTGCATATCTGGTCGCAAGAAGTTCAAACACAGGTTTTAGTTTTAGTACGAAAACAAACACAATTTTCCTCTGAACAATAACGATTGTCAACACAAAAACGATTAAAAAATTTACGAACACTTACATTTTGTACAAGTCGTAGACGTAACACTAACATTGTTTGTTATCAACATAAGACAACTTTTCTAAATAATAGTAGATTGTATGACAAGGGAGCGGGCGCTATTTTGAATCCAGAGCGAAGCGAAGGATTCTGGAATATAATAGGAATTCTGGAATGGAATATAATAGAATCCTGAGCGTAGCGAGGGATTCAAAGTACATCGCCTGAGGGAAAAATATGTTTGCTCTCGAGTTATACTCTACATTATACTCTACTCTTTTCATCTCGTTCTATGGGAAAATAAATAAGAGAAACTTCTAAGTAAATAGTGAATAAGTTTAATTAAAAAAATGACATGAATGTAAAAGAGGTCAATTACAAATTTATATTTATATCTATACACTGGCGAAATTTTGAAAATTTATTGTCACAGTGTGTTCGTTTTATTTGGGATTGATATAGTTGTGGACTTATTTATACCGGATGACATTGTTATAACTTTTCAAATAAAAAATGGGTATAACGGTGAACGGAGTAGAAAGAAGCAAATGGCATACTTTGTTTTTTTTTTTTTTCGTATGATTTGAAATTCGATATTAATTTATAGTTTTTGTTTTTTTAATTTCTCTCTTTGTTCTAATATGAAAAGTTTACTTGAAATTTGTAGCGTTTTTTGATGATGGATCAATTCTTTTAATAGCTGTAAAAAAAGAAAACAAAACTAGGTATGCCATAAGCTTCTACTCCGTTCACATAATATACCCATTTTTTTGGAAAGTGATAAAAAGTCATCCGGTATTTTGAGTGTTTGTAATCTCAGTATATATGTGCGGGCGTGGCGACAATGGTGTGGGCGAGCTCTTAATTTAATATTTTCTACAATGCGGGTGCTGACCCCCGCACCGTACAGCAAACACTTACAGCCAGTCATTTATACAATTTTCGTTCGATTTCAATGAACGATTCATATTCCAAATTCAAATCTCACTAAGTACACTTTTCGAATAGAAGGGATGAAAAAATAATCGTTAAAACTATTACACTCTAGACAACAAACTTTCATGTACATATTTATCTTGACCGTTTTGTGACTCTTTTAACGAGTCTTCTACGGTGCGTGTCCTCTTCAACAACTCGTCGAATGTCGAAACCGTAGCTCTGTCGATACGCTTCCTGATGCGACGATCTAACAATCCATAATGTCATATCTAACTCGAAGTGTTCACACAAGTCTTCTTGTGGAAGTTTTGCAAACAAGGCACGAACTTTCAATATAAACAAATCCATGTTTTCGGTACCTTGTACGAGGGAGAATAACTCGACGTACACGAAACGGCGGGTGGCGTTCGCCATACGCACTACGCAGTCTAGTTATAGCTTCGTCCCATGTCTTCGTTGAGCCTTTGATACTTTGCCACCATGTTCCCGCCGATGAATTGAGCAGCGGACATGTTTTTTTTTTTTCGGATGGGAAATCATCAAATGACTTCTCCCGCTCTGGGCGGAGCAGGAGGGAGTGTCAGACTTTTACTGACTAAAACCCATCCATGTTCCTTCATCGCCCTTTGTTTTCCGGGGCCACGGTATCTCTTTCGAACAGTCCCGCAACCCCAGCAGGCATCGGTCCTAGCGGACCCCTTCCTTTTTGCTGACTCTCTTTGAGGCGCGCGTGGAACACGAACGGGCAGTCGACACGGCCTGTCGTCATGGGACGGACAGACGGCGAGCTAGCCCATAGCCCACCGTCCACAGGCCCGCGCCTACGGTGGCCGGGGGCACGTGGTGGCCCCCGACGCCCGGGGCGTCTCCCGCGGCGGCCGGGACCCTGTGAGGTTCTCTCCCTCTCACGTTCCGCCACCTCCTTCTCTAGCATTACTGCTTCGCAGAAGGACACTTCCTTCCACGGCGTCCCATTCCCTCTCGCTCCGGACCATAGCTTGCACCAGGGTCGCCGCCGCCAATCGTCGCTTCGAGGACACGGCGGTGCTCCGCCCACGCGGGGCACACCTCCACCGTGTGCTCCAGCGTGTCCTCCGGTCGATCCTTGCAGTGGAAACTCCCTGGCGTTTCCTCCCGCCCGATTTGGTGCAGGAACCTCCCGAACCAACCGTGTCCGGTGAGGACCTGCGACAGGCGGAAAGTGAGGACGCCGTGGCGTCTCTCAAGCCACTCGTCAAAAAGGGGACTTATCGCCACTATTGTGGCGTGCCCTGCACGGGGTTGCGACAGTCGCTCTCTCCATGTTGCCATGAGATCCCGCCGGAAGTGTGTCCGAGTTTCCCCCCGGCGTAACGCCTCCGACTATCGCCTCCAGATCCCAAGGCGGCAATCCGGCAAGGAGGCTCGCCGCCTCGCGGGAGATCGTACGGTACCCCCGGGCCAGCTTTACGGCTACCACCTTCTGAGGCGCGTTCAGGTAGTGGGTGGCTCGCAGCCTCAATGAACGCGCCCATACCGGGGCCCCGTAAAGGGCCATGTACCGCACGACTCCCGCGTAGAGCCTCCGGCAGAAGGTGTTTGGCCCCCCCAGATTGGGCGGGAGCCGCCTGAAGGCAACCCCAGTCCGTTCCAGTTTGGGGGCCAAACGTCGGAAATGTTCCACGAAGTTCCACCGACTGTCAAGGACAAGTCCCAGGTACTTCAACGTCGACTCGACGCCGATGGATACCCCTCCTACCGTCAGTGAGGATCCCGGAGGTGGTGCATTCCGAGGTCCATGAAAGCACATGGCGTCGGACTTGTGCAATGCCACCTCGAGACCCAGTTGCCAGATCCTCTCAACAAATATCGCAGCCCGCGTGTCATTGTAACAAATCTACTTGCTCCTATTAAATAAAAGGATAAGCAGACTTGTTCAATTAAAATTTAATGAGGGAAAGATTTACAAATGGAATAAAACAATACAGCTAAATATTAAAAACCTACCTAGCACGCACTCTAGGATTGTTTTTTAGTTCACGCACTTAGTTGGTTAGGAAGTTCAGCACTGTAGGAGAGACGGGAACAGGCGTCAGGGTAGCAGGTCAATATCTGGGCAACTTCCGAGGTTCAGCTTCAGGAAACCTCTGCAGGAAAGGCGTCGTGCAGATCTCAGAGTCCACCAGGTCAGCTCTGTAGTAAGGCAGCTAATCTGCACAACGCTCTTGGACATCCCGGTATCACGAGAATGACACACTGGGTTAGAACCAAAAATTTGCCATATTCCGTCAATGATAAAGCTGTAACGTCATCATGCTGAAATTAAGCCACGATTTAATAAAAACCAAGGAAGTCTTATAAAAGCAACGGCCCCTTTTGAACGTCTGATCATTGATTTTAAGGGACCATTACCAACAAATATGAAGAATAAATACATACTAACTATAATTGATGAATATTCAAGATTTCCGTTTGCCTACCCCTGTCCAGACGTGTCAGCAGAGTCTGTAATAAACAGACTGTACAACTGACTGTACAACTTTTTCTTAAATCAAAAAACTTGGTTGTAGCTTACTGGGAGAAGGTCCTTCATGAGTCACTCCATGCAATTCGGTCATTGTTGTGTACATCCACGAACACCACTCCTCATGAACGGTTATTCTACCACCCACGACGGTCAATGAATGGCCAATCAATCCCATCATGGCTCTCAACCTCTAGTACCGCCCTCTTGAGAAAGAATATTCGACAGTCAAAATATGACCCTCTTGTAGAAGAGGTCGAGCTTTTACAAGCTAATCCTGCATGTTCATTTATAAGATATTCTGACGGTAGGGAATCTACTGTTTCAAATAATTAATTAGCTCCTTTACCTAATGACAATGACAGGTGATGAAGCACCTACAGGCATAGAAGCTACTCAGCGAGAGTCTGAAACTCCTCAAGAATCTGAGGTTGCTCAAAGCCAACAAGAGGTGGCCAGGGAAGAACCTGACATAGACGAGAGGCGTCATTCAAGCAGGTCCCCGAAACCGCCGGGCTACTTGAGAGACTATGTTTGCGAGATATAAAAACCCTGCTGGGAAGAATGACGTAGATTTGTATCTATGGTAATGCCATAACATTGTCAATGTTTCATAGTCTAGTTTCATATATATTTGAGCTAATTTCTTTAAGTAGAATAAAGCCTTAATTTCCGAAAGGCTTTGCGTTTTCTTTATATCACGCGATCCTAGCGCGCCACCGCTACCCTTCCCCGCTCGGTACTTCGGTAGCTCACGAGCCACCGATCGATTCACATGCGTGTAATAGATTATCCTAATTATAGGTATAGATATTGTTATTGTTATCATGAGTATTCCTTTTAATGTTAAAACGTAATAAAATAGTAATTTCAGTGTCTGTAAAAGTAGACTAATTAAAATATTAAGGAATAATGTAGCAAAACATGGAAAATATTCCAAACGGATATCCTCCTTTTATGTCGTTAATATTTTAGATGACGGTAGACGGAAACGTCAAAGTTGTTTGTTCACGACTATAAAAGGGGGAGCTCCGAGTGTCAGAGACGTATGATCCGACCCAGCCTGTTGTCCCTTGCTGCCCTCTCATCAATGACGCACTAAGCTGAGGCCCGAACCCCACAGGGGGTGCCCTTAGTGACCGTTCATTTAATTTAAATCCTTAGTTTGTAAGCCCTGGCTGGGGGCCTTAAAGTAATTTTTGGCCACCACAGGATTGTCCGGTTAAGCAGTTAAGCAACCTTAGCGCGTTGCAACTGCGAGTGGTCCCTCCTAATAAAAAAAAAAAAAAAAAATGTCAGAGACGATTCTTGTTCGAGACATCGACCAGAACGGAGCTCCGGCCTACAGATAAAAGTTAAGTTATTTTATTGCTTATATTATGATTACTATTTTTAAATGTTTGTTGTTTTACTATTGTATTATGTTTGATTGCTATTGTTATTATGTTGGATAGAATATAAGTGATCATGGATCATTATTTACGTAAATATTTTATTGTTTTGGCTAGTTGTTGCTATAATTATAAACGGAAATATATAATATTCACTATAAAATAAAGATGTATTGATCATTAAACTTTTGTAAGTTATTTAATGGCTTATTGACTTGATATCCTTTTGCTAGTCCCTTTCATTTCTGAAAACACTTAATATAATAATCTATTAGTAGGCTAGTAAGATCTTTTTAGAACCTTAACTTTCTTATTTTTATTAAATATTATACAATAGGTTTTTTATTGGCTTTTAAGAGTTAGCTTATACTTTAGCTATAATCAGAAGTGGGATCATGTCCCGTTCACTATAACTAATGCTAGCCTATTATTTTTACAGAATGGAAATCCCAGTTTTGCAAGACCTACTGAGGGCCATCAAAGATGCTGTTTCCGGAAGCCATCATAAAGAGAGTGATGTCGCTTTGCCGATCTTCGATCCAGCTACGAGTGACCTGGGTGCCGAATCATGGTGCGGCAACATCGACGCTCTTGCTAAGGAGTTTGGTTGGAGCAGCGTCGCAACCGTGGCCAAAGCCGGTAAGGCCCTTAAGGGATCTGCTTTGTTATGGTTCGAGACGTGGAATCCCGCAGACGGTCGTACATGGGAAAATTTATGTTTAGAACTAAAAGCGTTGTATCCCGAAAAAAAGAATCTTGCAGAGAAAATGCAAAAAGCTGTGCTATATTCATCAGAATCTGCAGATTCCTATTGCGAATATGCTAGGGAGAAAATTAGGTTACTCCGTAATACTAAAGTTGCATTTACCGAGTCACAATTGATAGAATTAGTTTGTGGTAGTATATGTGACGTTAATGTAAGAATGGTCTCTTTTAACAGCAATGTCAAATCTACATCCGAGCTGATTTCCTTATTCACCTCTTATACGAAAATAAGGAAACGACCTTTAGAACATAACGGTAGAAATTCTCCTAGTACTTCTAATCCTTCTAAACGTCCCAAAGTCGATTCTCGGTCTAACGACATAAAATGTTTTACATGTGGCAAGGTTGGGCACACTAAGGCACAATGCTTTAAAAAAGATGTAGATAAAAATAATGCACAACGTGATCACAAATCTGGCACTTTTGCAAGTAAATTTTGTACTTACTGTAAAAAACCCGGTCATACCGATTCGATTTGTAGGTACAAACCTAAAAGCGATTCCGATACAACTGAAAAAGTGGTTAATTTTTTAGACCAAACCAATTGATACTGACCGCAGTATACGATGATACGATGTAGCCATAAATTCACTTGTAGATACTGGAGCTAGTTGTAGTATAATCAAAGAATCGATAGCAAAACGTCTTGGCTGCCATTTTTGCCCATGTCATTTAAATCTACGCGGTATAGGAGTCGGTAGATTACAAGTACTTGCTAAAATTACAGTACCAATTAGATTTGAAGACGTGTGTATTGAATTAGATATTTTTGTTGTTAAGGATACAGATTTTTGCTATGACCTTTTAATAGGTAGAAATATTATTCAATACCCAGATATAGAAATCGTGACTGATTATAAAGGTTCCCGATTAGTACGAAAAACTACCGCTAAATGTAGTTTGGATATCAATTTAATAAGGGATGATTCAAATTTACTTTCGGAATTTTGGGTGTCGGTGTCGCATTTGGATTCTGTGGTGCGGGAAAAGATGAAAGCCATTTTTTTTAAATACCCCTCAGTTTTGAAGTCTATTGGCCATGTCAAAACCGGTGAACTTAACATAAAACTAAAAAAGGATGAGGTTGTCTACTATAGACCATATCGATTAGCCCCAGTAGAAAGAGAAAAAGTTCAAGAAATAGTCCAAGAATTATTAGATAAACAAATAATTAAGGAGAGTAATTCACCCTTTGCTAGCCCTGTGATTTTAGTTAAAAAAAAAGACGGAAGTGATAGAATGTGTATAGATTTTAGAGCGTTAAATAAATTGATAGTAAAAGATAGATACCCTCTCCCTTTGATTGAAGATCAAATTGACAAGTTAGGTCATTCTCAATATTATATTTCACTTGATATGAAAAATGGCTTCTATCAAATTCCCGTATCATGTAATTCAACTAAATACACTGCTTTTGTAACACCAGACGGACATTATGAGTTTCTGAAAATGCCTTTTGGTATTTGTAATGGTCCCTCGGTGTTCCAAAGAGCAATTACCAAAGCAGTACACCATTTGAAATTTCTACTTGTATACATTGATGACATTTTAATTCCTTTTAATACAGTAGAAGAAGGACTAGATTATTTGGAACAGACAATTTCGGCTCTTAGTTCTTCTGGTTTCACGATCAACCTTAAAAAATGTAAATTTTTTGTAGACAATATTTAATATTTAGGTAGACATATATCGCGGGATGGTGTTAGGCCAAGTGAGAGTAAAATTAATGCCCTAGCTAATTCTCCTGTGCCGAGTAATGTTAAACAAGTCCGACAGTTTATGGGCCTATCCAGTTACTTTAGAAAATTTATCCCCGATTTTGCTTCACGAACAGCATGTATTACTAATTTAACCAAAATTAATAAAAAGTGGGAATGGGGCCCTGAACAGGATGCAGCTCGAAAGTATGTAATTGATCATCTTATTTCCAAACCATTATTAACTATTTTTGACCCTTTACTCCCGACAGAATTGCACACTGATGCCAGCTCTATAGGCTACGGGGCAATACTGTTACAAAGAGTAGGCGACGTTAATAAGGTCGTAGCTTATTATAGTAAACGAACTAGTCCTATAGAATCGAAGTATTGCTCTTACGATTTGGAAACCCTGGCCATATTCAATGCTCTTAAGCATTTCAGAGTTTACCTTCTTGGTATTGAATTTACAATCGTCACAGATTGTAACGCAATAAAATCCACCATGACAAAGAAAGATTTATCTCCTAGAGTAGCTCGTTGGTGGACTTTTATGCAAGATTTTCGCTTTAATATTCAGTACAAAAAGGGTAAATTCATAAGTCATGTTGATTTCTTAAGCCGCAATCCCGTTGAATCCTCGTTCCCCATACGTAAACGTAGTTTTCCAGAAATTAATTTAATTGACGTCCCCGACCCTGGTAGGCCTGATTCATGGTTGAAGATTGCTCAGACAAATGACTTGGAGACTCAAAACCTTATATCTCAATTACAATCGGGAGACTTGGATTCTAATCAATATATAATTAAAAATGGTTTATTACATTATAAAACTAATCCCGATGCGGAGGCTAAAATGTTTGTGCCAAAGGGTTATAGACTAAGTATATTGAAACTATTTCACGATGAAAACTGTCATGTGGGGTTCGATAAAGTGATGCATAAAGTTCAACAGTATTTTTGGTTCCCTGGAATGGCGGCTTTTGTCAAAAAATATATTTACCATTGTTTGATTTGTATTGAAAAAAAGGGATGTTCTGGCCCAAAACAAGGGCTATTACATCCTATTGATAAAACCGCTATACCATTTCATACTATTCATTTAGACTGTACCGGGCCTTTTACGTTAACCGTGGAAGGCTTCAAATACATTCTATTATTAATTGATGGCTTCACCAAATTTTGTTTGTTAAAGCCTCTTAAAACTCTAAATGCTCGAGAGTTAATTCCTATAATAAGAGAAACCGTTACTTTATTCGGCACGCCATCTTTGGTAGTTACTGATCGTGGTACAAATTTTAGTTCAAATCAAGTCCGAGCACTTTTTAGAGACCTTAATATCGAACACCACATGATAGCTACAGGTACGCCCCGAAGTAATGGGCAGGTCGAACGTTACGTTTTTACAGTAATCAATATGCTTAGTACTATGTGTAATGAAGCGTCAGAATGGTCGAACAAACTACCAAAAGTACAGCAGTCTCTGAATACCACTGTGCAAAAATCAACCGGTTTCTCTCCTTTGAGATTATTAATTGGTGTCGAAGGAAACATACCAGTTGTACAAGCCCGTTTAAATGAAGTTATAGATGAAAATATAGATCATAATATAGATGTGCAGGTCGATCGTCAACTTGCTAAGCAACGTTTATTGAAAGTCGCGGAAAAATTCAAACAACGGTTTGACTCTGTTAGGCGGAATAATAAAAACTATAATATAGGTGATTTGGTTTATGTAAGTCAGGACCATAGGCGTAACGATAAATTAAGTTCAAAATTTAAAGGTCCCTACGAAGTAAGCTCAATCCTCTCCAATGATCGTTTTTCTCTAAAAAGTCATGGTAATAATTTGAGAAATATTATTGTGGCTAAAGAAAAATTGCGATTCTGGCCTGGAGAATGGGTAGACGAAAACATTGCTGTTGAAAATGCCATGTGAACAAAATTATGTTATGCAATTTAAAATCAAGTACAAATATGGGCTATGCCATGTTTTTTTTTTTTTTTTGTTTGTCTTGATTGTAACCTATCTGTGATCGTATTATGTGATCTATAATTATTGATAATTCTGTAGAGATAATATTGAAATTATTTGTTCAAAATTTATTTTTAAAATATAATGTTTATAAACCGCTGGGTAGCCTCCTATTTGGTGCCAAGTTATCTCACGGGCAGTGGGTGAATGTGACTGGCATGTCTATGTAGTTGGCTAGTGTTTATTATCCGCTGGTAGCCTCCTATTTGGTGCCGAGTTATCTCACGGGCAGCGGGTGAATGTGACTGGCATGTCTATGTAGTTGGCTAATGTTCGCTGGTTTTCCTATTTGTTTTGTGGTTGGTCTATCTCAATGGCAGCGTATTGAATGTGGACCTCCATGTCTATGTAAATATCCTAAATAAGAATATATATATATATATATTTTCTCTGGAAAATTAATAACACCTGGCAAATACTTCGAGGACGAAGTACTGTCAGTATGGCCGTAATAGATTATCCTAATTATAGGTATAGATATTGTTATTGTTATCATGAGTATTCCTTTTAATGTTAAAACGTGATAAAATAGTAATTTCAGTGTCTGTAAAAGTAGACTAATTAAAATATTAAGGAATAATGTGAAAACATGGAAAATATTCCAAACGGATATCCTCCTTTTATGTCGTTAATATTTTAGATGACGGTAGACGGAAACGTCAAAGTTGTTTGTTCACGACTATAAAAGGGGGAGCTCCGAGTGTCAGAGACGTATGATCCGACCCAGCCTGTTGTCCCTTGCTGCCCTCTCATCAATGACGCACTAAGCTGAGGCCCGAACCCCACAGGGGGTGCCCTTAGTGACCGTTCATTTAATTTAAATCCTTAGTTTGTAAGCCCTGGCTGGGGGCCTTAAAGTAATTTTTGGCCACCACAGGATTGTCCGGTTAAGCAGTTAAGCAACCTTAGCGCGTTGCAACAGCGAGTGGTCCCTCCTAAAAAAAAAAAAAAAAAAATGTCAGAGACGATTCTTGTTCGAGACATCGACCAGAACGGAGCTCCGGCCTACAGGTAAAAGTTAAGTTATTTTATTGCTTATATTATGATTACTATTTTTAAATGTTTGTTGTTTTACTATTGTATTATGTTTGATTGCTATTGTTATTATGTTGGATAGAATATAAGTGACCATGGATCATTATTTACGTAAATATTTTATTGTTTTGGCTAGTTGTTGCTATAATTATAAACGGAAATATATAATGTTCACTATAAAATAAAGATGTATTGATCATTAAACTTTTGTAAGTTATTTAATGGCTTATTGACTTGATATCCTTTTGCTAGTCCCTTTCATTTCTGAAAACACTTAATATAATAATCTATTAGTAGGCTAGTAAGATCTTTTTAGAACCTTAACTTTCTTATTTTTATTAAATATTATACAATAGGTTTTTTATTGGCTTTTAAGAGTTAGCTTATACTTTAGCTATTACGTGCGCGCACGGGTTGCGCGCCGACCCCGTTATATTACTATGGCGCCGACCTAGTAGTTGCAACACGTATCTTGAACTAAATGATAACTTTCGATTTTAGGGTTCCGTACCTCAAAAGGTAAAAAAGGAACCCTTATAAGATCACTTTCTTGTCCGTCTGTCCGTCCGTCTGTCACCACCGATTTTCTCAGGAATGGGTGGATCTAGCAAGTTGAAATTTATACTAAGGTCTATAATCCCTACTAGGTGTATAAAAATCAAGGTCCTGAGTCAACAAGATAAAAAGATATGGGCAAATTTAGATTTTCGTGAATACTTGTTAGTACCAAAATTTACCTTAAATTTCAACTTTTTTTATTTTTCGGACTTTTCCCTTTACTTGTGCTATAAGACCTTGCTTTTACCCAAAATTGACAGTTCAAGGTCAATCGGAAGTAACCTATAGGTTTTGGGTCGAAAACCTAAATGGTAGTCCGTTGACCTAGAATCACTTAATTTGGCGACAAGCAATTTCTTACAGCGCATATTAAGGAAAAAATCTGAAAACCGTAAATATGTAGTTCAATAACAAAAAAAAGCGATGTTACTATTACAAACTTATTATTTGCGCTTGGTGTAATAGCCGTTTCATGGGATCAAGTTAAGTTAAGTTTGTCCTTTAAAGTTTGTACGGAACCCTCGGTGCGCAAGGCCAACTCGCTCTTTGCCGGTTTTTTTTTGTTAATAAAGGCACTTCAAACCATTATGACTGTCTATTCGTAAAAGTCCTCAATGTTTATATCTCCAAGAACTATACCGGCGTATTATTAATATCTGTCACACACTTATTTATAGTTTTATTTTCCTCCATTTAAATACTGCAGAGCCAACGGAAAAACAACATGAAAAGATGGCATTTTCATGTTGTTTTTCCGTTTCCAGTCCCTAACAGAATTCTTCATCAACTCTTACCTACTTCATCATAAGCAACGCCTAAGTGATCGTAGTTGATTATGCGACCCAAACCCAAGGCATGTCTCAACAAAGTTGGGCCTTTTTTTTTCGATAAGGAAATCCTCATGGTTGTCCTCCGCCCTGAGGAGAGCTGAGGGGTCTGTCAGACTCGTACTGACTAATACCACACCGGTGTTCCCTCGCACACTTGCGTCGGGGGGCAGCGGGATCTAATGCGACTTCCGCTGCCCCAGACCTCGTCCCGGGGGGAGTGAGGTGTAAAGCGCCCCCGAGACGGTCAAACTGTTAGATTCAAACACGTAGATTTTGGTTTGACTCAAACTATTTTGATAGTTTACACAGCTAGTTTGAAAGGTTTGTCAAACATTAACGGGTTTGGAGCTTTGTTTGACGTTGACAGCTTGAGTTTGACGCGTCGTTTGATTGTCTTCCGACGCTTTTGAACAAACACGACTCAGTTTAAATCTTCTAAGTCCATTACACTTGCCAAAAATCTCAAGGTTATGGACAATCTTTGATTCACGGGAATAGCTCGCCTCATATTTAGTATCCTGTTTTCGTATTATTGGTTCAACTAAGTTTTTTGTAAGAAACATCATCCGTTTTATGAAAGTTCTTAAAATAATCTGGTGCGGTAGGTTCTAGCACTTTCTGCAGATGTTCGTGTGTGAAACGGTATCTTAGTTTGTACCATTCATTGGACCAAAGTACCTATTTATCTTTAGACACAATAATATGGAATCCCATTTTCACCTTTCCCAAGCTGGTTAATGAATGAAAATTATTTTATATCAAATTATATTTTATTGGGTTGACTAATAAATTTCAGAATTCATGATTAGTTAACAATGATTAAAAAAAAAACAATCAATCAATCAGTTTATTTGTATAACTTAGGTAGGTGTAATTTAAACATTTCACTGGTTTAGTTATTAGACAAATTCCATAATTATCAATCAAAAGTATGAAGCTTACAGAATATGCAAACGTTATGAATTCAAATTCAAATTCAAATTCAAATAATTTATTCGCTTATTATGGGTAAATAGATGGTACATAAAATGTTACATTACATAATAAAACAATAAGTATCCTCATATTAACTTTTTCTGGTATACGAAATTTTTGAAGTTAATAGTCGCAGGTGGAGCGAAATAAAACGATTTGGTTTATTGCGTGTTTTATTTAATTCATACAGAAAAAAAATGTCGTCCTTTTTACCGGCTTAATAACGAGAGAGTTGCTACAACCATAAACTATATTAATTAAAATTATAAATGTTGCCAGTTACAAATATTTAACACACCCCCTCAACATTCTAATTTTAATTTCTAGATAAATGCACCCCCTTGATAACATAAATATAGTAACTCAACTTATGACAATATCTTATCCCTAAATTTAGTAAAGAGTACCTTTCCCAATGGCTTGGTGAACAAATCAGCTACATTTTCATTACTATTAACAAACTTTAATAGAACTGAATTTGTTGACATATTTTCCACAATGTACTGATACTTTATATCTATGTGCTTTAATCTTTTATTACTATCATTGTTCTTCGCTATTTCTTCGTCTAATATTGACTGCTCATGGAAGGAATGAATTGAGTCCTGTTCATTTTCACTTTCTATTGTTTTAGGGTTCTCAGTATCTTCATACTGGCTTTCTTCGCCTTCTGAAACTTGCTCTACCTCTTCTTGAATGTCAAAATTTATGTGATATTCCTTTTCTTGTTTTCTTTCTCTTTCTTTGTTTTCTATAGACTGTTTTATGAATACTATGTCTCTTTTGATGTCTACTATGTTTCTTTCCGGAAAATATATTCTGTATCCTTTTATATTTTCTCCATATCCAATGAAATAGCCTAATTCTGCTTTGCTGTCAAACTTTAACCGTTTCTGATCAGGAACATGTATGGATACTTGACTACCGAAGACTTGAAGGTTGTTTACATCAAAATCTTTATTCCACCAGAGTTCATATGGAGTTTTATCCTTCACTCGACTTAGACCAGTTCTGTTGATTATATAGACTGCAGTATTGATCGCTTCTGCCCATAAATTCTTATTTAGGCCGCTCTCTAGAAGCATAGTTCGTGCTGACTCAACCACCGTCCTCATCTCACGCTCTACACAACCATTTTGTTGTGGAGTGTATGCTACACTTCTTTGGTGTTGTATTCCATATGACTTCAGCAAGTTTACCATTTCTTTACTGATAAATTCCTTTGCATTATCACTTCTTATGTATTTCACGATGTGACCGGGGTTTACTTGCACTTTTTTCAAATATTGTATTAAATATTCTATAGACTGACCTTTGTTTTTCAGAAAATACACCTTTTTATATTTAGAGTAATCATCCTTGATGAGTAGAAAGAATCTTGCCCCTCCTAGTGAAACTTCTTCTATTGGACCTCCAATGTCAATATGGATAACCTCTCCTGGTTTTGTTGCCCTATGGGTACTTGATGGGAAGGGAAACTTATGTTGTTTTCCTTTCAAACATGGCAAACATGTTTCTTCTTCACTATTTTCAAACTTAATATCCTGCTTCATCAAGATGCTTTTCACTTGATTTATGTCTTGGTGACCTAGTTTAGCATGCCATTCCTTCAGATCTGACATAACTTTTCCAACCATGGCATTATCACCTGACTGTCTGAATAACATTGTGTACATTTTACCATGTCTCTTGGCTATAGCATACACACTGTTGTTTTTGATAAACTGGCACTCAGTAGCAGTTGACTCCAGCTTGTAGCCTTTATCCAGAGCAGCACTCATGGAAAATAAGTTTGTCTTGAGGCTTGGCACATACAACACACTGCTTATGTATGTTTTTATCCATTGTTCACCATCATACGCCTCAAGGTTAATGTCACCATAACCTAATGCTTTAATTATTGTCCCATCCCCAATAACAACATCTTTTGGTACTAACAACTTTTTATAGTTTGTGAAACTTTTCACTGTAAAACACATATGCTCCGAAGCACCACTATCTAAGAACCACTCATTGTTTATACTTTTTGACGTAAGTCCACACACTGACATGACGAATGCGTTTTGTTTGTCATTCGTTTTTTTTTGTTTATTGTTCTTGTTAAACCAACACTTTTCTTTTGTATGTCCCCGTTTATTACACTGTTTACAAAATGAAATGTTATCATTTTTACAACCTTTTTCACTGTTGTCCTTCTTAGCTTTACAGTCTTTTTTATAATGCCCCACTTTACCGCAGTTAAAGCACTTTCTTGTTTTAATGTCAGTTTTGAACGCTGTGGTACTACTGGTTTCACTGTCTTGGTACATTTTGTTTCTTTGCTCTTCTATGATGAGCCTGGCTGTCAACTCCGACAGCGTTCGCTTTTCTATTTGCACAGAGTCCCATGCAGACACAAAGTGTCTAAACTTTTCACCCAGCGAACTTATGATTTTTGTAACTATCATGTTTTCAGCAATTTCACCTTTTGCTTGCCTTATTTGTGCCACGATTGCTTCTATCTTTGCTATGAATGTTGATACATCCTCCGAACCATTATATTTTTCTTCGAAGAAACGCTGCTGCAATATGTGGAGTGACACATCAGATTTTTGTTCATAGATTGTATTTAATTTGTCCCATATTTCTTTGGCTGTTTCACAATTCTGCACATGCAGCATAGCTGTGTTACCCAATCTGCTTACGATGACTCCTTGAGCCTTTGCATCTAGCCTCTTCCATGTGGCTAACTTTGTGTCGTCTTTTTCTAGGCATGTTGATGATCCATCCACCAAGTCATAGACATTAACCGCCTTTAGTATGACTTTTACTTGGAATTTCCATGTATGCCAATTACCGGCATTAACTAACAACAAGTGATTGTTAGACGCCCCAAATATATCGCCCTCGCCGTCCATTTTTTTTGCACCGACGCCACTGCTTGACCGCAGAATCACACCGCTGTTTTACCACAGCTGCCACGCAATAATTCCTTTATTTCGCTCCGGGTGACTGGGCCCATAACCTTTTGAAGTTAATAGTCGCAGGTGGAGCGAAATAAAACGATTTGGTTTATTGCGTGTTTTATTTAATTCATACAGAAAAAAAATGTCGTCCTTTTTACCGGCTTAATAACGAGAGAGTTGCTACAACCATAAACTATATTAATTAAAATTATAAATGTTGCCAGTTACAAATATTTAACAGAAATATAAAATAAAAGCTTTTAATAACAATTAAACGAAATGAGTGATATAACTATGCATAGGAACATAACTATCTATTATTGCACTAGATTAGGAACATAGTGAGGTGTTATAATAATTTTCTATTCTTAGGACTAAGGTATTCCTGGATAGTTTATAAACATTTATTGACTAACCAGGAGTACAATTTTTTTCGGAATAAACTAATGGGTAGGTCTTTTAGCTCATTAGGTAATTTGTTAAATAATTGAATGGGGTGGGCAACTGGTGGAACTAATGGCGCTAGCACCGCATGAACCAAACACCGTCATTGGTTGAAAATCTGTCAATGTCATTTTATATTTCAAAATAGTTTGACCTCATTGGTCAGATTGGGTCTAAGCTATGGACGCGCCATCTACAATCAGCTTTGACCAGCCTACCCCATTGACATGGGGTAACAGTTTCTTCTATACAGATCAGTTTTTATGTTTGGCAAGGGAAAGATATTGGGATTACGGGTATTAAAGTTACAATATTCACCAAACGATTTGTATAGGTACTGATGGGTTTTAACGAAAATACAAGACTCAAATATATACATGGACGGTGCTGTTAATAAATTTAGCTTTTGGAACAATGGTTTGCATGAAGTTAATGAATCTACATTACAAAGTGCGCGAACACACTGTTTTTGCGCCAGGAATACTCTGTTAAATTCTACTGAGCCACCCCATATTATAATACCATATCGCAGGTTGGAGACTATATATCCATGATAGGCTTGTAAAGCTGTTTTTTGGCTGGATATACGTGTAAGACGCCAAAGAGCGTAAACATACCTGTTTATTTTGTTACAGATTTTATTTATGTGTAATTTCCATGAGAGCTGACTATCTAATGACATCCCAAGGAAAATTATACTATCTTATTGTGCTATGTTATTGTTTTTGTATGAGATAGTTAGTTTGTAAATATTTTGTTTTCTATTGTAAAATTGAATTATTCTGGTCTTGTCTATATTAACTTTTAAATTATTGGACTCTAGCCATTTTATAATGCTTTGAACAGCTTCGTTAACTTCTTTATTGTAGTCATCAAAAGTCGTATTAGGTTTTTGTGGAATTACTACCGATATATCGTCTGCAAAAAGGGTACAGTGATGATTGGTCACGTTAGGCAAATCGTTGATGTAGAGAAGGAATAGAAGTGGGCCTAATAAACTACCTTGTGGGCACCGACTCTGTTATGTGTAAGATTAGATTTATAAGCGGATTCTATATTCTCGTAATTAATTTTGTTGATTTCTACATAATGGTGTCGATTCTGTTGTGCACAAACTAAACTAAATTTAAGCTATTGCTATCTTTTTCTCTCTAATAAAACAAGAAAGAGACAGACTTAATTTAGAGCTGTCAAATTTAGTTGGAACTAATATTTCTATACAAATGAAGGGTGCACGTAAAAACATGTCGACTAAAAACACGGTGAAGCGCAAGGCATAAACTAGTTTGACATCTCTAACTTAGTTCATAGCTATAGCCGTCCTTTTTTCGCACTGCCTTTTATTAAAAGATAGCAATAGCCTAAAATAAGTTAAGTTTGTGCACAACAGAATCGACACCATTGTTGTCTATTTGTGAGGTAACTTTGTAACCATTTATGTGCTATACCACGAATACCAAATATACCATATGCGTAGGCTTTTTGGAGCAAAATTTCATGAGACTTTTTTTATTTTTTTAAAGGCAGCTAGTGTGGTAGACTTTCCTTTCTGAAAACCATGTTGTTCGGATTTGAGTATATTGAATTTATTAAGGAAAGATGTTAACCGTTTAAACATAACTTTTTCTATAATTTTGGCTAGTATAGGTATGAGGGAAATAGGTCTATAGTTTAGGTTCTGTTTTATCTCCTTTTTTATAAATCGGTTTTACAACTGATATTTTTAGTTTGTCTGGAAAAGTACCTTGTGAGAATGATAGATTTATGAGATGACATAGTATTGGTGCTATTAAATGTGCAGATAGTTTTAGAATTTGAGTGGGTAAGTTATCATAACCTACCGATTTAGAGTTTTTTAAAGACAGTATAATTTGGTAGACTTCATCTGTTGTAACTGGAGTTAAGAATATGCTAGCATAATGAGGTTCTATTGTTCTAAGTTCTGTATTTTTTTTACTATGAGGCGGTTGACTTTTTGTCAACCCAATGAAATAATTATTAAAGGCATTTGATATAAGTTCAGGATCTGTTATGGTTTTATTGTTTAAATTTATTTTATTTATTTTTTGCGTATTATATCGATTGCTTTCTTGACTTTTAATTATTTTCCAGGAATCCCGACAAATATTCTTAGATCTCATCAATAATCGATCATTGTTGAGTTTCTGTGCTAAGTTTATGCCTTTTTTTAATATTTTGCTTTAAGTGTGATATTTGGTTCTAAAAGACTGACGTGAAGATTTACAACTGTATAGGTACCTAAGCTTTCTTTTAGTATTGAAAGCCAATCTGAGGCCTTTGGTTATCCAAGGTTGATTCTTTAGTTTCTTATTAACTTTGATTTTTTTTACTGGAAAACATAGATTAAAGAACATTGTGAGGGTATCATGAAATATTTGAAAGGAATTGTTTAGATCAGGTTGATCATAGGCCTCTGTCCAAGAGAGATTATTGATGCATTCAATGAATTTATGTATGTGGTCCGGCGAATAGTCCCGTTTTAGAACATACCATTGCAGTATAGGGGTTATTTTTTTGTTTACGGTGAGGGACAGTGTTTGACATGTGTCGTGGTCTGTTAAGCCTGAAGGTATAACTTTGCCTACAGCAGTGGGTTCGTTGCTGATTATTTGGTCTAAGCATGATTCTCCTTTTGTCGGTTGATTGAAGCTTATAGAATATGAAAACGTTAGGTTAACCTAACGTTTTCGTCACGTTGTCGGGTAGTATTCAGTCCAGCCCATCCCCTCAACTGTCACCTGTAAAGCAAATGTCAATATGACTGCTAGTTCAAATCTTTTTTATCTACCCTGTGATTGGGTAATCCAGTAATCCCCCCAAATCTGGGGGTTTTTTAATGTTATGGAGGGGCAGTATTTTTGGGGAGATTTGTGGAGGGGGATGGGTTTTGGAGGGAATTGGGGGATATAATAATTTATGTTTTTGTTAGCAAATTGGCCTTAGGAATTTTGTCGTAGCGTTTTTCTAACACAGTTGTGCAAAGAGCCTTCTACCAAGTAGCAGTTATTAATTAAAGACAAGCTTCGATACAGATTAGCCATTCAAACTGCCCAATCTATCTTAGGAATAAGAAATTAAAGCGAAGGGGCTGAGATCCCTGGAGTTTTGGAGAAATTGAGGAAAGAAAAGAGGCAGTCGGTGTGACACCGCTATACCCCCCTCCATCTAGTATAGTTAAGTTGTAAGACTTGATAAATAGTGAGAAGCCATGTCCAACCAAGGGGTTGTCGCGTCTCATGGCGACATGGAGAGAGCGACTGTCGCAACCCCGTGCAGGGCACGCCACGATAGTGGCGATAAGTCCCCTCTTTGAGGAGTGGCTAGAGAGACGCCACGGCGTCCTCACCTTCCGCCTGACGCAGGTCCTCACCGGACACGGTGTTTTCGGGAGGTTCCTGCACCGAATCGGGCGGGAGGAAACGCCCGGGTGTTTCCACTGCGAGGATCGACCGGAGGACACGGTGGAGCACACGGTGGAGGTGTGCCCCGCGTGGGCGGAGCACCGCCGTGTCCTCGAAGCGGCGATTGGCGGCGGCGACCTCTCGCGTCCGGCCCTGGTGCAAGCCATGGTCCGGAGCGAGACGGAATGGGACGCCGTCACCTCCTTCTGCGAAGCAGTAATGCTAGAGAAGGAGGTGGCGGAACGTGAGAGGGAGAGAACCTCACAGCGTCCCGGCCGCCGCGGGAGACGCCCCGGGCGTCGGGGGCCACCACGTGGCCCCCGGCCACCGTAGGCGCGGGCCTGTGGACGGTGGGCTATGGGCTAGCTCGCCGTCCGTCCGTCTCATGACGACAGGCCGTGTCGACGGCGCGTTCGTGTTCCACGCGCGCCTCAAAGAGAGTCAGCAAAAAGGAAGGGGTCCGAAAGGACCGATGCCTGCCGGGGTTGCGGGACTATTCGAAAGAGATACCGTGGCCCCGGAACACAAAGGGCGATGAAGGAACATGGATGGGTTTTAGTCAGTAAAAGTCTGACACTCCCTCCTGCTCCGCCCAGAGCAGGAGAAGTCATTTGATGATTTCCCATCCGAAAAAAAAAAAAAAAAAAAAAAAAGGGGTTGTCGCGTGATAATGATTGAATAAGTTTTAGTATAGTTGGGTTGAGAACCCTATTTAGACTAATGTAATATGTGTGTGTGTTTGTTTGTGAGTGACTGGGTGAGTCCTATATTACAATAATATAATTATCTTAAGCTGTTGGTGTTATTCAAATTCTTAAAACTAAACAGACAGAAACGTGTTGCTGGGGAGTTTGTTGCGCCACTTCTTCTCCTCAGCTCCAACACTAGGAAGTGGTGAAGGGTTGGGCGTTTTTGGGGCTGTCCATAGGGTTTCAATAGAGTTGATTCCCAACTCTATTGCAAAATTATTATTGAGTTTTGATCTAGCAACTCTGTTAACTAGTAATTCTTGATTAATGTATTCATTAGCTCAAACCATAAATTCAGTCAATTTGCCTTTTGAGGTTGATTCTCAATTCTAGGACAACCATAAAGTGATTCTAGAATAATAATTATGTTCTTAGCTCTGACAAATGATTCGGTCAGGCTCACACAAGCACGTGTCTTGCAGAAGCACTAGTTGTACGAAACGAGCACATGATCCATGGGCCACCCCATGGATCATGTGCTCGTTTGGATTCGATTGGAATGGTTTGATACCACATTTTTATAACCAGTCTTAGGACTGTTAGGGACCATGACTACTGGTTATAGCATGATGATTGACGTTCTGCCGCTGAAAAGCCGCCTTGCCACGTTCACCAGTTTGAAAGAACTATTCTAGAGACAATGTTCACTAGGAGCATGATGTCAACGCTTTGCCGCTGAAAAGCCGCCTACGTCATATAGGAAGTGTTGCTCTGAGTGCACCAGGTGTAGATGTGGAGTATCGAGTGAGTCATGAATGACCAATTACCTATTACGCTAGCGTAATTAAGGGTTATTTACCTACTAGAACTATTGGTTGTCATATGAATATACCTAGCATCTCCCAGTTATGTTTTACACTTTTGAAATCACTTTCAATATATTTCAATAACTATGAATATTCTGGATTAGTATAATTATCTTTCAATCCTTTCCTTGATCTAATAATGATACGAGGCATTGGAAATATGTTAAGGGATTCATTTATCATATTCAGTGGGGAGGTGGCCAGTCTGGGACGAGCCTCACAGGGTCGTGCGTTTTCCCCTTCGGAGAAACTGACCAAAATATTTAGGTTTTTTTTTTAACAGCCTAGGGTAATTAAGGAACAATCACAAAGCTATTGCTGAAATAGTAAAATATAATAATTATGTACCTATTTCATATAAAAATGGGGGTGGTTGTTTTCTTCAAAACTTTGATTCTGGGGGTATTCCGGGGAGGGTTTGGGGAGAACGCGAGACCGTCATCTGGCAACACTGTAAATGACTAACTACCTACGAAATTTGAGATAGATCTTTGTTTGCATGAAAATTAGATAAGTAGGTAATAGTAATTCTGTCTTTAGTTTGTAATTTTGTTGTTTGTAAATGCTTAACAACTAAATAGCAATCTATGAAGTGTTTTGATTATTTAAATTCTCGAAATGACTTCGGGTTTCAAGTTAACAGAAACGCAACTGGTAGCAATTTATAAATTGGAATTCTATAGAAACAAAAAGAACTGGAAGCTGTACGAGAATATAAAGAAGGAAACGCCGCGGCCGCCGTCACCGAAAACCAAAAAGTAAGTTTCATTGTTTTCCTCATTGAAGTAAACATTTTGTTCGGCCAGTTGTATTCTATGTCTGACGACCCTCTGTGGCTCTGACCCTACAGATACCACTAGATAATAGTGCAATGCAATCCGCCCTTAAGACGACCCATACATAAAGTTTTCAGAATGATAGGAATCTATGGAGTAGAAAGTTCCATATAAGTATCCAACCGGTAGCAATAATTGGAAAAAAACCCCTGCATCCCTACCAGCAGGGATATGTCAGTAGAGATATATGGAATGGGGGGATCAGATGATGATGAAGTTTCTTCTTACTGAATTTGTTTGTGTTTTTACATTTATATACTGCCAAAATTTAAAATTAATAATTGTTAGCGAGAAAGGGGAGGCATTTGCCCAGCAGTGGGACAAATGACAGGGTAAGACAAAAAAAAATTGTCAGCTTAGTTGTTGATTTTATTGTGCATGCTTTTTATTGTCATAATAATGAAGGAATATACCTACAACACTATCTAGTAATGGTTTGTGTATTCTTTTGTTGGAATCCTAAAATAAATAAATATTCCACTAAACTCACAAGAAATTTGACAAATTGACCATATAATCTACTGCTATGGTCTACTGATGAGGAGATGACCTCACTGGAGAACACACTCCAAGTACCACAACTTACAGCGTAACTGCTGATAGCTAATGCTGATT
Source organism: Xestia sexstrigata (assembly GCA_941918905.2). Lineage (NCBI taxonomy): Eukaryota > Metazoa > Arthropoda > Insecta > Lepidoptera > Noctuidae > Xestia > Xestia sexstrigata. Next base: position 11,558,012 of record OW799229.2, on the reverse strand, counting down.
GCAGATAAACAAAGGAAAAAAAATATAATTAATATAATCATCATTTAGCAAAATGACGAATGAAACGAAACGAGAATGAGAAGGGATGAATGGAAAGGGTGGATGGATCCATCCATCGTCGATCCATCTTTTCTTTGGTCTTCCTCCCCAGACCAAAGAAAAAATAGATAGGTTGTGTGAGCAATGGAATGAGAGACAGGAGAATAGAAGAAAAAATGTATTGTGCTGATTTGTGGTGTTGTCTCATGATGTGTGAAAGTAACATGGACCAAGGGGAGGACAATCTCATACATGAACCCATAACATTACATCACGCTGTAAGCCCTGAAGGATAGGCAGTGGTGTACCTAATAGTACACCCACATTTCGCCAGTTATGTTTAAATCCCATGTAATAGAGGCAAGTCTATTACCATCAACAGGGCACAATTAATTATTATTAATTTTCAAAATGAACTTAACACATCTGTTCAATACAATACAGGCGGAAGGGACAAACGGTCAGCCGTTTGTGCGACAATGTGCCTTCACATTGTGCTATCTGTTATATTGTTAAATAACGTTATAGCAAGCTGGGCAAGACGTACACTGTCAAGGAGGAGTTCCCGGAGCCAGAGTATGATGTGGAGCAGGTCTCCCCACACAACAAGGCTTTCCTGCACGAGGAACCGGGTTAGTATCCTGTTGATTCTGGTTCAGACATTGCCGTCGGCTTTGTCTACATGCAGGTCAAAAGTTATCCTACAGGAATACACGGGGAAATTGTATTCTATGGGCTGGTGATATCATACTATGATTATACAGGGTGCAATTGTTCAACCTCACCTGGAGGGAAAGTACTCTAAATACTGGAGATACAACTACTCAAAGGAAATATTACTTTATTTTTAAATCTGCATTCATAGATTTTCAAAAATTCGCTTGCCACTCTCGGGAATCAAACCAAGTAGGTACCTAACTAAAATTATCTCTCTAACAAACATGATAAGTTAAAAGAAAGGAAAACCATGAAATCTAAAATTATAAATTCAATGTGTTAAGCAAAGCACTTTTACTGAAGGTGACACTTGTAGACATTTTTTCCTCGAAAATTTTGGGAGGGTATTACTCCACTGTTTGACACTGTACGGAATACATCCAAAGTTAAACATGATATCGTTTTGTCTCAATATTAATTTTGTCTGTGCGGAAGCAGAATAGTAAAATAAAAAGCCATTAAAAAGTTACGAGCTACCAAAGATTCGTTTTTTATTGCTAATTTCAACGCAACTTTGGGCGTAATTTAGTAATAAAAGAAGAGTAAAATTTCCAAAATAAAGTCGGTACCGACAAGGGAATATGCATGTATTTTTTTCTTCACATAAGGCTGATGCTTCAGGGTAGCCCGCGAAATTCAAATATTCTTACATTTTTTGCAATTTGCAGGCCAGTGCTAGATTGTATGTTGATTAAAATATTGTTCGCGACTGTAAGACGTATGTAGTTACATAAATATAATAATCAAAATCATCAATACAACCCTCCAAGTTCATAAAGGTGCAGGATTGATTTTGACCTTGAAAATGTCATTTTTCCACCTTTATGAACTTTGAGGGTTGTATTGATGATTTTGATGAATATAATTCTGTAACTACATACGTCTTACAACCGCGAATAATATTATAATCAACATACAACCTAGCACTGGCCTGCAAATTGCAAAAAACGTAAGAAAATTTGAATTTCGCGGGCTACCCTGGAGCATTCACCTTAAATCAATAAAGTACAGTACTAACAACCTAAGAAATAAATTGCAACGACTGCTTGTCGTTAAAAAAAAATTAAACTTCTACAATTTTCTACGACAGTTCAAACGACCGTGACTGTCGCGGCCATTCCTTTTTACTAAATGTACGTGCATTATTTAAGCAAACATTGCAATAACAATAATTAATAAAATAACATCTTTTGTGAATTTTAAAGTCGTTTTCAAATAAAAGTGTTTTTTTCACATAGCGTTTGACGTCACTACCGGCGACGATGCGTTTTGAATTTGCGTTCCGTTTCACCAAAAACAAGCTACATATGAATATTAAATTGAATATTATATAAGTGTTGAATTATAAAGTTAAACAAGTGTACCTACTTACCACAATATACACACAATATACATAACATAACATTAACATGTTATGTTATGGGCTAAGGAATAAAAAAAGTTTTGAATTTCTTGCATATTCCCTATTATCGAAGAATTCAATAAATTTTATTTGTAGTTGATTTATGCAGTGGTTTTTTCCGAAAACTCGATTCTCCAAAGGCCTTTTCGTATTTTTTTATCTCACATTGTATTGTATAGCGGGCTGGTGTCCGCAACTCCACGTAAAAGCGCGTATTTTGCGTACGGGTGCATCTCACATTCTTCTTAAATAAAAACATGTTGTTGGAAGAGTTAGAAGATGCTAACTAAGTGAAACGTCTGTGACAGAAATAGAGATTTCAACATGTTTTACATGAATGTTACCCGAGCATGCGGGAAGCCCTCATCCTGAGGCAACATTACAGGTTAAACATTGTGATGCCCTTTTGACCTAATTAATATTGTGGATGTACAGTCTTTAATTTTGTAGTGTTACCCCACCAGATGACGCACCGGACCCCCAGCCCCCTGAAGACGTGCCCCCCTCGCTGCCAGTCCCCCCGCAGCCCCTGTCCCCGCCGCACTCCTCGCTCGAGCAGCCCTGGAGTGGAGACAAGACAGAGACCGACTGGGAGGACCCCCAGAAGGTGAGCCCTGCACCCCAGCAGGTGACGGCCGGCCCGCTCCTCCCCTTGCGCACAAGACGGAGCAACCTCGGTGAACCCCCAAAGACGGTTGCGGCCCGTGATTCCCGAGTGACGGATTTGGGTATGTAATGGGCGATAATTAAATTTTATTTGACCTTGTAAGAATAACAATAAGTTGTTTTATTTTAGGATTGGTGCGGGGCAGAGGCCGAGGGCATGCGTGACGAGCTCGCGTACGAGCAGTGCGACGGAGCCTGCCCACAAGACAACCCGTGGAAACCGGGTACGTTACTGAGACCTACTTTGTATACGTGTTCGAGTCGGCGTTACTGCACAGCCGGTGAGCCGGGCGGCAACACCTAGCGACCCGCGCCAGCTTCGCATTTCGCCACCTACCAGGACACAAACTATTCTGAATTTTCAAGCTGGAACCAAACATACATTCAGTCAAAAAAGTATCGGGAATGGATGATTTGTTTATGGTTCCAAATTCAAATTTTTGTTTTTTTGTAGTTGTTAGATTGGCACAACTGTTTTCCATTTTGGCGCGGAGTTTGAGTTGCATCTGTTATTAAAATTTATATTAAATACAGTGCTGGTTTTAGTAATATCATATATAGTGTGTATTGCGAATTTCATAATGGACAAAAATATCGAACAAAGAGTTTGTCTTAAATTTTGCATCGCCAATGGAATTTCGTGTTCGGAGTCACTGAAAATGTTACAGAAGGCTTACGGTGAATCGACTTTATCAAAAACTCGTGCTTATGAGTGGTTCAAAGCGTTCAAAAGCGGTCGAGATGTGATGGAAGATTTGCCTCGCTCTGGTAGGCCGTCAACGTCTGCAACTGAAGTTAACATCGCAAAAGTGAAGAAAATAGTGACTGAAAATCCCCACTCAACTCTGAGAGAGATAGCCGCCGAAATTTCTGTATCTCACGAGTCGATCCGTACCATTTTAACTAATCATTTGGGTATGAAACATGTTGCTGCTCGGCTAGTCCCAAAAGATCTGAATTTTCTCCAAAAACTCTATCGCATGAAAGTCGCTGAGGACATGCTAGAACGAGTCAGTTCGGGCCCAACATTCATGAAACGCATGCGTTTCATGAATGTTGGGCCCGAACTGAATTGTTACTGGTGACGAGACGTGGGTTTACGAGTTTGACATGCAAACTAGTCAACAAGCTTCGGAGTGGCGCCTTCCAACTGAACCGAAACCGAAAAAACCACGCCAAAGTCGATCAAAAGTCAAAGTCATGTTGACTGTTTTCTTTGACTATCGCGGTGTTGTGCACTCTGAATTCTTACCGGAAGGTCTAACGGTAAATAAAGAATATTATTTGAGCGTTATGCGGCGTTTAAGAGAGCAAATTCGACGAAAAAGGCCAGATTTGTGGAAAGAAAATTCTTGGATTTTGCACCACGACAATGCGCCTTCGCACAAGGCTGATAGCCTTGTGCGAAGGCGCGGTGAACGAATTTTTGACCAAACACTCAACAAATACCATCCAGCAACCACCATATTCACCAGATATGGCTCCTGCTGACTTTTTTCTTTTTCCTAAACTCAAGTCACTTCGTGGCACCCGTTTTCAATCGATAGAAGACATAAAGGAGAATTCGCGGCGAGAACTGAACTCAATTCCGGAAGCAGCGTTTAAAAAATGTTTTGATTAATGGATTATTCGTTGGCGCAAGTGTATCGTTTCTAAAGGAGCATACTTTGAAGGTGATAAAATAAATTTGGATGTATAACAGACATTTTGTGTATTATTGATCTTTTCCCGGTACTTTCTTGACAGAGTAGTACACAACACACGTTGAAAAACCCGGGTGAAATATCACGTTTCACGGTAGGATTCAATGTAACGCAGTCAAAACGTTGTGCTGATGGATGCATAACGTATAATATTGTACGGGGGTCGTCTCTCTTTCACGCAAAAACTACTGACCGAATTTTGATGAATTTTGGCACACAGATAGTTTATAACCTGAATTAAGACAGGATACTTTTATCCCGGCAGTACACACGGCGACAGTATGTTCTCAAGTTGAATTCTTCAATTTTACTCTGCATGTTGTTCTCATGCATAATGTTACATTGAATTCGTTACGAATAATCTAAAGAATACTTCAAAAAGAGTTCATTGTTTTAGACTGGAATTCGAACTATCGCATCACCGAACGTCGCAGTTTGACGAACTAGCCAGCGAGCCCAGATGAATTGTGATGAAATTGTTATCTACTAACGTCCGAGTCACTTTATCTTGGATCTTGGCTTGCACATCGATAGCACTGTGAAATGGCATACTCAAGTCGCTCGTGTTAGCCAGGTTATTGGTTCGTTGCGGGCTCTGAATAGTGTTGCCCAAATGCAAGAGCAAGAGGAGACCTTAGCCAGTCTTGGTCTTGGTCTTGCGTCAATACACCTGGTTTTGGTCTTGGTCTTGGTATTGCGCTCTCATTCTTGGTCTTGGTCTTGGTCTTGCAGCAAGAGTCTCGCAAGTCTTGCGAGACTCTACTACTTAGACTAGACTACTTTCAAATACCTATTAGCCTATTGCTATATAATAAACACGTTAGTTTAGATCTTAGAACAACGTAACGTAGGTACATGTTGAGCTTAAATTGACACAGGCATAGTGTAGTAACCACCAAATTAATAAAATTAACTTTACAATAATTAAAGGGTTAGGTTAGGTTAGGCTCGAGCATTATGTGGGCAGAAGACTGGTTTTGACACACTGGTGCGATACACTGTTTTTATTAAACTAAAAAATTACTTGAAATTACACTTCATCACAATACCACGGGGGACAATGAATCGGGTACAGTTTCAAGACGTCTCAACTCCGCTGTGATCCGACCCAGAATGTCGTCCTCGCCGCGAGCTGTTCACGTCAGTACTCTGTAGAGGCACGCCATGGTGAGGTAGTCTGGTAAGTCGGTCGCGTGATGTTACCATATATGTTATATCCATTCCCCGTCCGTACTCATGACCAGATCCGAAATATTTATGTTTATAGTATTTGATATATATGTATAGTAGTTTTTATGTCCTTTTAGTTTATCTTTGTATTAAATTAAAATTATTTTCAGAAATAACACCTTTCCATTCTTTTATCTATTTCCTTTGATATCAGATCAGGTGGTTGTGGCTCACGCGCTCTCTCTCTCTATTTTGACATACCTGTAATTTGTAAATAATAAAAGCCACACGGGTCCACATGTTCAGGGCTAAGCAGCGCTTGCCACCAGCAGTGCTTACATACCAAGTTTCTTCCGTTCCTCTGAAAGCACGTTAAGCGTAGGAGGTGCCGGCTGTCGTGTGTAGGTGTTTTATACAGTCGATACAAGTAGTGAGAGCCCGTAAATCTGACAACCAGTCGGTATCGTATTATCCGGTCAGATAGGCGGTCGCTTCATATAACAAACAAGCCAAGCCGACCCCGATATGCTTGGGAGAAGGCAGGCAGATGAATTTGTATGGTGGACGTAATAAGAGTATTCTACTTATGTATGTTTTCCAGCAACCCAGTTAGAGCTGAAACCTGCAGTGGATCCCCTCGACCTTTACACGGAGTGCCTGACTCCTGCGCAGATGAGGCAGACGGCCGAGGACTGGCTGACGCGCCACGGCTGCCCGGTGAGGCAGGAGGAGTGTGCGGACACCTACGAGGAGTGTGGGGTATGTGCTCCGAACATAATCTAATTGACACAACGCTATTACAGTTTTCCTTGAGATAAGCATATACACATTACATATACAGTGCGCAACCTTCGTCGGAATAAGCTTAAACATATAATAAACAGTTTTTATTGTGAAATGTCTTAGTAAAAAATGTTTACTTTCAAACTCATGTTATGGTAACCCGGGCGCCCGCGTCGCTACAGAAGACTATCTCGGCGCCCTCGACAGTTATGTCCGTACTGCACATGCGCACGCGCACCTATCTACGAACGACCGTGCTGTTCGGAACCTCAAAACGCGTACTTTACTATATTCCTTCTTGAGATAACGCCATTGAAAGTCAAATAAAGGTTAACCACATTTCTTCAAAAATATATAGGGATGATGACTCACTAAAAAAAATATGATTCTGTTTAGTCCGTCAGTTAGATTATAGAAAAATATTGTATACTTACGTGTTTTTTATTTTTTCAAAAACGCGTCAAAGATCATGAGTGGCGTCACATTTGAGTACAACATGTACTCAAACGTGACGTCACACGAGTTTTCGACGCTCTGTGTCGTCTTCATTGTTTGTTTACGTGAAAAAAGGAAAAACATAATTATGTCCAAAAATTTTTGAAAATCTATCTGACGGACTAATTAGATTTTTTTTGTCATCTACTCTAATAAGTACTCATCAGAGTAAGCACTTAAAATTAAACATAAGCGCCTTTGTTAGACGTTGTGCGGAGTCTGGAGGTATGGTGGCCGATACTGACCATAGTCCCATGGATCGACTGTGATCGTTCGGGCGTGGTCGCGACACATACTGCTCTGTGTTTCCTTTTAAGTTCAGAGTATTTAGTTAGTACAGTAGTGTTAGTAATTGACTCTGTAACAATAAAATGTGTACAAGTTAAAGGAGCTATTTCTCTAGTTTTCCCGCATCCCATTCTGCGCCCACAACTGTTTGACACGATGTATGTCACTTAGTACGCGGGGTCCTAAGTGAGATACGAGCGGGCTGAGAAATCTCCTGAACGTGAAAACAGTGCGAATAGATAATAGCGTGGACAGCGTGGACTGTTAATAAAAACTAGAGTTGTAACATAGCTTTGATACCTGTTCGCGCATCACACAACTGGCCGAGTCGATGTTTCGTTTTGTTGGGTTCGATTCCCTTGGACATACGTGCGCGATGCACAGTTCTGTGATGATGAGGCTCTTGCTAGCGTGAGGTGTCTGCACCGTCATGCTGCCGGACTCACGAACAGAGTGAGAGTGAAACAGAGTTTTTGAGTCAGAAAGAGTAAAGGTGTTATATCAGTATGCTTAGTGCGAGTTTTTTTTTACGTATCGAGCGCGTTAACGTTTACGCAAATTTGTATGGCGCTGGGTAAGCGCCATCTTGGGTATATATTATATTATATATACTCTATTATATTATATTATTAGTATATATTATCTAGGTTATTATTATTGCGAGTGCTGCATCGACAATCGCTAACTTGCGACTACTTGCGAGTGTGAGATCTTAAAATACATTCATTCGTTTTGCGTTAATTCACCGTGGTCAATGGGAATATTATTTGACCAACTAGCCGAAGCTACTGCCGATCGCACACTACCTGGACTAGTGTTTATTCCAGCTTGTTTTAACAACGACTTAATCCAGCCTCCTATGCTAGAGCGGGTAGCTGGTTTGGGTTCACCCCGTGTGCTAATAAATAAGCTCTCAATATTACCTCTTCGACCATTAGAGTACTCAAGTAATTTGTCAATCCAATAAATTGGGTCAATGTTTGGGTTTGACTCGCATTTTAATAAACACCAACCGGATTGCCTATAATAATAATTCAGGTCTAGGCTATCGGTTGCGCAAAAGTTGGTCAGGTTATATCTCACCTCAATTACATGGATGACCTAAAACTATTTGCCACCAACGATTTGCGACTGATGGAGTTACTGAAGGTAACTGAAACTTTTAGTAGCGCCATCAGGATGGAATTTGGTGTGGACAAATGTGCGGTCATGCATGTAAAACGAGGGGAGATTGTGCCACTGAGAGGATTCCATAACTCTTCGATCCTTCTCAGCAACCGAAACCTATAAGTATTTGGGTATGTCGGAAGCGCTGGGCGTCAATGTTGCTGACATGAAGCAATCGTTGAAGGAGCGCTTCTTTGGCCGACTGAAAAAAGTATTTAATAGTCTTTTATCAGGTGGCAATAAGGTGCGTGCCTTCAACGGTTGGGTCATGCCGGTTTTGATGTACTCTTTCGGCATACTCAAATGGACTCAAACAGAACTAGACGCCTTGGATACGAAGGTCCGTAAATTGTTGACGGCGTATCGGGTGCATCACCCACGTTCTTCGGTTATGAGACTGTATATCCCGCGGAAGTGTGGGGGTCGGGCTTTTTAAATGCTAAGACTAATGTGGGAATGCATCGAGATGTGGTTGCGATGGACAAGAGCCTCACCCCGCTCTCCTTGGCTAAAGAGAACTGGCGCAAACCTTCAGTGCTTGACACTAACGACCGCAGGGAGGTATGGCAGAGTAAGGAGCTTCACGGACGCTTTTTCCGGGCCCTCCATGGGCCTGATGTAGACCTATCAGCGTCCGTAGCCTGGCTACATTCCGGGGACCTATTCGAAGAAACCGAAGGTTTTGTCTGTGCAATAATGGATGAAGTTATAATGACGAATAACTACCGGAGATTTATTGTGAAGGATGGCACGGTTGACATATGTCGGGCATGCCCCGCCCAGGCGAATCAATCCGTCACATTATCTCCGTGTGTTCTCGTCTAGCTAACGGAGAGTACCTGCATAGACACAACCTTGTAGCCAGGATTATCCATCAGCAACTTGCTCTAAAATACAAACTTGTGGAATCGGAAGTGCCTTACTATAGGTATGTGCCCGACCCAGTTCTCGATAATGGCCGTATCACATTGTACTGGGATCAATCCATCATCACTGTCAGGACTATTGTAGCCAATAAGCCTGATATAGTAAATAATAAATAAAATAAGTTTATTGGCACAAAAAAACCTTTGTATACAATAGCATTACATTCCACATAGGTATATTTAATTTTAGGAAAAGGCTGTATAGTGGTGGTGGATCGATCAGAGCGGTGCACAATGATTGTTGACATAACGATCCCGCATGATGAGAACCTCGTGAAAGCCGAGAAAGATACAAATCAAGTATCTTGACTTGGCTCGCGAGGTTGTTGACATATGGGAAGTGGACTCAGCGATCATTGTGCCGATAGTCGTATCAGCCCATGGCTTAATTGCCAATAGCCTCGATCAATACCTGAGGAGGCTCTCGTTAGGCAGCTGGATCAAGGGCTTGATTCAGAAAGCGTACTCCTGGACACGGCTCGTATTGTTAGGAGGTTCCTCTCTCTGGAGCCCTGACCGCCGGTAGCTTGGACCCTGTTCCCGATACCGGTGGGCTGCAATTTTTTTATATTTTTAAATGTTTTTTATTTTTTTTTAATTAGTATTTAAAAATGTATCAAATTTGTTTATGGATGAATAAAGGAATAATAATAATCATTTATTTGCTAAAAACATGGTATAAAAGATGGTTCTGTTAATAATATGAACAAACATGTTTTGCTTAATAGATATAAGCGTGCAAATACATGCATAACGAAAAAATCAGTCATCATGCGATTTATGTTCCAGGAACTCCTTAACACTGTAAAAACTATTAGCAGAGAGCCATTTATATAATTTATTTTTGAACATTCTTGTATTTAATGTTTTTAATTCATTGGGTATTCTATTGTAGGTATACCTGGACACACATAAACATACCGCTTAAGTTAAAGTATAAGTGTGTTAGTGTATAAGTAGTATAAGTTATATTATCAGTTTTTGATCCAAAACTCGGCCAAAACACAATAGAATCATCACTCCTTACAAAGTTTTCTTTATTTATACTCAATAATGTAAGGTCATGGACTCTGCGCCCGGAGCACAGCAAAAGAAGAATCGCGGTTCTTTTAGAAATTTCGAACAATGACATTTTGGAGGGACTTTTGTCAACCAAGAATCTAATTTAAAAAAAAAATAATAATAATTGATGCACTTGTGGAGGAGGTCGATTGGTTGTTGTGTCTACCAAGACTTGGTCCATATCTCTCACCTGGTAGGGAGGACGCATGGAGCGAGAAGCTAGATCTGCTCTCCAAAAGACCTCCCAATCTGGTGTTATCACCTGGTACATGCCGGTTGACTGGTTCAAGTGCGCTACTCTGGGTATTAGACAAGGTGATGGGAATACCCATGCTAACCTGTAGTGCCAAGGGCGACCGAAGGCATTGTGGAAAACAGCCGCCTGATCTAAGTCCAGGCTCACATACCTGGGTACCACGTGAGCAGTTCGTGACGCAAAAAGATCTATTTCGGAAACTCCGAAATGGTGAAAAATTTTCCCGGTTACACAGGGAAGCAAATGCCATTCTGTCGGGGCAGATTTCCTTGAAAGCCGATCTGCTACGTAGTTGTATCGACCGGGGAGGTGATAAACCGACATATGTATCTGATAACGATCTATTTCGTCTAAGACTTCGTATGTTAGGTTTAAGAGGGGCTGTGACTGTGTGCCGCCTTCGTTGCGCAAGTAAGAAACTACAGTTCGGTTGTCGCTCTGAATTAATAAGCTTGTATTGGTCATCAGGTGACCTTTTACCTGAATAACTCGCAAAATTGCCAACATCTCCAAGATATTGCTGTGAGCGTCTCTTTCCTGTATTGACCAACTGCCACGTAAGGTCTCGTTGTTGAGCTGCGCGCCCCAACCTGCCTTGGCAGAGTCCGTCGTGAGGAAAAAAGTTGGAGGTGCGTCGTGCAGTTGAGACGCCATGTTGTGATTCTGTATCCACCACTGCAGGTTCGGAATTACCTGGAGAGGCATCTGTGTCCGACCTTTCACATTCTTTCGCAATAGGGAATTGCCGAAGGTCAGCATTGCACGAGAATTCAAGCGCCCTCGCGGGACAAGGAAGCTGGCAAAATTCCAAAGTCCTAGTATACTCTGGACTTCTTTCAAACTTACCTTTGTGGCTTTTGCCATTTTCGACGTTCTCGATTGCAGTAAGCGAATCTTTGCCGGGGGCAGTAATTTGACATTTTGCCAAGGGTCCCATAATCCCAGATACTCGATTGACTGCTGAGGAGTCAGTATAGACTTTTGAAAGTTTTAGTTTAGTTTAAAGCCAAGGGATTGCAGTAGTCTTACCTTTAAGTTCGCGTGACTTTGCAGAATTTCTCGATTCTGATTCGCCAGGAGAAAATCGTCCAGGTATTTTATTTTATTTTATTTATTATGGGACAATAAACAGCTACAATATATAATGTTTACAAATAACAATAATTTACATAAAATTATGAAGTATTAACAATATTGCAGCCCACTACATTATCCGCATATTAACAAAATTAAGATGGTAAAAAAGTGCCACTAGATTTAGCATTACTCAGATATTAACATTTTAAGAATTAAAAAAGAACATAATAAACACAATACAATTAATAAGTTATCTAAAAAAAATTTGGGATTATTCGTTATTATCACAAATGAGAATTATTTTATTGAAATTGTGTAAATTACGGAAATTGACAATACAATGCAATTATAAATTCATACTTCATTAATGCAAATAATTAAAACGGTTGAAATAAACTAAATTAATAATAATAAAGGTTTCACACTATTTCTTATTATGATTGGATAAGATTTTAAAAACATTGGACTTAAATTTCGATTTGGAACATACAAAAATATCAACATCAATGAAGTTGCTATTATAAGATTCAACCATACGACGAATAGGGCAACTCAATCCTGAATTAGTCCGACAGGTATTTACGGCGAACAATGTACCTGCACGGACACTACGCTTATTTACAGTGCGGGGGACCACATAGCATAACTTACTCGTGAGATCAATAGAATCGAAGTGAATATGAACAATACCATGTAGTACGTTGGCTTCTAGAAACTTTCGTCTAGATTCTAATGTTAACATATTATATTTATTTAGTGATTGTGAATATGACAAACACCTTTTATAACACCTAAAGTACACGGCGCGAAGAAATAAACGCTGGACTTTCTCGATCATATCTATATATTTCTTATAAAACGGGTTCCAGATTGGGATGGCATATTCGAGCTGCGAGCGTACAAGCGTCTTGTATAAGTAAAGATAGGTAGAGGGCCGTTTGAACTCTGTAGATGATCTCAGGACAAAACCATACATCTTAAATGAATTATTAACAATTCTTTCTACGTGTTGATTAAGTGATAGCTTATTGTCCAGTAGAACACCAAGATCTCTTACAATAAAGGTGTTACATAGAAAGGCATTATTTAGCCTGTACTTAAATTTTGTGATAGATTAATTTTTTGTGAAATTTATATAATGACATTTGGGGACGCTTAAGTGTAATTTGTTGTCAAGGCAGTATGCGGAGAGTCTATCTAAGTCTTCTTGAAACGTTAGACAGTGTATTAATAATTTTAAAAGCTTTCAAATATTTGGCATACATAAGAAATTTAGTACTTAAAAAGCATTTCCAAATGTCATTTATATATATATATATATATTAAATAGGAGAGGTCCAAGGATTGAGCCCTGTGGAACACCAGAGGTTATAGACACTGTATCGGACTGATGGCCACTCACAACAACCTTTTGTGTTCTATTTTGAATGTAGGATGAAAACCATCGGAGCAAGTTTCCCCGTATGCCATTAAATGCAATTTTGTTAAGTAAAATTTCATGATCAACCTTGTCAAAGGCCTTTTTGAAATCTGTGTAAACAGCGTCCACTTGCAAACGTCTATCCAGGTTTTCAAAAAGATAGTTGGTGAATATTAATAAATTTGAAACAGTAGATCGGTGTTTAACAAAACCATGTTGTTCAGGAATTAATACGTTGTGCAGGATTGGATAGATTTCGTTATGTACGAGCCTTTCAAACAGCTTTGACAAAGTCGACAGAATTGATATGGGTCGATATTGCTCAATATGTTTCGAGCCTCCCTTGTGTACGGGCATTATATTGGCCCGTTTCCAAATTTCAGGAAACACTCCTTCACACAGGCATTTATTGTAAATGATATGAAGTGGTCTGTAAATACTATTAGCAGTAGCCTTAAAGAATAGAGCTGGGTATCCATCAGGGCCAGCCCCTTTGGTAGGGTCTAGGTTTTTTAACTCCTGAAGTAATTTAGATTCCTCGATACAAATGTTGTCAATTAAGATGTTAGCGTCACAGTGAGTTGGCGGGGTCCACGTCGACAACGAGGGCGATGCGGGTTCGAACACTGACAGGAAGTAATCGGAGAACATATTGCAAACCACATCTGGAGCACTTGACTTAAGGTTTTGGTATTGCATCGTAGATGGGATACCAGATTTGTCTTTGCGATTAGCTATATATGTCCAAAAGCATTTAATATTGGAGGTGAGATTATCCTCAACGGATTTAATGTAGGTAGAATAGCAAGAGTTACAGGCTTCTTTAAAAGTTGTTCGGTATTCGGCAAACATATTGTAGTCTTTAATGTTTTTAAACTTCTTCCACTTAATCCAAAGGCGCTGTTTCTTTTTGAAAGTTTTAATCAAGTGAGGAGAAAACCAAACAGGAAAATCAAGTGCTCGAGGCTTTACTAGAGGAACGTTAGGTGAGATAATGTTGCTTAACACATAAAATTTTTCCACCGCTTCTTCGGAAGAAAGATGATCCAACAGGACCGACCATTCGACTTCATCGATTTGCTTATTGATAACATCATAATTGGCCTTACGGAAGTCGTATTTTTTCATGGGTTTCCTTTTTATGGTTTGCGTAGATATACCTATAGGGGCTATCGCAACAAACGGAGGGTAGTGTGGGTCTACAGGTAGTAAGGGGTCTATTGGAGGGCTCAAAGTGCAAATTATATTAGAAATTAACAAATCGAGAATTTTACCATTTCCATTATATATACTATTATATTGGTAGGCATCCAAGGTTGACATTAGCTGGAGGAGTTCTGAGCTTATAGGGGAAGATCCTGTGCAAGTCATGCCAGTGATATGTTGCTGACTACCGGTCAGGGCAACCTGCCACGTAATATCCGGAAGATGGTAATCTCCAGCAATAAATACACTCATCACATCAGGTTCATTTAATAAGTCCTGCAGTGTGTCGAAGTGAGAGCTATAAATATCAGGGGCGGCCCAAGGCGGTATGTATACTGCGCTAATAACGTGCATCTTTGAACTGTTATTTTTACTTGGAAGTCCAACCATGAGATGCTCAATGCAGGAGGTAGCGTCATTGTGCAAACGATTAGAAACGTTAAGCAAACACGAACGAAGTTCTCGCAATACTGCGATAAGGACCCCGCCGCCATCCCGTTTTTTTGTTGAGTGACGATCTCGGTCGCATCTGTAGACAACATACTGAGGATCCACGAGCTCAACGCTAGCAATATCGGGCACAAGCCATGTTTCAGTTAGAATTATAATATCAAATGAAAATGATAAAATGTTTACAAACAAGGTGTGCAGTTTGGTTCGTACACCTCTACAGTTTTGGTAGTATATTGACATTTGGTCGCTGCTATCCATAACCACAGTACCTTACTATGAATTCATATAAAACAATAAATGTTGTGCACGCAAGTAGTAACAAAATTACAGCAGAAAAACATAGTAATATAAGCCCACATGAGATAGGATCGAGAATGCCCAACATCGCAGTTAGATAAAAATAATAATCGGCTAAGTCATTCTCACAAAAGACATTCAATGTTTTCAGTTCGTATAGATATTGTGTTGAAATAAGATGCAACATAAAAATAAACATATAGTCCCAATAAATGTCAGAAATAAAAATTAAGTATAAATAATTGGAAAATGAAGAGAATACGAGTATTAAAACGAACAAAATTTCTAGAATTACAATAAATAAAATTGGTGATAATAAGATAATTAAAATTAACAACACATTCAACATAGAAAATAATATAATATTACTTAACCTAAAACATAGAAAATGAACAGTGGTTGTGCGGTCGATTCTTGAGAAGAACAAACAGTTATTCAGCTGGTTTAGTTTTGGTTTTAATTTTATTGAGATCACTGTCTCCACGTATTGCGAATGCATTTTCACCCTCACGCTCGCGCACCAGTATGGTACCATTTCTGATCCATACAAATTTGTGATTATGATTGTTAGCGAGTTCACGGGTTTTACGAAATAACTGTTTCTTCCGTAGGGTTAAGTGCTCATTAACATAGATAGATGTAGATGTGCCAGTTATACCGATTTGGTCAGACTTCAATGAGTTAGCTTTACGGAATGCGCTAAGCATGTTGTCCCTCTGTAAGCGCGTAGCGAATTTAAGAATTATGTTTTTTGGTCGTGTGCTTTGTTGGTGCGCGTGGGGCACCCTGTGCACCGAAACGATGTCATTTAGTAAGACCGGGGACTTAAGTACATTTCCTACGGCTTGGATAATTACTTGTAAGCTTTCATTGCGCCTCTCGGGCACGTTGCATATTTCAACATTACACTGCCGAGCCTGCTGTTCCAACACGTCGATCTTAGCCTCCAAGTTACTGATCAGCAGTACCGACACAGCTGGTGCGTGGGAACTGCTAAGTTCGTCTACACGCTTCTGTAGGATGTCATGTTCCACTGACTGGCTCTGGGCACTAGTTTGAAGCGTTATGACGTCATTGCGGAGATCAGAAACTCGCTGTTTTAAGAGGATTTGCTCTGTACGTAGTGTTTGCATTTCCTTCTGAATATCTGTTAGGGTTGACTTAATATTGTCGCGCAACTGACGCATGTCTGTATTCATGTCACTACGCCATTGACTTAGGGTTGATTGCAGATTAGCAGTGAACGATGCTAAGTCTGCATTGGTGTTAGGCTTCGACGACTTCTCCGCGATCATGGTGTTATTGCCCAAACTGGTGGATGAGCTAAGATAACTCTGGTCCAAGTTATCACAAGACATGTCCATAGAGAGGTCATCAGCTGGGAGTTCAGTGTAGCTGCGCACAGGTGTATTCACGTTTGACCTAGCACGTCTAGTAACATTACAACAAGCCGGGCATTTCCAGGTAGCTTCATACTCATTGTTCAGGGCCGTATACTGCTTCGATGTCACATTCAAGCATTCATAGTGGTATTTACCACCACATACAGAGCAGTGGAGAATGCTATGGTCCGCTGATGATGTATCACACATCATTTACCAGCAATCTCACTCCTTGGTCTCTTAGGATCTGCGCGATCCAATTCGTCAGGCTGGCAAAAACTTTCGGAGCTGTTGCCAAACCGAAGGAGAGACAGGTCATTTGCCAAAGTTGGTCCGATACTATTAATCTGAGGAAACGTCTGTGTCCTGGCGCGATTGGCAAGTGAAAATACGCATTTTCCAGGTCTATTTTTACTAACCAATCCTGTGGTTGGAGGAAGTCGGGAACTTTGTACATGTTCATGTTCAATCGAAATTTGTCTATTTTGACATAGTTGTTGTTGTTTAGTAATTTTAAATTGAAGACCGGGCGAAACGAAAACGTCCCTTCCTTTTTTGGTACAAGAAAAACTGTTGAGACAAAGCTCGGAGTCGATGAAGCTTTTTCTAAAACATTTTGATCGATTAACTTCTCTAATTGAAATAAGATTTCTTTTGAATTCGTTGTGTGAAATCTTTTCGGAATTCTCAAGGGATGAATTAGCGGTGGTTTGCTTAAAAAGGGGATCCGATAGCCTGATGTAATCTTTAGTATATAAACAGGTGCCCCCAACTTCCTCCATACACTTACCTGATGTTTGATTCCCCCGGCTTGAAAACGTTGATGATAGTCAATCGACTCGTTTATCACGCCGTCCCAGGGTACTACGTTTCTTACCGTATCGTGTATCTTCGGTGTGACGGAAAAACTCGTCTCCCCTTCTCTTTCGTCCTTGCGCAGGATTAGAGCCACTATTGGTGGAGGGGCGATAGTTTGCACTGTTGCGCACAGGCACTATATATTTCCTACTTCCATGTGTGTCCTTTCTTTGGCCAGACGGTTTATAGGACCTACACTGCGAAGATAATTTAGTAGGAGCAGCTTGAAAAATCTTCAAGACGCCCACTTGTTTTCCTACAAAATCTGAAAACTTTGCATCATCAAATAAATGTTGCGCGGACGGGGGTATTTTCCTCAACGATTCCTTAAAACAACTTTCTTTTACTGAATTTAACCCGTTTGCCACATATCATTTGCAACAAACCCGATTGTATTTTTTTATATTTCCCGTCGACAAAAATTTCATTGATTTATCAAGTAATCTCTTCAGTGGTCGTTGGGTTTTTTAATTCGGATACCCATGAAATAAGCACGCATGGCATGGCATAAGCCTTTTTGAAATGCTTCGTTCTGCAAAATAACAGCGTGTGACATAGCCATATGTATGATCGTAGCCGTATGTATGTGTGTGTGTGTATGTGTGTGTTAGTCTGTAAGGTATTTATCTATGGGCCAAAGTAGCCTGAAAATAAAGGATTTATTATTATTATTTCCTTTATTCATTGTTAAACAAATCTGTTACATTTTTAAATATTAATTTAAAAAATATATAAAAATATTTAAAAAAATAAAAAATTGTAGCCCACCGGTATCGGGAACAGGGTCCAAGCTACCGGCGGTCAGGGCTCCAGAGAGAGGAACCTCCTAACAATACGAGCCGTGTCCAGGAGTACCGCTTATTATTATTATTCCTTTATTCATTATATAACATATTTTTAACATTTTTAAATATTTTTATACAAAACACTATAAAAAAACATTTAAAGATATAAAAAATAGTAGCCCACCAGCGCTGGGAACAGGGTCCGAGCTGCCGGTGGTCAGGGCTCTTGAGAGAGGAACCTCCTAACAATACGTGCCGTGTCCAGAAGTATTGCTTTCTGAATCAAGCCCTTGATCCAGCTGCCAAGCAAGAGCCTCCTAAGATGTTGGTCGAGGCTCTTGGCTATTAAGCCATTGGCCGACACGACTATCGGCACAATGACTGCTGTATTCACGTCCCACATGTCAACAACCTCGCGAGCCAGATCTAGATATTTGAATTGTTTATCTTTCTCTGCTTTCACGAGGTTCTCATCATACGGGACCGGTATATCAACAATCATTGTGCGACGCTCCAATCGATCTATCACCACTATGTCAGGCCTATTGGCAGCAACAGTCCTGTCAGTGTCATAGGTCGATCCCAATACAACGTGATATTACCATTATCGACAACTGGGTCGGGCGCATACCTATAGTATGGCACTTCTGATTCCACAAGGTAGTATTTCAAAGCAAGTTGCTGGTGGATAATCCTGGCAACGAGGTTGTGTCTATGCAAGTACTCTCCGTTAGCCAGACTAGAACACCCAGAAATAATGTGTCGGATCGATTCTCCCGGACGGTGGCATGCCGACATATGTCAACCGTGCCATCTTTCACAATGAATTTCCGGTAGTTATTCGTCATCATAACTTCGTCCATTATTGCACAGACAAAACCTTCGGTTTCCCCGAAGAGGTCACCAAAGCGCAGCCAGGATACCGACGCTAAGAAGTCGACATCGGGGCCATGTAGGGCCCGGTAAAAGCGTCCGTGAAGCTCCTTGCCCTGCCATTCTTCCTTGCGGTCATTAGTGTCTAAAACTTTAGGCTTGCGCCAGTGCTCGTTAGCCAGGGAGAGCGGGGTGAGGCCTTTGTCCACTGAGACCACATCTCGGTGCATCTCCCAGTCGGCTTCCAGGAAGTATTCCCTGAGACTGCATACCTCACGGTTGTGTAGGGTCTTAGCATTTAAGAAGCCACGACCCCCGCACTTCCGCGGGATAAACAGTCTCACCACCGACGACCGTGGGTGATGCATTCGATTTGCGGTCAGCAGTGTGCGTACCCTCCTATCCAGGGCATCAAGTTCCGTCTGAGTCCATTTGAGTATGCCGAAAGAATACATCAAAACCGGCATGACCCAACCGTTGAAGGCGCTTACCTTGTTTCCGCCTGACAAAAGACTGCCTAGCACCTTATTCGGGCGGCCAAAGAAGCGCCCCCTCAACGATTGTTTCATGTCGGCAGTATTGATACCTAATGCTTCCGACATACCCAAATACTTGTAAGTTTCTGTTGAGGAGAGGGATCTAAGGTGTATGGAATCCGAGAGTTAAGTTCCCACGGATTCCATAATCTCCCCTCGCTTGACATGCATGACTGCACATTTGTCCACACCAAATTCCATCCTGATGGCGCTACTAAAAGTTTCTGTTACCTTCAGTAGCTTCATCAGTTGCAAATTGTTGGGGGCAAAGAGTTTCAGATCATCCATGTAAAGAAGGTGAGATATGACCGGACTATCTCTCCTCAACAGATAGCCTAGACCTGAACGCTCCAGCAGTGTGGTGAGAGGGTTCAAGGCTAGACAAAACCACAATGGACTCGGACTATCACCCTGGAATATACCACGCTCGATCCTTATCGGTTCGCTGTTCCCCTGGATCTGTCGACATCCTGGATAGCGAAGAACCGTCCTCCAGTGCCCCATACATGACATCAGGAAGGTACGAGTACGTAGAGTTGCATCTACTTTATACAACTCCAGCACCCTCATGAGCCATGTATGAGGCACAGAATAGGGTTTCTTATAATCTATCCAACATGTAGACAGATTCTTTCGGGAGCGGCGAACCTGTTGGCTAATGGTCATATCAATGAGGAGCAGTTCTTAGCCGCGGGACCCGTTCCTACATCCATTCTAAGAGGCAGACATGATAGAATTACTTACTCTCAATATGTTGGTTGATTTTAGCTCTCAAAATGGATGTAAGAACTTTATAGACCGTTGGTAAACAAGTGATTGGTCTATAATTTTTGGGCTCCGCAGTACTACCTGATTTATGGAGCAGGTGGGTAATTCCTGTCGTCAAGAACTGGGGCAGCAACCCTGACTCTAAGGCTGATTGAAACTGGGACGCCAAGCGAGCGTGTGATCTTTGGAACCACTTGGTCCAGAAGTTGTGCAGTCCGTCCGGACCTGGAGATTTCCAGTTAGGCAACGGACGGACTGCACGAGCTACGTCTTGGGGGCTGATGATGATTGCCCCCATTTCTGGTATAGGATCACACGCTTGTTCAACCTCCCGGGTCCAATCGCCCTCAGTGTGACTGACAGGCACCGACCAGATGCTGCGCCAAAATGAACACATGGCGTTATCATCCGGCAGACGCGTGTCAGTCACACCTTGGTCCGGTCGCTCCCAAGCCCTATATACCCACCTTTCATCGCTTTGGAATGTGCGATTCTGAGTGTACCGCTCCACTCGCCGCTTGTACCGACGAATACGGCTTGCCCATGCACAGATCTTCTGCTTCAGGAAGTCGATACGCTCTGTGACGCGGGCCAAGTAATCTCGAAAACTAATATCAGTTCCCGAGAACGCCCGCCTCACAAAACGCATCACTCTAGGGCGAGTATTTCCCTCCCTGAAGCAGATTAACTTCCCGATGAGTGCCCTAGCCTCACCGATACGCCGCTCAATCCTGCACTGCCAAGCTGGAGCAGCTGATTTAAGAAGAAAAGAAAGAAAAGAAAAAAAAATTTGTACTTCAGAATAACGTACTTGAGCCCAGTCAGGCGAGTTAAAATGTTGCAATTTGTTTAACAATTCAAGATGCGTATTATTAGTCTGTAATGTTTGCGACTTGAGGGTAGTTTGTATTTTTTAATCAATCCCCTTTTCTACGTTTAATTCGTGATCCAGTTCAGTAGGGCTCGGAATATATAGAATATACTCACTGTCAGACATGCACGAATGAGTATTATTTTTAACAATAAGATCTTGTAAAGAGGATACTTTCTTAGTAAGTTTTTCGAAAGCGTCCTCTAAACTACTTAGCTTTGTACGGCGGCGCCGCACCTTTCGCCTACGATGTCTCCTTTTTCGCGCCGTGGAAGAATCGCTGCTACTGCTCGAACCACTAGATTGCGACCGAGCACGTGGGGCATTGTCCATACTAACATTATTAAAAGTAACGAGATACTTTTAAACGCGACTACACCGTTCGGAATCCCGAACGCCAATGAGGTTCAGGGATATCCGATATCCCTGAACCTCATTGGCGTTCGGGATTCCGCATTCAGCGCATAACGATATCATATCGTTATGCGCTGCGCAAATGTATCCCCACTACCTGCCGGATTGGGGCGGATATGACGCTGCGGGGCTTACCGCGCTTCACCGTACCGGAACCGGATACGCCTATCTCAATTTATGGCTTAGAGAAAGGTACAGTCAAAGCTTAATAGCGACTACCTATTCAACTAGTGGTGGTTATACGAAGTTAGACGACATTACTTATCTGTGGTCAATGGTCATTAGTTTTGTTTGTGTTTACGAAAGTTTCTGTTGTGATTTGCAAACAGTTTTGAATATTATTGTTAAAAATAAAGACTAGCCCGTCCCAATTTGAAATGCTGGTGACTTTTAAGGAGCATTTAGTGTAATTTATATCTTTTGGTGTGTAGTGAGTGACCTTGATCCATCTGTGAAGTTAGTAAAACTAAGTTTGTTACTTTTAAGGCATGGAGATCTAAGCAAATGATCTAATAATGCCCGAGTGGTTTATAGTTAGTAGAGAGCACTCGTATCTTTGTTTACGTGACCGTGTTTACGTGCTTTTGCGGTCTCAAACATTCTCCAAACGAAATGATATGAGATACTATTGTAAGTTTTATTCACAATATGAAATTAAATTACTTTGTTGTTTCACCACTCTCACGATGCTCTCACCACAAAATCTTAAGTGACAACTTTTCACGTTCGTTAGTGACTGCGTTTCGTATTCGAGCTGTCAAAATTGCAACTTTCACTCGCGTTATACATGCAAACGTTAGCGATGTGCTCGAAACGGTCCTTTCTTTCTTCGAGGCACTCGATTGTCACAATCGACGACGTAAATGATAACATAAACTCGATTTACGCGATCGAGACGTTACCTCAATTTTAGTATGACACTCGCACTAAGCATAGTGAGTCGATACCATTTTATAAACACCTACTAAGGAATATTTCTTTGATTATTTCATGGTTTCGTGCAAAGTGCTTTGGATTTTAAAAGTGCTGATGCTACTTCACTTTGTTGTTTTGATCATGCTTTATTGTGATCTCACGGTCAGCCGGTCAGGCAGAGGTGTACCTAATAGTACACCCACATTTTTCCAGTTATGTTTTTAAGTCCCAGGTAATAGGGGGTGACCCTATTGTCGTCAACTGGGCACAAATCCAGACTCCGTGACTGCTGCTGAACAATTCCTAATGGAAAAACCCAATAACACCTTGCCCGACCCAGAAATCGAACCCAGGACCTCATTCATGCCCAGCAATCGCGGTTGCGGCCACTTGACCAACGAGTCAGTCACGCGCACACACACACACAGTCACAGTTTTCACTACATGAATGATTGTTGTGCAGTTGGCGGACGAGAGCGCAGACTTCGTGCGCGGCGCACACTATGCGCCTCACTCCTCCGAGATCGATCTGAGCGTCACGCAAGGTACGGCCACCATTCTGAATACTTGTCCTTCAATAGAACTCTAACAACGTCTACAAGTTTCTCCATCTAATTGGAACATGCCTTACTTTCCTATTTTAATACTTTATTGTCTACAGAATGTCCTTGCACCTACAACAACTCGCTATGCGTGTTGTCCGTGCGTCAGCTATCACGAGCGATACAGCAACACTACTCCGCGCTCATACTGCTACTGAGAGAGCAGGCGCTCAGGGAGAGTCTGGTAAGTACTACACACACACACATACAGCGACACCACTCCGCGCTCACACTGCTACTGAGAGAGCAGGCGCTCAGGGAGAGTCTGGTAAGTACTACACACACACACATACAGCGACACCACTCCGCGCTCACACTGCTACTGAGAGAGCAGGCGCTCAGGGAGAGTCTGGTAAGTACTACACACACACACATACAGCGACACCACTCCGCGCTCACACTGCTACTGAGAGAGCAGGCGCTCAGGGAGAGTCTGGTAAGTACTACACACACACACATACAGCGACACCACTCCGCGCTCACATCGCTACTGAGAGAGCAGGCGCTCAGGGAGAGTCTGGTAAGTACTACACACACACACATACAGCGACACCACTCCGCGCTCACACTGCTACTGAGAGAGCAGGCGCTCAGGGAGAGTCTGGTAAGTACTACACACACACACATACAGCGACACCACTCCGCGCTCACATCGCTACTGAGAGAGCAGGCGCTCAGGGAGAGTCTGGTAAGTACTACACACACACACATACAGCGACACCACTCCGCGCTCACACTGCTACTGAGAGAGCAGGCGCTCAGGGAGAGTCTGGTAAGTACTACACACACACACATACAGCGACACCACTCATCGCTACTGAGAGAGCAGGCGCTCAGGGAGAGTCTGGTAAGTACTACACACACACACATACAGCGACACCACTCCGCGCTCACACTGCTACTGAGAGAGCAGGCGCTCAGGGAGAGTCTGGTAAGTACTACACACACACATACAGCGACACCACTCCGCGCTCACATCGCTACTGAGAGAGCAGGCGCTCAGGGAGAGTCTGGTAAGTACTACACACACACACATACAGCGACACCACTCCGCGCTCACACTGCTACTGAGAGAGCAGGCGCTCAGGGAGAGTCTGGTAAGTACTACACACACACACATACAGCGACACCACTCCGCGCTCACACTGCTACTGAGAGAGCAGGCGCTCAGGGAGAGTCTGGTAAGTACTACACACACACACATACAGCGACACCACTCCGCGCTCACACTGCTACTGAGAGAGCAGGCGCTCAGGGAGAGTCTGGTAAGTACTACACACACACACACATACAGCGACACCACTCCGCGCTCACACTGCTACTGAGAGAGCAGGCGCTCAGGGAGAGTCTGGTAAGTACTACACACACACACACATACAGCGACACCACTCCGCGCTCACATCGCTACTGAGAGAGCAGGCGCTCAGGGAGAGTCTGGTAAGTACTACACACACACACATACAGCGACACCACTCCGCGCTCACACTGCTACTGAGAGAGCAGGCGCTCAGGGAGAGTCTGGTAAGTACTACACACACACACACATACAGCGACACCACTCCGCGCTCACACTGCTACT
Source organism: Xestia sexstrigata (assembly GCA_941918905.2). Taxonomy (NCBI): domain Eukaryota; kingdom Metazoa; phylum Arthropoda; class Insecta; order Lepidoptera; family Noctuidae; genus Xestia; species Xestia sexstrigata. The sequence goes on along the minus strand of OW799229.2, from coordinate 11,533,302 downwards.
GAGAGAGCAGGCGCTCAGGGAGAGTCTGGTAAGTACTACACACACACACTTACAGCGACACCACTCCGCGCTCACACTGCTACTGAGAGAGCAGGCGCTCAGGGAGAGTCTGGTAAGTACTACACACACACACACATACAGCGACACCACTCCGCGCTCACACTGCTACTGAGAGAGCAGGCGCTCAGGGAGAGTCTGGTAAGTACTACACACACACACACATACAGCGACACCACTCCGCGCTCACACTGCTACTGAGAGAGCAGGCGCTCAGGGAGAGTCTGGTAAGTACTACACACACACACATACAGCGACACCACTCCGCGCTCACACTGCTACTGAGAGAGCAGGCGCTCAGGGAGAGTCTGGTAAGTACTACACACACACACACATACAGCGACACCACTCCGCGCTCACACTGCTACTGAGAGAGCAGGCGCTCAGGGAGAGTCTGGTAAGTACTACACACACACACACATACAGCGACACCACTCCGCGCTCACATCGCTACTGAGAGAGCAGGCGCTCAGGGAGAGTCTGGTAAGTACTACACACACACACATACAGCGACACCACTCCGCGCTCACACTGCTACTGAGAGAGCAGGCGCTCAGGGAGAGTCTGGTAAGTACTACACACACACACACATACAGCGACACCACTCCGCGCTCACACTGCTACTGAGAGAGCAGGCGCTCAGGGAGAGTCTGGTAAGTACTACACACACACACATACAGCGACACCACTCCGCGCTCACACTGCTACTGAGAGAGCAGGCGCTCAGGGAGAGTCTGGTAAGTACTACACACACACACACATACAGCGACACCACTCCGCGCTCACACTGCTACTGAGAGAGCAGGCGCTCAGGGAGAGTCTGGTAAGTACTACACACACACACATACAGCGACACCACTCCGCGCTCACATCGCTACTGAGAGAGCAGGCGCTCAGGGAGAGTCTGGTAAGTACTACACACACACACATACAGCGACACCACTCCGCGCTCACATCGCTACTGAGAGAGCAGGCGCTCAGGGAGAGTCTGGTAAGTACTACACACACACACATACAGCGACACCACTCCGCGCTCACACTGCTACTGAGAGAGCAGGCGCTCAGGGAGAGTCTGGTAAGTACTACACACACACACACATACAGCGACACCACTCCGCGCTCACACTGCTACTGAGAGAGCAGGCGCTCAGGGAGAGTCTGGTAAGTACTACACACACACACATACAGCGACACCACTCCGCGCTCACATCGCTACTGAGAGAGCAGGCGCTCAGGGAGAGTCTGGTAAGTACTACACACACACACATACAGCGACACCACTCCGCGCTCACATCGCTACTGAGAGAGCAGGCGCTCAGGGAGAGTCTGGTAAGTACTACACACACACACATACAGCGACACCACTCCGCGCTCACACTGCTACTGAGAGAGCAGGCGCTCAGGGAGAGTCTGGTAAGTACTACACACACACACACATACAGCGACACCACTCCGCGCTCACACTGCTACTGAGAGAGCAGGCGCTCAGGGAGAGTCTGGTAAGTACTACACACACACACATACAGCGACACCACTCCGCGCTCACATCGCTACTGAGAGAGCAGGCGCTCAGGGAGAGTCTGGTAAGTACTACACACACACACATACAGCGACACCACTCCGCGCTCACACTGCTACTGAGAGAGCAGGCGCTCAGGGAGAGTCTGGTAAGTACTACACACACACACATACAGCGACACCACTCCGCGCTCACATCGCTACTGAGAGAGCAGGCGCTCAGGGAGAGTCTGGTAAGTACTACACACACACACATACAGCGACACCACTCCGCGCTCACATCGCTACTGAGAGAGCAGGCGCTCAGGGAGAGTCTGGTAAGTACTACACACACACACATACAGCGACACCACTCCGCGCTCACACTGCTACTGAGAGAGCAGGCGCTCAGGGAGAGTCTGGTAAGTACTACACACACACACATACAGCGACACCACTCCGCGCTCACACTGCTACTGAGAGAGCAGGCGCTCAGGGAGAGTCTGGTAAGTACTACACACACACACACATACAGCGACACCACTCCGCGCTCACACTGCTACTGAGAGAGCAGGCGCTCAGGGAGAGTCTGGTAAGTACTACACACACACACATACAGCGACACCACTCCGCGCTCACACTGCTACTGAGAGAGCAGGCGCTCAGGGAGAGTCTGGTAAGTACTACACACACACACATACAACAGTGGATGTCTTCGAGTTATGCTGATTTCTTCTTGATGTTTCCTTCAGCGTTTTGAGAGCTGAAATTGATTTATATGATTGGTGATGAAATTAATTTAACAAAGCCTCTCTGAGTTGTAACCCACAATCTATAACTCGTAGCCGGCGCTGTCACCACTGCCGCTGCCGCACGCTCACACACACGCACACTCACACACGCACGCACACTAACCCGTCACAAATCTTCTTTTCTCCTATTCACAGACAAACTTATATCTTGTTGCTCCAGCGGTCCAAGCGTAGCTGCGGAGTATGAGCTCTTGGATACGATTACCAGCACTTGTGAATTGATATTAGGGATTTCTCCATAGTAGCCACGGAGTCCCGATTTGTGTCTGGTTGATGGCAATAGGCTCGCCCTCTATTACATAGGACTTACTGGCGAAATGTGGATGTACTACATAATAAGGTCTACCTCTGCCTAATGTTATGTTATCATTTCATTGAATGCGACTGTTTTGTCCGCAGTCGTCCCGCTCTGTCCAGCAGCCCCCGATCCCCTTCGAGGACTACCCGACGCGCGACACGGACCCGCTGTGGCCGCCGGACAGCGTCCTGTCCGGCTCGCACCGCCTTCTGCCCGCCGCCGGACACGACGCGGACACCGGTCGGGGACGCGGACGCTTGCAGCAGCGCAGGATCATCGGCATCGGGATGGGCAGACCCTACCGATTATAAGTATGAGGACATTGTGTTGTAGCGAGAGACCTGCACTTACTGACGTGTAATCGGGTTGAGTCGATCAGACAGAACTTCAGGTACACCGCGGATATAGAGTATTTCAGCTCATTTGTCACGTAAAAGCGTCATTCGGTGGTCGCAACCATCCGCATTCATTCGCATCGGAAGCACTCGCCTATCACCTTAGGGAGTCACATAGTGTGAGTGACTGAAAGGCAAAAGATGTAAGAAAATAGTGATCTGTGCGTGTAAATATGATCTCACCGTTCTGCGTGTAACCTACACGAGGTCAATACTTGTTGATCTCTTATTGCACGGATAATTAGTGTTATCATTGGTTCAACCCGCTTCTGCGTCGACGAGAGTGTAATGTAACTGGGGGAATACATTGTGCTTAGCGTTTAAAAGAAAATACTGTTAAATTGTGTGAGATAAAAATTCTACCAAAAAAAAACTGGTAATTATTTTTAAACACGAAAACGCCGTAAAATAGATTTAATTTAATATATTTTCTGTTGCTCAACTAAAAGTATTAGCCTGATAAGATGATTTGAAAGTTCCTACCACTTTAAACTGTTAAACCAAACTCAAACCATTATAATATATTTTAAAGTTTAAGTGCGTCTGTTGTACGAGTAGAGAAAAGTGTTGTTTATGTTACGTTTTTATACATCATCACTACGCGACTGTATCTAAACGAAAGTTTAAGAAATTTTGTTTTATTTTCCATTTTTTTTTTACCCTTTTCTATTAAATAAATAAATATCGCTGGAAATGAACAAACAGCGCCATCTAGTGCCACAGTAAGCAACGAGGCTTGTGTCGTGGACACCAGATAGTTGATATACTACATAGATACTTTTTTGTTTGTAAATACATACTTATTATACATATTATAAACATCCATTATTAGTTGTAGTATACCACGCAAACTCTTGTCATGTATCAATGTTACATTGTAATTAGAATTTATTAAGGACCGCCATGCCAACATGCCAAGAAAAAAAAAAAAACAAACTACGGAACCGATTTTGACGAAATTTCTATGGGATCAATCAGAAAAATCCTTTCACATAAAAAAAGTATTTTCAAATCGGTGCATAAATGATGGAGTTATGAGGTAACAAATATGAAAAAAGAACCTCCTCCTTTTTTTAAAGTAAGGTTTAAAATGCACTGTTGTCCTTTCAAAGCCCAGCTCAGCACCATAAGTTGAAAGTCGTACAGCGCCTAATGTGCCGCCTTCGCCTACCGCCCGGCGCCGTGTGATGAGTGTGAACATGTTCACGGTGGCGGTGCGAGGTACATCGAGTACATCAATCTGAACACATTAATAAAGTTTTCATTGGTAATAAAAAAAACAGGTGTTTCCTACAAAAGTGTAATACTAACTCGGTCAAAAGTGGTAGGGATTCGGAATGATGTACTGTTTAGTTTACCCTATGTAATGTATACCCTGTATAGTTAACACTAATGAATGCTCACGTGTGACTTGCCGGACAAGCAAACACGCTGAATGCTCAGTATTAGTAAGACTGCCAGTGCTAGTAAATGGAAGCCTGATATTGAGAGGTACTGTAAATTATTTCGAGTTAATTATTGATTGTTGCCTAATAAATTATTAATATAAAAATTGCTTTGAGCATACAAGGTAAAATTAAACTAGCTAGCGTAAGTACAGTAGATATATAAATCGACAATACAGATTTAAAATTATCGAGAAGGATTTTCGAATAAAAATTTCGGGGATGTTATGTTATGAGTTCTCCATATTGGCCGAGCAGTTCAGCTCATTTCATAAAACCCTAGTACAGTTCTGTTGTAATGTAACGCATGCGATGTAAAACGAGTGCGCATGCGCGACTAGTGAAATGTAAACTTTTGCAAAGCGAGACTATTCTTGTTTGTTATTACCATGTAAAACAATGTTTTCTTACGTTTGTTATTTCCATGTAAAACAATGTTTTTTTTTATTCATTTTTAATAAATCTTGGTGCTATCTGTCTGGGATAGTACCGATGTTGCAAATTTGGTATTTTTTTACTCTTCAAACTTTTAAGGAAGTGGCACCGAGTTGTAGGGAGGGGAACGGTATCTATTCATTTGACAAGTCTATATACCGGCTGAAAATCATATTAAATAATAGTTTAACCATAGCAGAGTAGGGATGTGTCAGCTGCTCCCAGGAGGGGGAAGGGGGGCGATCTGATGGAATCACCTTCAACCTAAAACAAATAGTCAGCAGCATAAGTGAAATTAGAATTTTCGATGGTACTTTTGGCAGAATTCGAAACAATGTTTAGGTATTAAAATCGTGGTTGTTAAGATAAATAAAAGCATCTTGTTTATTCATACTTTGTAAATGGTACCGCGAAACTCAAACTCTGATATTATTCTATGTCAAACCATGGGATGTCCTGCAAGACTATGTAGGGGGTAATCTTCGGAACTACTGATCCTATTCCAAAAAATCTTTTACTAACGGGAAGCTACATGTAGCTAGCTGCATTTAAAACGTTCCCGTGGGTTCCTTTCCGTACATACCGGGAGCGAAGCTGCGAGCAAAAGCTAGTTTGAAATACATGCGCAAGCAAACGTCCGTGACGAGAACGCGTCATTCTTCTCATACAGTGCTGGTCGACGTCATCGGCGTATGTTGGAGTTGGAGCCTTCATTTTATGGTAAGTTCATGGTAAGGCTTGTCCAATTGGGCAAGCCATTATGTAATAGGCTTGTGTCCTGAAAAAATCGAATTAGTCCGTCAGATAGATCATCAAAAAATGGCGCATACTGCTCAAATATGAAAAAACAAAAACAAAAATATACGTGTCCATTATTTTCCAATACTCTGACGGACTAAATAGATTTGCAATTTATTGATGGTGGAAACTAGCTTATTGTGTATGTAATTACCTATACGCTATTGAATAAAATGATACAAATAAACAAACATTCTTTATTTATTGCTTATATATAGTTTACCATTACCTACTGTACAAACTTGTATGTAAGCCTTTAACTTAAATCAACACGTAAATTCTCAAAAGCCACTGCAGTTGAAGCCCACACGAGTGCTGTCAACGCGCCAACGGGAATGAACTCGTACTTCACATTGAGTGGCGTTTGGGAATTTGTCGTAAAACGCAATAAAACATCATTTCTTATAGATTATAACAAAATGAAAACTAAGAGCAATGTGCTCACATTATGTGACAGATATAACATTCGTTCTTGTTAAAATAATAATAAATTCCATCTAAATTTATTAAGGTAGGAACACAGTAACACGTATTGGTCTGCATTGTAATTCTAAAACGTAGGGTTCGTAATGATATTTATCTCAGAATAAAAATAAAAAATCGTAAAAAATTTGCTAACGTTTTGAATGTCAGTTTACGTGCATCTGAACGGGATTTGCCGCTTGTGTGTTTATCTAAACGGTCACAAACATTGTATATGTTACAGTCAAACAAAACTGTTAATCGGTCAAAACCACTTTTGACTGGTGTCAAAATCCTTATGAAGTTAAAATGCGTTTTCTGCATTAAAAATAATTATGTTGTTTTAGAACTCCTCTTATTTCAAAGGGTCACAAAAAACCTTAGTAAGTTTCTAAGTATTTACTTAGTTACTGTTATAATAGTTTTCACGGGTCAAAAGTAGTTTTGACTGTGACTATTATATACAAATCAACAAAAAAATAAGTAGGTACCTACATAATATATTAGTTTCAAAGAATAAAAAAAAGGATGAGTCTTTCTTTACAAAATAATTTAGTAACGAAAATACCATTAGTACTTATATAAAGATCAAGTTACGAATCAGCATGGATAATAATTATCTGGTACCTAGTTATCCGATAAGTTCTATGAAATAAAATAATTATCTTAATAATTTCGAACCGTGCTAAAACGTAGTTATTATGCAAACATACAACTTTCTAAAAAACTTATTTTGCAAATAGGTTGAGTCTACTAAAAAGGAATGCTTGACATAAAATTCTAAATACTTAACAAAAAAAAAGTGTTATCAGAGAAATAGCTTACTATACCAATATAAGGCACTTGCATCACAAATATCTAAATATATTTAGCTCTTAACGAATTACTAAACTTTAGTTAGGTTTTCATTTCTCCAACTTAGCATTTAATCGTGTACCTATAAATGATAATTCAGTAGCAATAAATACATCAAGGGACTCGTATACTCATTTAGACAACATAAAATACCATAAAGTGTACATACATAACAAACTACAACATCTTTAAGTTCAGTTATTTGAGATGCTCTGATGATCTCTTTAGACAGTCTTATAAATCCTCAATTCTTAGTAAATAATATTTTATGTATTTTTATCAAGTTATATTTCACTAAACAGTTAAAGTAATTAAGTTAAAAAGTAAAGTAAGAGGAACCTTTCAAGTTATAACTAGATAGATACTATACAATACACTATACAGTGTAGAACACTTGACGCTACGCTACGAACACTGCATTTGGCCTTCGCACTTAAACCTTTATTAAGATGTTGAGACATATTCGACTTCGTTATCAACCAGCATAAGGTTGCATGTCGCTTCTACATGTTAAACAACTAAGTGTATTTGTCTTTGGTACAGTTACAGTTTGAATCCCAGTGAGATGACATTTTGCGGGAATTATTGTCCACAGTGAGCAACAACCCAGTCAGTATGCTGTGGAGGTCTGACAGGCAGTCACCCCGTGTAACATACTGGTGTTCAGCTGCATCCGGTTAGACTGGAAGCCGACTCCGACATAGTTGGGGAAAGGCAGGCAGATGAGAATGATGTTGTCTAAAGTGTTGAATTGAAATAATAATGAAGTCGTCTCTAAATAAACTGTCAATGAAAATAAAGACATTTTCCCAGCTTCACACCCGGTTGCTGGAAGGTCATAGAACAACCTGGCAGATTGCCCAAACTCATTCCAAGTGATTTGAATAGTAGTAGATTCGTTTTAGCGATAAGACCGCCTACTGCGTCACCCTAGGTACATCTTCTACATTCACGTCGCGCCTGCGTCACATAAGAGAGATGGTCGGAGGCACCTGTAATACAATTCTAAAGGAGCTGAAACTTAATTTGTTTCATCCACGAACCGCACAACCATTGGTACCTAAAGTGCTAATATAAAATCACGCGGACGAAACCAGGAGAAACATTGTTTGTATGTCTGTAATGGGCAATATTTATAATGTTATCTTATATGATATAGATACATAAGAAAAAAATATAGTATTAAAACGTGCGTGGTACTCGCAACGGGCGTGCGTAAATATATGGGTAAAATAAATATATTTTTTTGGCCGTTGTGGTGTCAAATGTCCGGAATAACATGCAAAACCTTGGCCATACGGATGACTATGCTTACCAGCAAAGTGAATGGCGCCGCAGGGTGAAGGATGGGAAGAGGCGACGGCAAAGCACAGTAGTCTCAGTGCGCTACGAGTATCATGTGAGTTATGAGATCTGTCAGCTGAGCGGGCGGGACTGGTACGGGTTACTATCCGTGCGGAGGTTTCGTGGATGCGTTTACAAACATTTAAATTCGTATACACACACACAGCCAGACCCGGAACAACTACCTGTAGGCCATACAAGTATTTATTCCGTGCGGGAATCGAGCCCGCGACACAGTGCAGCAAACAATCGCTCAGCCACTGCGCCAACCGTGCGAAAAGTAAAAATGTCTGAGCTTTTCTTCTAAGGATTGGATTACAAAGACAAAAACAAAATAGTGTGTGACATAACGTGTGTGAGTGTGTGCTGGCTTATGTCGAGCGGCGCAGCGACCGTGTGCGTACGCGCAGCGGAATGTTGTTGAATTTAAAGATTTTAATTATGCAGATATTTAGTGTATGACGTCGTATAATTGTGTATGGTAAAAAAAAATTTGTGCACGCAACTATTGTGGAGAAATTCACCAAAAACTGATTCCGCTGGGCGAACGTTGTCCTGGCGGAACTTTTTTTAATCCATAGACTTTAGAAGAAAAGAGATGTGTCCAAAAATTAGTGTGTAATTGTGTATGTATGAATAAAACTAGTGCATGCATAAACTTCGGAGAAATTCAAGTTTCCGCTACGCGAACGTTTGGCCTTTAGCTAGTTTTCATATAAAGCGCTTACATAGAGAGCTGTAGATTTTTACATACGTTGTTTTGAATTTGTTTATATTTGTTTAAAAAACAGATTTAGAAAAAATCGTAGGGCTTAAAAGATAAAAATATAAACGTAAAATACGCTTATTAGGTCTTAATTCTTAAAGTATGCACTTTGGGGTCTAGATTTTCACGTTTAAACAAACCTTGTAAGTGTCTGCAACATGTTGCCAAGTATCAATGATGTTCCGTTAGTAACTAAAGAGTTATAGGACAAATTTACCATGAACAGATCACTGTTTACAAAGCAGTCAAATATCACGACGTTCTGAAGGAATTGCATGGTAATATGTATGTCAATAATTAGTGTATTCATTCAACTATTCTTATGCAAAATTTCATGTCATTAATTCAGTAATTAAAGAAAAACAATTATAATACTGACGAAGCATCGAAAACCTACATAACCCGACCAAGTTCGGATGGCTACAAAAAAGCGGCCGTGCAATATATTTAGGTAACATCCCAAAATTTACAGTATAATACCGGTATTGAATTGGTATAGGTGATAACACAATAAATTGTTGTTTCGATATAATTTATAGGTCATTTATTTTTGTACACCTACTTTTTTAAATGTATTTGACTATGACAGAAAGTAGGTACTATTTAAGTAGGTACTTTATTTAAGTATGCGCTTGAGACTTGAGATATAATCTAAATATATTATTTAAGACATAAAATTCATACAGCTAATTTCTATTGAAGATTTCACGGATCAGGATTCTAACTATAGACCCCTTAGGGAAATTAAATATTTACCACATGTAAGTATGTACTACTGTTTAGGTAAATATTTATATAGAAATGTTGAGGTTATTTTCAGTATTTGCTACTCATTTAATAATTGGTATTGAATTGAAAATACCTTTTTTATACCAATGTTTTATTTTATAAGTACTTTTTAAATGTTGATTTATTTTTATATTAGGCAGACTCTTAAACCTAAACAACTAAATAGTCTAGTTATGTGATCTGTGATTGTTAATCTGTGATTTTATTATTGAAACTAGAAAATATTAGGTATACTTAGAAATGTTGAGGTTATTTACAGTATTTGCTACTCATTTAAGAATATTTTCTTGAAAATACCTTTTTTATACCAATGTTTTAGTTTATAAGCACTTTTTTAATGTTGATCAAATCTAAACAACTGAATAGGTTAGTTATGTGATGTGATTTTAATTTTTATTGAAGCTCGAAATATTATACTTACCCTAAGTTTCGTCATCCACGCGAACGAAGTCGCGGGCAAAAGCTAGTTCATAATCTATTTTAGTTAAAACACATTTAAGTCTATTGCTGTCATAGCAAGCGTTTGTTAACGTTATTATAATTACATAATTAAGTATTATAAATGTAATTAAAAATATTTTTGTACGCGGATATTTAAATAGAGAAGTACTTGTTAATTGAAGATTTGTTTTTATCGTAGATAGTGGCGTTATTATTAAAAAAATATTTTTCATTCAAGAAATGCAATTGTTTTATTTTTTCCTAACGCTTGTGTACGCAACTGTACCATATTAATAAATACTATATTGGAAGGTTAAGAACGTTTCTTAGATATATGGCACGGCCGCATTTTGGTAGCCATCCGAACTTGGTCGGGTTATGTAGGTTTTCGATGCTTCGTCAGTATTATAATTGTTTTTCTTTAATTACTGAATTTAATGACATGAAATTTTGCATAAGAATAGTTGAATGAATACACTAATTATTGACATACATATTACCATGCAATTCCTTCAGAACGTCGTGATATTTGACTGCTTTGTAAACAGTGATCTGTTCATGGTAAATTTGTCCTATAACTCTTTAGTTACTAACGGAACATCATTGATACTTGGCAACATGTTGCAGACACTTACAAGGTTTGTATAAACGTGAAAATCTAGACCCCAAAGTGCATACTTTAAGAACTAAGACCTAATAAGTATTTTACGTTTATATTTTTATCTTTTAAGCCCTACGATTTTTTCTAAATCTGTTTTTTAAACAAATATAAACAAATTCAAAACAACGTATGTAAAAATCTACAGTTCTCTATGTAAGCGCTTTATATGAAAACTAGCTAATGGCCAAACGTTCGCGTAGCGGAAACTTGAATTTCTCCGAAGTTTATGCATGCACTAGTTTTATTCATACATACACAATTACACACTAATTTTTGGACACATCTCTTTTCTTCTAAAGTCTATGGATTAAAAAAGTTCCGCCAGGACAACGTTCGCCCAGCGGAATCAGTTTTTGGTGAATTTCTCCACAATGGTTGCGTGCACAAATTTTTTTTTACTATACACAATTATACGACGTCATACACTAAATATCTGCATAATTAAAATCTTTAAATTCAACAACATTCCGCTGCGCGTACGCACACCAGCGACACTGGGGTGATGTGAACTGGTCAAAAATAACATTGTTTAATACTTTCTACAAACAGGTGTCGCCGAATTTGGCGCACTCTATAACACACAGAAAAGGACGGACTCATAATACTAACTAAATACAATCACCTCTAACTAGGTAACCGAAATTAATGCCTAAATATAAGCGCTCTGTCGCCTTTGAGCGTCGTTACAGCTAGTCCGTGGCCCGCAGTAGGTACCCACTGCCGTATTACTGATCGGGTTGTGAAGGTCAGACAAGCAGTCGCTCCGTGTAACATACAGATACACAGCTGCATCCGGTTAGACTGGAAGCCGACCCCGACATAGTTGGGTCAAGACAGGCAGATTTTGAACTCTCGGAAAAATTGTAACAGAGCAATAATATGAAGGCATTAATAGGGAATATGCATTAATTTTATTTTTTTTATTTCGATACTGAATGTTAAAGTACTATAAAAATAATGACAAAAAGCGAAAACAAGACATAAATCGGTCAAAGAACACAAAAGTTATAACCATTTAAACTTGTTTCTATCTCTTTCTAGTTAAACGGAATTTAGTATGGATTTTGTACGTCGATGAAGCGAATGACGTCATTCGCTGTATCGGAGCTCTCTGTCTAATCAGCAGTTTCAAATGCTTATAACTTAGTATTTTTTTTAGATATAAAAAAAATAATTCACTTTGCAATTTCTGATGTTAATACGCTCCGTTTAGAGTGATAAAAAAATCATGCATATACCCTTTTGAACTGTAGCTTAGTATTGGCGTATACGAGCTATACTTTTTACATAAACATCACGCGGCACCCTAGCGAGCGACCAGTGCGTGTTGAGCGATACGATATGTCATTTATTTAAAAATAATTAAGTAAACGCGAAATGTTACAAAATAAATGCTCTCAGCAGTCAAATGTCACGTCAACGAACTTTATAAACAGACTGACTTTGTATGAGAACTATGACAATGGTAACTTTTTGTCATCTTTTTTTAATGTTGCTGTTGTTCCACACTATAGTTGGTGCCAGTTTAGATGAGAATAGCGGTCATTGCCCTTTCCCTAATATCTCTTCGTACGAACCAAAACAAATAAACCATGTATCGATTTTCATTACAAAAAATGTTGAAGATCACGATAGATGACGATTCAAGACGCGAACAGGCTTATTTGAGGTTTTCAAAGTTAAGAAGTATAATAAATGTAGGTGGGTCAATGACCGCTATTCTCATCTTAACTGGCACTAACTATTCTTGTAAGCAGTGGCGTTCTGTGAATGTCTGCTTGCCTCCACGGGAGAAAGGCGTGAGTGTAACGATGTCTGTATGTGTTACGTTTCGCGTTTACCTAGAGCTCTACAGTAATACATTCTAGCGTCTCTATACTAACTTACAAAAATAATAAAATGCTGTCAATTTTAACAATGGACGGACTCTTGCCACTATTACATAAATGCAAGGGTTTAGCACCCGAGTACAATTAATTTAATATAATAGTTTGACGGTGTAAGGGTCTCTCCGCAATCTGACGGGGTGCATTCAGCTCCTTATTCCACAGGAATTTATCTCAGGATTTATTTTTTATTTTTGTCGTCTTTTGAGTCACTATTCCTTTATTTCAATGTAAAATTACATTCTCTGTATGCAGCACTTTATTTATTAAAATAATACGGCTCAAATAAATAAACCAACAATGGATGTTGAAAAACTCTAACGAACGACGCGTCAAATCAGTTGCTCACTTCCTGCCTAGCTGCAGAGTACATCGAACTCGTCGTCGCGCTTGCCGTTCGCTACGTGCGTACATTGTGTATGAGGAAATACAACAAATCAAATTTATTGGATTCCCATAACGTTCCTGAAACAATGTCTTGTCATTGTTTCAGGAATTGGTCAGGAGTTGGTCATCTTAGTATAATATACTGAATTCACCCCATCAGTCTGCGGAGGGCTTTCCCTTACATCCCGTTTACATATACGAGGCTAAATTAAATTATTTATTAGCTGTAGTTACTTGAAACCATGGGTTTAGGAAATAATTTTTCATTAGTAGTTACTACTAGTACGTACGACGTACGTACAGTACGTTACCTACGTACTACTTAGGTATCGGCACCCATCATGCCTCTGAAGTTCCGTCATCTTATTTCAAAAAACCCTGTTTTATTTTTTTACTCAATATAAAAGCTGCAGAGGCTTCAACCTTAACTATATATTATGCGTTTATTGACAGATATTATGCTTCTCACTATGTACAATTCATAATATTCACTGCCCGCGCATAAAAATTTAAGTTTATGTTTGCGCAGACCAATTTTTCCTTTTTTTGCGTAAAAAATCAGAAATTAGAGTTTTATAGAAAATGAATTTATTTTAGCCTCAACCAATTTCTTCAGGGCACTATTTAGTTTAATTTGAATATGTTTGACGAAAGGCTCGCCTCCTATGACTCGAGACTTAACGACACGGTGTCAGTCGTCAGTCGTCAGTCGTCAGTCGTCAGTCGTCAGCGCTGTCCGAGGAGCTGTCGGAGGCGCTGTCCTGTCCGGGCCGGCCCGTCGCCGCCGCCTCGCTGCTGTTGTTGGGCGACGGGATCGCCAGCTCGCCGAGGAATTCGGTACTGGAACGGAGGAAAAACATTTTTCAACTAAGCGTCAGTGCAGTCGACGGAAAAATCCGCTCGCAATTTAAATTAAATAGGACCGTAATATCATTTTATATATAAAGTAGAAAATTGTGTGAATGTCGATGCGGAAGTCAGGTGACGCCTCGCGCATGCGCTACTCGCCCGCGCGCCGACACACAATGGTGATACGGTCCTATTTGTAATGCAGTCAGTACTTTGCCCGCGCATTTTTGCGCTTGCCTAGGTTGGTCGGTGTATGTGTGACCACCCTTTACATACCGAGTCTTCTCCGTGCACGGTAAGCCGTTATTGGTCCCGCTGGTACCACTTAAATATGTGTCGGATCCGGTCATGAGTACGGACGGGGAATGGATCGCAAGCGCGCCAGTGGTAACATCACGCGACCGACTTACCAGACTACCTCACCATGGCGTGCCTCTACAGAGTACTGACGTGAACAGCTCGCGGCGAGGACGACATTCTGGACTTGTACTTATTATTCTGTGATTCTGGGTCGGATCGCAGCGGCTTTTTTTATGTGGTTTTTAATGTATGTACTAATTACTTTTCTTCAAATACCTCCATGATCCGTGTACTAATCAATCCTTCAACACAGTGTTTTGAATCCGTTACATTGAGTTCTACTGTAAACCAGGATTTTGGACCCCTAAAAGTTGTTTCCCAGCAATAATGTGTTTATTCGGGAACTGCCGGATTTTCGGTACTGGGTTCAAGAATGTATTTTTTTTAGTCAGACCCTAAAAAAACCATTACCATTATAAAACTTATCCATTCATCACAAAAAAAAATCTTTTCAAATACCTACTCATTTATTTAAATAAGTCAACACAATAAAAATCAAGTTTGTATCAAATACGACATCGACCATTACTCATTCCATCTCGTTTGTTTGTTTTCTGCCCCTGTCGTAACTTGATAATGTTTGGCTGTCTACAAAACGGTACTGCAAGCCGCGAAGTCACGTGTGCCATACGATTTTAGTTCTGAATCTGCCAGCCGGGCACCGGCTAAGTTGGCGCTACCTGTAGCTTTCTTTGTTGACATGAAAAAGTCTGCACTGTGATGACTGTGTTACCCACGGATGAGTGTATAATAATTATACTATTTGGTCACAGTAGACAACTATACACTACGTAGAGTGCCTTCATACCTTGTTCTCAAGGGAAGCCGGCAGGAATCGGCTTCTTAGGTGCCTACGCGCCTGGCATAGCAAGTATTTGTATAGGATATTACAACTAAAAATGGAAAAAAAAACCGACTTCGAAAACACAAAAAAGTGAAAAATAACTTTAGCATCAGAAGTCGGTGTAAAAAAAAACTTAATCAGACAAAAGTCACCGACTTCAGAAGCTGTTTGAACAAAATACGTATGGAACAATTTGATTGCCGATCCGAGCCGACTTATTCATTCTGGGAGCGGGTATGCAAGCATCCATAGTAAGGAGCAGGCTAGACGGATGACGATGTAGGTGTACTCACACGAGGTCCTTGGTGACCTTGTTCTTCCAGGCGAAGAACTCGTCTCCGAGGTTGAAGGTCATGTTGCTCCGCATCACCACCTTCACGGGAGGAGCTGCCTCGCCTGACGACTTGGGCTACAGCGCGTAACGTGAAAGATTACAAATAAAATGTTTGGGTAAATTCAAAGTAGAATGCATCCAATGGGCCAGAGTCGTCACGCAGTGGGTGCCAGTAGAAGACGTACTATCGAGGACACTCCTGCCTGATTTTTCTTGCACTTCCAACATAGAAACGCGCTCTAGCCCCGCCCCGTTGACTTGGTATAGAAATAATGAATGAAAGATACCGATCGGCCGAGCGCACTGACGACGCACTAGTGTTGCCCAAATGCAAGACCAAGACGAGACCTTAGCCAGTCTTGGTCTTGGTCTTGCGTCATTACACCTGGTCTTGGTCTTGGTCTTGGTATTGCGCTCTCAGTCTTGGTCTTGGTCTTGGTCTTTCAGCAAGAGTCTCGCAAGTCTTGCGAGACTCTACTACTTAGACTAGACTACTTTCAAATACCTATTAGCCTATTGCTATATAATAAACACGTTAGTTTAGATCTTAGAACAACGTAACGTAGGTACATGTTGAGCTTAAATTGACACAGGCATAGTGTAGTAACCACCAAATTAATAAAAATAACTTGACAATAATTTAAAAAAATGACGCAATTTAGTACCTAAGCGTAATTACTAACTCTATGTAGGTACCTTTAATGATTTTCTGTACGTGTACTGGCTATTATTATCCCGCCCGCTGTAGTGTTCGGATTCGAGTGATTGTGAGAATGTATCTTCTATAACTCATTCAATTTATACCTACTGCTGAGACATCTTCAAGGTCATTTAATTTTATCCTCTTGTGCCAACCCTACCATAAAAATAGGTAACAATTTTGTATGCTTCTGTCCATACTCTGTGGCGGCGAATGCGGCGCTCAAACAGTGTCAAATGCTGTGATACACTTGTTGCACAGTCTTTGATACACCGCGGCGTTTTTGTTGGTAAATTATCAAATAAGTAGGTACGTAATGCACCGACCGACCAACGGTTTATTCGCGCAACGTCAAATTTTCCCAATCAACCATGAACCTTAATGCTTTAGCGAAAAAGTTGAAAATATGTTAAAGAAATTTGGCATATTGTAGTAACTTGATGTGCTGGCGTCTGTACCATAACACGGCTGGCTTAAAAACTGCTACTAGTACTAGACCTACTCGACTCGCTGTTAGTTTTAAATTTTGCTGAATAGAAGTATAATATAAACTTAAGTACCTACATAATGATTACCAATCTACTAACGTTAGATCGTTGTTTGTGCTAGAAAGTTATATATATTATATATAAGTTATATAATATAAGTTATATAATAATCAATACAATACCTTTTAGTGTTATGACAATACGGTTTTGAAACTGGGGAACGTCTATCAAAATCGGGATTGAAACCAAATACCTACTATAACGCCCAAATCTCAGTTTGACTTAACTGCAAGACGCAAGAGTCTTGCAGGCTTAGTCTTGTTCTTGCTCAAGTCTTGCAGGGTTCACTCTTGGTCTTGGTCTTGCTACAATAAGTCGGTCTTGGTCTTGGTCTTGCAAAAATGCAAGAACAAGACCAAGACTGCAAGACCAAGACCGATTTTGGGCAACACTACGACGCACGCCAAACGAGAGTTATTGTTATTTTGCGCGCCAAAGTTGACGCTTTCCTAATAGGCCTAAACTTTAAGGGGGCGTGGGCTCGGCGCCTGTACGTCGCGTCGTCGCCGAGAGAGGCCTAGGAAACGCCGACGTGACGACTTAGAGGCGTTTGTGCAATGACAAAAGAGCCTCAGCTCAGCATAATGCCAGATCACACAAGGTGTACAGCCTGACGCTGATTTAGCACTAGCCCACGAGTGCTATACGCTTGAAAACAAAAACAAACAAATATTAACTGGCTTTTACCGAAGAGATAAGAAGGGCTTTAAGATTTTTTTTGGAATTAGGCACAGAGCAAGACACTCCGCAGAGCGCGGCGTCGTTACTTAAATTTAATGGAACAGAGTCACGGTTCATCTGATTGTTCGAGCCATGTCGGCTTTTTATTGGGTTTTTCCTATAAGCCTATGGCAATCAGCTTGGCACAAATTGAAAAAAATAAACACTAAGGGGACTACAGGTGATAAACGCGAGTTTTATAATGCAAAAAAGCATATGATTCACTGCAATAAACAAAACCAGAAAAATATATGATATTCTTCACGATGTATGCTAGTATGATAGTGTTTTGAAAACATAATACTTACAACTAATTTTAATGGATAAAAAAAATCACGAACTTATCTCTAAAAATTTATTTTAGTAGCCCAGTCAAATTAACTCACAAAACAGGGGTACGGTTACTATAATTAGCATAGAGCTAAAAATTGGTAGGTTGGGAACACCATTACAGATGAAATGTCACAAGTCCCCAGCGATCCGAGCTTTGCAAAAAAAAAAAACAAGGTCAAAGGTCGCGTTAATGTGTTTTTTGCATTTTTCATAAAAATATGTTGCACAAAATTGTAAATCGTGCAATTATCTATAATAACTGATTTTATACTTTTTCCTGAGAATCACCACTTCCGAGATATAGCTGTTCAAAAAGTTATGTTCTTCATTATAATCGGACGATTCCACGCCACCGGTGTGGTGTACCTGGCGTGTTTTTTTTAACTTGGTTACCCCGGTGAGCCAATTCTACGACTTATTGTGGCTCTGTTTAATAAAAAAATATTGTATAAAATAAAATAAAAAATACTTTTGCAAATTGCGGTGAAAATTATGAGTAGAGTTTATGCCCGTGGCTTCACCCACGTGGAGTTCGATAATTGACCCACGATACTACGGGGATAAAAAGTATCCTATGTGTTAATCCTAGTCATAAACTATCTGTGTGCTAAATATCATCCAAATCCGTTCAATCGTTTTTGCGTGAAAGAGTAACAAACATACACACTTAAAAACTTTCACCTTTATAATATTAGTGTGATAGTAGAAAATTATTCGTCTGATTGTTATATAACTATCTATTGGAACTAAAAGCAAAATTAAAAATTTTGAAAAACCCATGACGGTTAAAAAGTAATTGAAGAAGGATAAAATAATTAAAAAAAAACCAACTTAATAATCATTATATCTAATCAATGAGCTCGTATAAAAAAAATCGTGTGCGCGCACTTAACCGTTGAGGAGTTCCCTCGTGAGAAGACAATCCTGGCTGTAGGATCAGGTCATGTTAGAAATCATGTTTATCTATCAAATATGAACGCGTCTACAAATCTTCGTATTCGTGCTATTTAACGTTGAGGAGATCCCTCGCTAAAAGACAATCCTGGCTGTAGGATCAGGTTATGACAGAAATCATGTTTATCTATCAAATATGAACGCGTCCACAAATCTTCGTATTCGTGCTATTTACCCTTGAGGAGTTCCCTCGCGAGATACAATCCTGGCTGTAGGGTCAGGTCATGATAGAAATCATGTTTATCTATCAAATATGAACGCGTCTATAAATCTTTGTATTCGTGCTATTTACCGTTAAGGAGTCAAGACAAACCCAAACCCTTAACTGAAAACTGCATCAAAATCGGACTAGTTTTTGAGAAAAAATGGCAACACGTATTTGCACAAACAAACATCCTCTCACCCCAAACGCATACACCGTCTCCGTTCCGTCGTGGGTAAAAAACGAGTGCAATCAGCTTGTCTACCCACAACTTCTGCTTCTGCTTGGAAATTAATTGACAATACATTGGAACCAATACAGGCATACTCCAAAACGCGTGATTAAGAAGGTTTTCCGAATTTTATGCAATATCAATAAGGGGTGTCATGCTAAATGCGGCTGCAACAAAGTTGGGTTGTTTTGATTAGTAGCATGTGATGGTTGTTAGGGCCAGTCGTGCTCCAATGTTGAATCGCCTTAAGAAGAGTATTCTTACGATATCAGCCAGGAGAGATCTGATGTATAGGTCATAGAACAATTTAATTGTACTCAGCAGGAAGAAAAGAAGAAGACGTTACATTTGAAGTTCCAATAGATAATTTAATCAATCAGACAAATTTTTTTCTCCAGTTAGATTCTCATAATTTACACCGCTTTCGATACAATATTTTATAGTTCCGTTTCAGGTAACCAACGGGACCCTATTACTAAGCCTCCGCTGTCCGTCCATCCGTCCGTTGTCTGTCAGCGGGCTGTTTCACATGATCGTCCTATAACAACATCATCTGCCTGCCTTTCCCCAACTATGTTGGGGTCGACTTCCAGTCTAACCGGATGCAGCTGAATACCAGTATTTTACATGGAGCGTCTGCTTATCTGACCTCCACAACCCAGTGATACCCCTGATACCCATGATACCCCTTGGTAAGACTGGTTGTCGAGACTTTTTGGTCCACTGACTACCTGGATCGACTGTCAAAAATTTACAAATGACAGCCGGGACCATCTGCTAAACGTGCTTTTTGAGGAATGGAGGAAACTCGGTATTTGACGGCTGGTCACCCATCCACAGACCAACCTAGACAAGTACAGCTTAACCTAAAGATCGACCCGAGCGGTTGTTATTATTTACCCACAAGCTCTTCGTCCTATAACAATAAATTAAAAATTGAAAGCTCACCTACTACGACGGTACGGAACCCTTCATGCGCGAGTCCGACTCCCACTTGGCCGATTTTTTTTATTAAACAGGGCCACAATAGATCGTGGAATAGGCTCACCGGGAAAACCACGTTAAAAAAACACGCCAGGTACACCAATTCACCGGTGGCGTTTGATTATTATGAAGAACACAACTTTATCATCTTTTTGAACAGCTATATCTCAGAAATGGTGCTTTTCAGTAAAAAGTATAAAATCAATTATTATAGATAATTTTACGATCTACAATTTTGTGAAACATATTTTTATGATAAAACTTACCGTTTGGCTGAAAAATGCAAAAAACCCATTTCCGCGACCTTGAATTTTTTTTTTTTTTGCAAATGTCGGATCGATGGGACTTTTGAAATTTCATTTGTAATGGTGTTCCCAACATTCGTTCGTTCCAATTTTTAGCTCTATGCGAATGATTGTAACCTTGCATGTCCAATTTGACTGGGCTATAAGGAGTAAAAACCATACTAAAATACATGCGATCATTCTGATTTTTTGGTAAATAGTTCTACAAGCAACATATTAGCGTCAGTGTTTTATTGTTTTAGTCTAATGAATAGATTTAAAAAAAAAAAACACTCATTTCGCACTATTCGGCCTACAGTGACTGACGTAACAACGACTTTGTAGTGCAAGCTTATTAGAACTTTATTCTAACAGTATTTTAAACGAAGTTTGAACCACCACAAATAGACTTGCTAATTTAGCTCCTGTACTTGCCCTAAATAGACTAAGCGTAGATTAGATCGCACCAACAAATGTTAAAACTATAGGGCAGAGACCACTTACCTCATCCGTAGAATATTCGTGATGCTTCTCCTTCCGTTCATGACGTGTCTCTCCGGACGAGTCACTGACACTGGCGTGCTGGCTCATGCGCTGTCCCTGCGAGGCGATATCGTTGTTGTCGTGACTCGCTCGAAGCACGGCATGCTGGCTGACACTGGCATGCTGGCTCATGCGCTGTCCCTGCGAGGCGATATCGTTGTTGTCGTCACTCGCTCGAATCGCGGCATGCTGGCCGTCACTGGCGCGCTGGCTCATGCGCTGTCCCTGCAAGGCGATATCGTTGTTGTCGTCACTCGCTCGAAGCGCGGCATGCTGGCTGTCACTGGCGTGCTGGCTCATGGGCTGTCTCTGCGAGGCGATATCGTAGTTGTCGTCACTCGCCTGAAGCGCGGCATGCTGGCTGTCACTGTCGTGCTGGCTCATGCGCTGTCCCTGCGAGGCGATATCGTTGTTGTCGTCACTCGCCCGAAGCACGGCTTGCTGATCTATCCGCTTTCTTTGCGTGGCGACTGTCTTCTCGTTCGAGTTTAGCTTGTTGTTTTTAGCATGCGGACTAATATCGTTTTGGCTATCACTGGCAACATTGCTTCGCTGTCCCTTCTCGATGGAGTGTGCGACCAGGTCATTGGGTTTCAGACGCTGCGGTCGGGAAATCCGACGGAATCGTGACTCGCCTGGTTGGGAATGGTAAGTTAATAGGGTAAATTCGGAAAGGACCATGGGCAAGCTTCTCATTTTTTTTTAATAATGACGTAGCTTATAATGAGGACTTCACTTCATACTAAAACATAAACAACCTAAATCATCGGAGAACAGAAATTGAGACACTAGAAATATGTTCCTTTTTTAATATTTGAACCGATTAATATTCTTACTAATAAAAAACCTATAATAGTTTAACAAGGGGATTCCTGGGGTGGATAGACGCTCTGGGGTGGATAAAGACGCTGGGGTGGATAGGGAGGCTCTGGGGTGGATAGGTACGCTGGGGTGGATAGGGACGCTGGGGTGGATAGACGCTCTGGGGTGGATAGGGACGCTGGGGTGGATAGAGACGCTGTGGTGAATAGAGACGCTGGGGTGGATAGAGACGCTGGGGTGAATAGAGACGCTGGGGTGGATAGAGGCGCTGGGGTGGAAAGAGACGCTGGGGTGAATAGAAAAAACAGGAAAATGTTCGTGGAGATCAAAGCCGTGGTGTCACGGACAAATTCCTCAGGTAAAATTTGTTCAAGGGAAGAAACTTACAGGTCTCAATTGTCTCTGGTGCACACTGGCGTACCACAAGTCTCTATACTAGGCCCGATATTTTTTATTGCGTTTGTAAATGATCTCATACAACACATGAGGGAAGAAGCTGCGGGATCTATCCAGCTTGTGGTGTTTGCCGATGATACCAATGCCGTTGTCTCGGCTGACAATATACACACTCTTAATTCCATTGTTAATCAAACCTTAGAAATCTTCCAAAGCTGGTTTGCTGTTAACGGTCTTAAAGTGAATGCCAGTAAAACTAATGTCATGCTTTTTCGTTCCACTTCCAATAATAAAGATCGCATCAACTGCGTCATAAATGGAGAAACAGTGAACGTGGTCCAGGTGGTTAAGTTTCTAGGAGTTTATATCGATAGCCAGTTAAAGTGGAAACAAGAGCTAACACACCTGGAGAAAGCAATTAGTTCTGCCTGTTACGTATTAAGAAGTCTAAGAAACGAGGTAACCATAAAACATTTGAAAGTGGTCTACTACGCATTAGTTGAGTCAAAACTGAGATATAGCATACTTTTTTGGGGAGGAAGTTATGATTACAATACTCAAAAAGCTTTTGTGATTCAGAAAAGAGCAGTCAGAACCATAGTTAGAATTCAACAGCAAGAATCATGCAAGCCTCATTTTAATGAGTTAAATATATTGACTGTCCCAAGTTTGTACGTTTTGGTCCTGCTTAGCCACTTATCAAAGTACATCTTTGAATATGAGACTGAAGATGAAAGGCAAAAAAGAGAGAGTACAAGAAGAAAGGATCTACAGATGAAGCAAGTGCCTCACCTGAATGTTGCAAAGCATAGCGCCTACCACAAATCTTTAAAAATTTTCAATAAACTGCCGACAGAAATAAAAAGTCAAGTATATTCAATTGGGTTTCAGAGTACGCTTAAACGGTTCTTGTTAAACAAGTGTCTATATTCTATTGATGAATTATGAATTAGTACAAAATTATATATAGTATATACATTCAGTCAAAAAAGTATCGGGAATGGATGATTTGTTTATGGTTCCAAATTTTTTTTTTGTTTTTTTTTTGTTGTTGTTATGTATGTCTAGATTAGCACAACTGTTTTCCATTTTGGCGCGGAGTTTGAGTTACATCTGTTAATTAGATTAAATATAGTGCTGATTTTAGTTATATCATATCTAGTGTGTATTGCGAATTTCTTAATGGACAAAAATATCGGACAAAAAGTTTGTTTTAAATTTTGCATCGCCAATGGAATTTCGAGTTCGGAGTCTCTGAAAATGTTACAGAAGGCTTACAGTGAATCGACTTTATCAAAAACACGCGCTTATGAGTGGTACAAAGCGTTCAAAAGCGGTCAAGGTGTGATGGAAGATTAGCCTCGTTCTGGTAGGCCATCAACGTCTGCAACTGAAGTTAACATCGCAAAAGTGAAGGAAATAGTGACTGACAATCTTGCCGGAAGGTCAAACGGTAAATAAAAAATATTATTCGGACGTTATGCAGCGTTTAAGAGAGCAAATTAGATAAAAGGGCCAGATTTGTGGAAAGAAAATTCTTGAATTTTGCACCACGATAATGCGCCTTCGCACAGTTGTGAACGATTTTTTGACCAAAACTCAACAAATACCATCGAGCAACCACCTTATTCACCAGATATGGCTCCAGCCGACTTCTTTATTTTTCCTAAACTCAAATTACCACTTCGTGGCACCCGTTTTCATTCAGTAGAAGACATAAAGGAGAATTCGCGGCGAGAACTGAACTCAATTCTGGAATAAGCATTTAAAAAATATTTTTATGATTGGATTATTAGTTGGCGTAAGTGTGTCGGTTCTGAAGGAGCATACTTTGAAGGTGATAAAATAAATTTGGATAAATAACTAATATTTTGTGTTTTATTGATCTTTTCTCGGTACTTTCTTGACAGAGTAGTATATCAAATATAATTTTCTTTATTGACTTGAAATGGACATTTTTATTGTATTTTATGAATTTGACACATGTGACATGACATTAATTTTTAAATCCTTTTTTATTGTTCTTTTTTTATTATTATTATTATTATTCTGATTTTATTTTAATTTAATTTGGGTAATTTGATTGTAATTATTTTAATATGTGTTGCATGTATAATGTTTGATGTTTTGTTTGATGTTCATTAATAATTTAGAGACATTCAGACACGATGTAAAAGTCGTTATTGAATAAATTAATTGAATTGAATTGATACGCTCTGGGGTGGTTAGGGACGCTGGGGTAGATAGACGCACTGGGAATTTAGAGATCTTATTGGCAACATCGGGTTAATTCGGGTTTGAGATGTCTTTATTTATTTCTTATAACGAATTTCACTTACACACGAAACAACATACCATATTAATCGGCTTTCTACTTCAGCGTTACGTTATCAAAACAGATTTTGGTTGTTCTACACTATAAATAAAAGGGTCCTAAGTAAACAAACAGTTGCAAAGGAATTCAAATATTATCATGAATTGAATTCCCTTGATACCTATAGATGTATCTTAAATCTTAATTACTGGTTTCAAATATAGTAACATACCCATATGCCAGTCCTCGCGCTCCTCGCCGACGGAGTGGTCCATGCTATCATCTACCACGTTCTCCACGGAGCCGACACCTACTTTTTTCTCGCCATATGTATTTCCGCCATCTTTGACTTTGTTGCCCTCGTCTGAGTGAGCATGGGTGTTGCTTTCGTCTTTGTTGTTTGCATGTTTGTTGCTATCAGCACCATATTTGTTATCGAATGTTGCTTCAGGAGAGTCGTGTGGTGCCGAGCTATAAGGAAGAAAAACATAATTATTGTGCAGGTTCGATTCCCGCACGGAACATACAGGCTGTCGTTTTGCATCCTCGATGTTGAACCAGCAATCTTATAGTAGATTGTATGACAAGGGAGCAAAATAGTATTTTTACGGCGAGGGCGATATTCTGAATCCAGAGCGAAGCAAAGGATTCTAGAATAGAATCCCGAGCATAGCGAGGGATTCTAAAATATAATCCTGAGCGTAGCGAGGGATTCAAAGTACATCGCCTAAGGGAAAAATATATTTGCTCTCGAGTCATATATTCTACTTTTCATCTCGTTCTATGAGAAAATAAATAAGAGACACTTTTAAGTAATTAATGAATAAGTTTAATTAAAAAAATGACATGAATGTAAAAAAGGTCAATTACAAATTTAATGCATCTTTATCATAAGTAGGAGCAGGGCAGAGCCGCCCCTGTGTGCGAAGTGCAGGCGCCAAGACAATAGGGGCAATAGGGAAATTATTTTTGGTACACTTACACAACAACATATTTTTTGTAAGGTTATCTAACACTTGATTAAGTTGTTTAGATAGGAACAAACAAGGAGATTAACAAATGTTCCTATCGGATCAACTAAATGGCTGATT
Organism: Xestia sexstrigata; assembly: GCA_941918905.2. NCBI lineage: Eukaryota > Metazoa > Arthropoda > Insecta > Lepidoptera > Noctuidae > Xestia > Xestia sexstrigata. Next base: position 11,507,464 of record OW799229.2, on the reverse strand, counting down.
CGTTGGGAACAAAAAAATATCCGTTTCAGTTGATCGGTTTAGTTGATCGGAGTGGAAAACGACCAATAATTTTAGACTTCATTTTCAACTTTTTTTATTTTTCAGAATTTTCTCTTTACTTGCGCTGTACTGTAATACCTTGCTTTTAACCAAAATTGTCAATTCTAGGTTAACCGGAAGTACCCTTATAGGTTTTGAGTCGAAAACCTATATGGTAGTTCCCGTTGACTTGAAATCACGAAATTTGGCGAGAAGCAATGTCTTTCAGCACAGGTAAAGGGAAAAGTCTGAAAACTGTAAATATGTAGTTTAATAACAAAAAAAAGGGATTTTACTATTACAAACTTATTATCTACGGTTGGTGCAATAGCCGTTTCATGCTATCGAACAGCAAAGTTAAGTTTGTCCTTTAAAAAGTTTGTACGGAACCCTCGGTGCGCGAGGCCGACTCGCTCTGGGCTGGTTTTTTTATAATAAGAATAAGTTCTAGCACTAAACAATAAAAGTATAGTTTGTGTGTTAATGATTGTTTTAACATTTATTTCTGTCAAAATTAACTTTATAATAAAAAAAATAAGTTGAAACATGAAGATTCGTGAAAAAAAGAGGCGCTTCATAGGTTTTGCACACAGGCGCTGTGGGGGGTCGGCGCGGCCCTGGGTAGGAGCGACTGCAACTATACAGAGGCTGGTACAGATTACGAGATACGTTTTACGGATCCGCGAGGTACCACGCGGCCGCGGTGCCGTCTGTTTCAACGTTTGTGCAACCGTGTACATGTATACTACGGGCAGCGTTCACAGCCACAAAACGCATCATGCTGATGCAGGAGAACCTGAAGAGCTAATTAAATCGGAAACTAATGTTCTACATCGATGTAAAACGTCGATGCTAACCGTGTGCGACGGTGCTAGAGCTGTATCACTGTTGGAGGCAGAAACATGGAACAGAATCCCCGTCACAGCTATCGCATTGGCGTTCTCATCGTGTGTAAGATTATTATCTTACACACGATCCAAACACGGACGATATATAAAAAATCTTTTCGGGGCCAATAACAGACGTCACCGGTTCATCACTTTATAACGTCACTACCCCACCGCCGATCCCTCGTCCGTGTATTGCCACGTAAATTTCCTCGGCCTTCCGGCCAAGTGGAAATTGAACTAGTGTGAAGAGGGTTCCGGACAATGCTAAAGTCAAATTTTCCGTAAGTGAACGTATTATATTGAGTTTACCACTTTATTTTCAATTGATAGTATTCTTATTATTTTTCTTGTAATCTACAAGCAATGAACTATATTATGTATTTTTTTTTTCAAAATTTTAGGCTCAGTTGTTTCGGAGATCAGGGGGGGGGGGGACTGGTCAATTTTCGTCGTCTATCATGAATATAATCAAAACTATTTAATAATCACAATAATAATAAAAATATATTTGAGATCCTCACGACGAGCCCTTCTTTTTTTTTTAATTTTCTAAGTTATCCCCTGACATTAATGACACTTACTTAAAAAAAAAAAAAAAATTTTGCACATCTGTGTTTGGGTCATAGGATTACACCATCCTATCAAATTTCACCTGATTTGGTCCAGTAGATTCGGAGCAAATTGGCTGTGACATACGGACGTACAGACAGATGCACGAGTGATCCTATAAGGGTTCCGTTTTTATTTTCATTTTTTGTAGGGAACCCTAAAAATAAAAAAATAAAGTAAGTATTACTTTAAGTTTTGTTAAATGTATGGCACAAAACAAAACACATTAAAATTATAACAACATACATTTATGTCAATCAAATTGACATTGACTATAAAATAAGGTTACCAGCGTAATAGAAAATCTATACCCATATTTAAAAGCCTTTCCTTTAGTTTTATTTAAGAAAAAACACACACAAGCAGGAGGTATCGTGTTACTATGTAACTGATTTGTGGAGGTCAGATAAGTAGTCACTTCATGTATGATACTGATATTCAGTTGCATCCGGTTAGAGCCGACCATGATTGGGAAAAGGCTAGGTAGATGATAATTTGATTTATATTTTCAAAATCATTCCTCGAATTTCAAACTAGTAGGTACGAGCCATATTGGAATATTTAAATATGGGCAATTTTCTCTTCTGGAACCCCAAAGAAAGTTAGACTCAACTAAAGACATTGGAATCTAAACATTAAAAAGAATAAGAAAACATAAAAAAACAAGAATGATGTGTAAAACATTCTCTAATAATGTTATCATTTGTCACCACATGTTGACTGTTTCCAAAAGTTAGGCAACATTACTTAACATATACTATCACGGCAACATATACTAACAATAAATAACACTTGTAAACGTTGCTCTACAAAAAGTAACTGCGGTGCAGATGCACCATTACATTTTAAGTTAGATACCGTAAGATACGAATATTTTACATGTTAGGCCCGGTATGTTTTTATTTTTCCGCGTTCTGTTCTTTGTTAATATTATATTATATAGCAACATTGTTGAGGGCACTTTCAACTGAGTTCTTTTCAACGTCTGATAATAACTTTAATAATTTTCCAAAATAGGGAATATGCACGTAATTTTTTCTTCATTTAAATCAATAAAATACAGTACTATCAACCCAAGAAAACTATTAAAAGTTAAGTTCAACTACTGCTTGTCGCACGATTAATATTAAACTCCTGCAATTTCCTACGACAGTTCAAACGTCCGTAGCTGTCGCGGCCATGATGTGACGTCATTTTGTATTTCATCACAAAATTAATAGTGAATTTACATACCAAGTTACATACTAAAAATATCCGATCAATAATGAATGATGATGACACCAATGGAGAAGACGACGATGATAATTATATCATCGTCGCAGACACAAATTCCATCGGTACGACAAACATTATTAGCAACTAAAGTATCATGCCCGGTATACTCACAGTAATACAAAAAAACGAGGGCTTAAGAGTCATATTCTCGCGTCACACCCAGACTATTACCACCCCACCCCAACACTCCTGCTCAAAATATCAACCAAACCACTGAAACAACCATCGAACTCCTCAACCTAGCGCAAATACAAAACGAAACAATCCTTGAACCTGTGAACCAATCACAAATTCCAGAAACCATCCAAAACTTGTTCTTTAAAGGATTCAATGCAAGATTACTTAATTGCGAAGGTGGCCCAGACTCAATCTGGACAGAACGCTGGAAAAATCTTTTAAATTTTCACAGTAAGCAATATAGTATCCCACAAGGAAATATAGCCAGACAACTAACCACACTCCTAGCCACAAGAATATTCATCTTATGTACTACAATACTACATAGAGACAATTTAGTTAAATCAGGCCAGGATATCAGGCGAACACTTTAAAGAAGATTGGAGATGTGGAACTCGGGTCATTATGATGAATTAATTGCAGAAACTCTTATGTGCAACTCGAAAATAGCATCAAAAAACAAACAGAAACAAGACATTGATCATACTGTCCGAATATTTGGCCGCCTCATGTTACAAGGAAAAATTAGACAAGCAAATAGATGGATAACGGAAAGATCGGGGGGCGGAATCTTGGACCCAAATGAAAAATTAGCCAACCTGACCTCCCAATTATGACAAAAGTCGATATCACCTCGAACCATATAGAAAAAGTTGCCAGACCACTCTCTGGCGGAGCTGGACCAAGCGGCACCAACTCTGAACAATGGAAATCACTCCTACTTCGCTATGGAAACCACAGCTCAGAACTGAGAGAATCAATCGCAGCACTAACAAGAAAACTAAGCAGTGAAATTGTCGATTGGGATTGCATAAGAGCTCTATTATCTATTAGCAAGAAGAAGTATAGCATTGGATAAATGTCCAGGCGTCCGACCTATTGGCATAGGTGAAATACTTCAACGCATCATTGCAAAAGCCATGGCGACCGCAACAAGCTTAGATGTTCAACTAGCATGCGGCTCTGATCAGCTATGCGCAAGCATGAAATCAGGTATTGAAAGTGGAATTCATGCCATGACCAATTGTTTTAATGAAGGTGATGATGATGGACTCCTCCTATTAGATGCCTCGAACGCCTTCAACGCGCTGAGTCGCCCAATCGCTCTCTGGAATGCTAGAATCTACCGCGCTGTGCAATATTTCTTTTTAACACATATAGAGGCTTCGCAGTCAGGCATATCAGGCTCAAATGAATTTATCCTAAGCAAGGAAGGAACAACACAGGGTGATCCTTTAGCAGTGCTAATGTATGCAGTCGGAATTCTACCTTTAATCCAAAGCTGCAAAGACCCTGGAAAGTATATACAAAACTGGTATGCTGATGACTCTGCTTGTTTTGGTAAACTTAAACACGTAAAAGAATGGTTAGAAATTCTGATGAAACAAGGCCCGAAATACGGTTATTTCCCAGAACCTTCTAAAAGCTATACCATAGTCAAAAATAAATCAATTGAAGAAGCCAACAGAATATTTGGAAACTTTGGGGTGAAGATTATACTTTCACTTCGGTTTCTGGGCGGTGTCATCGGTAATGAGAACGGACGAAAATAATACATCAATGACAAAGTTAACGAATGGATTGAATGTATAAGACTACTATCAAAAGCAAGTAAAAAACATTCACAACTTGTACATACAGCCTTTACAAAATCACTCCAATGCGAATGGAGATACTTACAGTCATAAATAATACCTGTGAGGAATTCCACTCATTAAAACAAACCATCATGACAACGCTGATACCATCAATCTTAGACAGAGAAATTACGTCATTTGAACATGAACTATTCAGTCTACCGGTGAAACTTGGCGGTTTAGGTATCACCGACCCCATGAATATCATCGACTGTTATAAAACTTCGTTAGAATCAAATAGAATACTAATGCATGCCATCAAATCTGATGAAAACTTAAACTTATTATCCCATATCACTCATGCTACAAAGACTGTCAAAGAAGAAAAACCATCGCGGCAAAAGAGAGACGCCGAAAAAAGTAGTTTCATAATATCTAAACTACCAAATAAATTGAAAAGATGTATCCAAAGAGTTGTTGAAACGAACTCATCGCAATGGCTATCATCCCGACCTCCGCTAACAATACTGATCTCATAGCTACCCAGTTTAGGGATGCTTTAGCTATTAGATACGCCTTACGAACCTGCAAACCTCCCAGAGGGTTGAGACGGATGCGGAGAGAGTAATTTCGACTTAAATCTTGCACTAAACTGCAAGAAAGGAGGATTAATAAAAAGGTCACGAACAACACAGAGATGACTGTGAAAATTGGGCTGAGCCAGCTTGGGAAACTGGCACAATAGAACCCATAATGCAAGACGTAAGTATCAATCAACGAGCACTTATGGGTGATATAAGTGCTGGCAGTGTGTGGGAACCTTCAAGGTAAGCGTTCTTCGACGTTTTCGCATTGTAAATAATAATAAATAAATAAATATCGTTGGACATTACACACAACGCCATCTAGTGCCACACTAAGCAACGAGGCTTGTGTCGTGGACACCCGATAGTTGATATACTACATAGATACTTTTTGTTTGTAAATACATACTTATTATACATATAAACATCCATGACTCGGAAACAAATGCCCATGCTCATCACACAAACATTTGCTCCGACCGGGATTCGAACCCGGGACCCGAAGAACGTAAGGCAGCCTCACTACCGCTGCGCCATTCGGGTCGTCGAAAATGCTGACGCTTCCTCTTACAGCAACCTCACATGGCAAAAAAACAGCACAGAGACATAGCCGAGAGAAACATTCAAAATAGGACCGAGCAGCTGAAGACTTAAAGAGCCTCATTCACCCCATTAATAATTACATGCGATGGAGCCATAGGAACCGAATATAACAGTTTGTTTTTTAAAACCGCATCAAAGAAATGGGGAAACGCATATTCTCAAATAGTGTACTGGTTGAAAGTGAAAAAACAAATGTCAGTTATAAGAGTTGTTGTTGCTGTTTCAATGAGAGTTAGAGGCACGCGAAAACATGTCAGGGCCTTTCAATGTGAACATGGAGCAGGAATACTTTAGTGACAGTTTGATCTCGTGAATCAGAAATATTTATATATTTATATGTGCAATGTATGTAACTCTGAGTTGTTTTACACAATACCGTTTATTTACATTAAATTATAATTCCGATCTTAAAAAAAAAGGAAAAAGTAATAATAATAACTTTTGTTTACGACATACTGTATTTTTGGTTTGTATGATTTATTTACGACTTTAGTTTCATGAGTTATTAGTGTACCAGGCAATACAAGGCATTTTTCATAAGTTGTTTAAGAGTTTTGTATTTCATATTCCCTATTATTAACTTTATTTTATTATAATTATTTGTAATACATTTATTTTTGTACACTTTATAAACGATATATTATATTAAGAATTGATCCAAAACAAACTTTATTTGAATGGGAAACAGTTGATTTACATGGCATAGAGGCATCACACCATGACAGCGTCATGCCATTTCCGTGAATACGGGTCGGTTGTACTGCCGGCGCGCATATAGACTTGGATGTTCGGTATGACGTAGTGAACACGAGGTAACCTTTTGCGAACCATTCTGACAGCGGCACTCACCCGATGTCCTCGCCCAGCTTGTGCGTCAGCTCGCGCTGCAGCTCGTCGCGCTCGTACGTGTGCGCCCGCGCAGGCGCCTGCGTGCGGCGGGACTTGCGCTTGTGCTGCTGCGGACGTCAACTGACTGTAGCGGTAGCGTTACCTCTATCTCATGCATCATTCGATGGAGCGACCATCCGCATTCATTCGCATCGGAAGCGCTTATACTTGTTTATACTTGTGATTGAACGTTTCACTTTAGTGAGTCACAATTCTAAGTGGCAGAAAGGGAAAAGATGCAAGAATGACGATTTGATCGTGTTAATGTGATTTCACCCATGGACTTACGCAGAGCGAAATGTTTGCGAGAGGCCATCTGTGCGTTGGGCATCATCACACGAACAGATCAAGTTCGGAGGAGACGCGACAGAAATGCTGCTTGAGGATTTTTAAGTTCTACAATCGAATAATAAATGTGGCCGTCCGGCTGCGGCCAAGTAAGGCGACCCACACATATAATATACGAGTCCGCTGACGGGTAGCGCCATCCGTCTAGTTTGTACGTACACTACACTGTTGTTTGTACGTACACTACTTGTTGTTTGTACGTATACTGTAGTTCTGTCCGCGCCACTTTCACGCATTTATCTCATAGCCCAAATATCTTTCACACCAATATTGTTAACAAATAGTACTTGTTGTTTCTTTAAAAAATGCTGTCCATTAATAAAGAAAACTTAATATAAATTGACATAAAGTTTAAATTGCTTTAACAATACATCCTACCAACCTTTTTTTGCGTCTCCACAAAGTCTTCTATGATGATCTTCTTGCTGCCTTCGCCGTCACGGTCCGAGTGTGACCCCTCACGTTCCGAATGTGACCCCTCATTGTCCGAATGTGACCCCTCGCGGCCCACGTGTGACCCCTCACGGTCCGAGTGTGACCCCTTGCGGCCCACGTGTGACCCCTCACGGTCCGAGTGTGACCCCTCACGGTCCGAGAGTGACCCCTCGCGGCCTACATGTGACCCCTCACGGTCCGAGTGTGACCCCTCTCGGTCCGAGTGTGACCCCTCGCGGCTGTGGATGCCGCTGTGCAGCTCGATGCGGCCCAGGCCCCCGACGCCGCTACTGGGCAATGATTGTACTGCGGCGTCCGCTTTCAGCTTCTGGACGTGTTTCTTTGGTTCCTGTGGGAACATTTTAAGCTTTTCCTAGTTATTTTAAGTTATTGTTAAGAGCTATTTCACAAAATTACAACGCTCGAGTTTAGGTAAAAGACCGCAGCTTTGTGTATGTGTGCGTAGCAATCCGCACATACACAACGCAAACAGTGCAGCGCGAGTGTCGAGACGGACTAAACAATCTTGGGCCGTTATAATCGTAATGCACCTTGGTTTGAGATTTATGCAAAAAGATAATTTATTTATTCAGTCTTTAATCTATTGAACCCTTCTAGACTAATAAAACACAAATATGTTGTGTAAATATGTATTTTATGTGTATGTTTCTATTACATTTACAGGGTGGAATTTTTCAATGCCACCTGGAGGGAAAGTACTCGAAATACTGGAGATAGCAAATTTTACTCAAAGGAAACATTCCTTTATTTTTAAAAAGAAACAATCTGCATTCACAGATTTTCAAAAATTCGTTTGTTACACTCGGGAATCGAACCGACTAAAGTTCCATAAAATAACATCCTTTACATTTTTTTACATCCATCAATAGGTGCAATCATATGGATCAAATCTCTATAAGAAACATGATAAATTAAATGAAGGGAAATCCATGAAATATAAAAAACAGTTATAAATTCAATGGTATAAATTCAATAAGTTAAAGCACTTTTATTCATGATTTTCCTTTCATTTAATTTATCATATTGTTTCTTTGAGAGATTTGATCCATATGATTGACCCTATCGGTTGATGTCAAAAAGGTACAGAATATTATTTTTTCGAACATTGGTCGATCCATCCTGGGTTCGATACCCGATTGTGGCAAGCAAATTTTCGAAAATCTGTGAATGCAGATTATTTTCTTTTAAAAAAATTAAGAATGTTTCCTTTGAGTAAAATTTGCTATCTCCAGTATTTAGAGTACTTTCCCTCGAGGTAGCATTGAAAAAATCCACCCTGTATGTATAACTAGCTGACGTCGCGCGGTTTTACCCACGTAGTTCCCGTTCCCGTAGGAGTATGGGGATAAAATATAAAAATGACTTTTTCAAGGTCAAAGTCATTCCTGCACCTTTATGAACTTGGAGGGTTGTATTGATAATTCTGTAACTACATATGTACTCGTATTACAGCCACGAATAATATTCTAATCAACATACTACCCAGCACTGGGCTGCAAATTGCAAAAAACGTAAGAAAGTTTGAATTTCGCGGGCTACCCTGGAGCATTCACCTTAAGGAAAGAAGATTGGCATGTCAGTGTCAGGTTGTATGTTGAACAAAATATGATTCGCGATCGTAGCAAATAAAGGGTTTGCAAAGTTATAATCAAATCATCAATGAAATAGTCATTGAATGGGGTAAGGCGGGCGCGGTGTTAGAAAATTTGAATTTCGCGGGCTACCCTTGCGCTTTTCACCTTATCGATAACTGTGTATATGAATTGCAAATAAAAATAATATCCATCTCGCTTCTGTTGCTTTCAGCTTTTGCAGATTTTTTATTCTTTCCTTTTATTGACACAATGATAATACAACCCTTACGCCCCATTGCTAAAAGTAATAGAACAGAAATATAACAATTATTCTACAAATTACTAAAATAATACTTTACTTGATAATAAACGAATTCTAACCTAATGAAAAATGAATACAAAGTTGTTCAAAATGTTGTAGTCGTAGTATAACAATGCGTTTACGATAGATACGCTCGAAAATCGGGACGCGGAAAAAAATGGCACAGGTCCTTCGTCGACGGGCGCTCGGGCCGTACTACATAGAGTAAAATAAGTATATCCGTACTAATCGGTGCTCGCTTATGCGTCGTAATTTATTCTAATTTAGAGTGATTTTTGAAATTATATTATGTCTGATTAAATGAATCGTATTTAATAAAATTTTGGAATTAGTTTAGTAAAAGAACATAGTTTATTTTTACATTATTTGTTTAATGTAATTACGCTTTATTCAAACCAAAAAATCACGATAAAATAGCGGTTTATACCGTAAAAATTGACCTAAGACTTTGTTTTTTTACTAATTAATGTTATTAATTATCGATATTCTAGTACATTATGTGTCGACAAAAGTATATGTCTGATGCTTTACGTATTTTTTTCAGTGAAATTTATAAATATTTATGATAGATATAGGAGTCTGAAATAGACTCTGCGATGATTTTTCAGTTAACTAGTTGTGGGAGATTAATCAGTACATAGTACACAAATAAGTTTTTGTAAATGTGTTACATGAAGACGTATCAATAAGAAAGACTAGTCTATTTTTAACATGTATTCAAAAATGCCAGGGTGTTATCTAAGATGGTAAATTAGGCGACTAAAGTCTTAGATATTTGCGCGAAAATGTGAAATGGCTCTTAAGTTATTAGCGACCCCACTCGATTTCGCAGTAAAATAGAAAGTACTAACATTGGTATTTGTATGGGGGTCCCTCGCTGTGCGCACGTCCAGCATCCCGAGCAGAGCGGGCGGCGCCGCGTCCAGTGACGTCACCTTGTTGCGCTCGAACAGGCGCCCGTTGTTCAGCACCTGTCGGGCGTAGCGTGAGCTCCTGTGGCCGATAGGCTCAGCCCCACGGTTGTTGACGGATGTCGTGCGTATCTCGCAGATCATTTTGATTGCGTGATGCAACATTTGTAATTGATAACTTGCGTCAATGATGTAGCTAGAGTTCTTTTTGTATATTTGGCTATGTCTCTACAATAGTACAGTACAGGTAACAATAGGGTGGCTAATGCAAAGTAAATCTCAGATGGCGCCACCATAGTTGGTCTCAATCTGACCTGCAATGCTATTTTTGTTAAGCTATTTTGAAATATAGAATTGACACAACCACATTTTCAACCAATGACGATGTTTGGGTACCAACTATGCTAGCGCCATTCGTTCCACAGTTTTTCTCCCCATTGGATATTGACAACGTCTTTATGTCGTAAACTCGTAACAGTAAGGGAGGTGTTCGTCAAATGAAAGGAACTAGCGAAACTCCAGTGATGTCTTGTTCAGAAATCATCGTGTGTGCAGAAAGTGATCTTGTAATGTCGAGTTGTGAAGTAGAGTCGAGTAGCTGCAGGATGACCTGGCTCCAGTTACCTTGACATTGTTGTCTACGAGTATGGTGACGAGGTCTCGCACGAAGCTGTTGTTGGGTAGCAGCTGGGCGTGCTTGCAGTGGATGTCGACTTCCAGGTGTTGTGTGGAGCCGTTGCTGAGTGTGCGGAGCAGTTTCAAGATGAACTTGTTCTTCGTGCGCTTCTTGCCCCAGTGTGTGCGTTTGTGACCGTGGCGTTTGTGGTGTGTGCGCTATGAAGTATAGGTAATGTTACTGTTCAACCGCAAAAAGTATGCGCTTCGGTAAGTCAGTCTTCGAGAGCCTTGCCGACTGCCGTGACCATCGAGGCAAACCAAGATCTCCTAGGTAGAAGTACGCGGTAGGAGTCGCACCTATCAGTCTTAGCCGAAGAGATTACCCAATTTTGATTGGTTCGGTTACATTATCCTTGGACCTGGCGTCGACCACGATTACAACATTACATATTAACAACTTCCAAACTAATTCTCAAAGCTTTAGACTGAACTGACATAATGAATCAAGTAGTAAGTACTCCAACAAAGAGAAAGCTCCATACAAACGCTACGGGTAGAAATACTAACTTAGTACAAAACGCGACAGTACAACACTTAGAATGCCTCTGTGGCATAACTATACGAGATGCGCATATTTTGTGGTTTAACTGTAGCTCGATATAGTCGTACATGATGCCGGTGTTGATTGCGTGTGCACGAGTGTTTGTAAAGTCTATTGTTGGGTCGAGTAGGTATTGAAGTATTGTATGGTACAACTGATGTTATTGTTTGCGATAACGATGTTGGTCCCGTGGATAAAGTCGGTGGTCTGTACCACAGCCGTACATATGACCACACATTTAAGACATCATTATGATGCTGTACGTGAGAACATAAATAAAACAAATACTGGTTGGAAGATCAACTCATGTCTGTCATAAAAACGAACAACAACATTCACCATTTTTCTTGCAACTGAAAATCAAACCAGTCGCCAACTCAATCGCTATCACCCCGCACTCCAACCCATGCGGCCTGGACAGGACACCAGCCCTCCTCACACTATTGACTTGGTTTCCATACCAGTATCTTAGAGTATTTGTCACCTCCGGTGGCTAATAGGGAATATGCAAGAAATTCAAAACTTTTTATTCCTTAGACATTGTGGTACACTTGTTTAACTTTCTAATACAACACTCATTTTACAGTTTAATATTTTATGTACCGTGTTTTTTGTGAAACGGAACGCAAATTGCAAAATGCGTCTTCGCCAGTAATAACGTCAAACGCTTTGTGTCAATGAAACTTTTATTTGAAAACAACTTAAAGTTTCACAAAGATGTTATTATAAAGGTCATGGCACACTACACAAGCACCGCACCGGCACCGCTCCAGCCCAGCATTTAATTTGCCATTCAAATTAGACTATTATGTCGTGTGTCATAAATCATATGTATGTATGTTTTATAATGTCTGTATGAAAAAGCTTACGGCGGGCGGTCAGCGTGCTCGCTGTCTCCTTTTAAAGTGTAACGGAAATCCACGAATCCACTTAACATAAAAATATAATTACTAGACTATGTCTAGTAATTATTATGATAGGGGGTAGGTAGGTCTATGGTTACCATTATTTTTTCTTTTTTTTTTCACAATTCCACCCACCGCGGGTGCATCAGCTGACGCCGGGTTCACTTATCAGTCATTCGAGATCGACGAAGATGGCAAACGATCAGCGTGAATACACTACCTAAAATGCAACGCGAAAATGGACTGCGAGCTTGCGGCCCGCGGGTGGACGCCGCGGCCGGGCAACAGCTGTGCTGGTCCGGTGCTTGTGTAGTGTGCCATGACCTTTATATTGTTATTGCAATGTTTGCTTGAATAAAGCACACACATTTAGTAAAATTATTATATTAAGGGTAAAAAATAAGATGGTAAACAAAGTAGATAGAGGGAAATGACGTCAAACGCTTTGACAAAAATGGCCGTGACAGTCACGGACGTTTGAACTGTCGTCGAAAATTGTAAGCGTAATTTTTTTTTTTGCGACATTCTTTCGTTGAACTTATTTTTTAATTATTTTCTTGGGTTGATAGAATTGTACTTTATTGATTTATGTGAAGAAAAAAATCCATGCATATTCCCTATTGACCTCTTCCATAGCAATAATACCGTTCACAAGATAAAGATGTCGGTAGCGGCTACCTTGTGCGTGTGCCGCCTGTCTGTTCCGTTGTCGTGCCGGCGCGCGTCGCGGGCGCGAGCCGTGTACGACAGCAGCGAGCGGGAGATGCGGCTGAGGACGGACATGCAATCACTAATATATTTATTTGACACACATTAGTCCAGTCAAATTAGCTCAAAAAATAGGGGTAAGGTTACAATAGTTCGTATAGAGCTAAAAATTCGTACGAATGTTGGGAACACTATTACAAGTGAAATGTCAAAAATCCCCATCGAACCGAACTTTGCAGATTAAAAAATTCGAGGTCGAGGTAAATGAGTCTTTTGCATTTTTCACCCAAACGGTAAGTTTTACCATAAAGATAGGTATTTCAAAATTGTAGATCGTAAAATTATTTATAATAACTGATTTTACACTTTTTCCTGAGAATCATTATTTCTGAGATATAGCTGATCAAAAAGATGAAATAGTTGTGTTCTTCATAACAATCAAACGTTTCCACGCCATCGGTGAAGTAGTGTAACTGTTTAAAAAAAACATGTCAGGTACACCACTTCACCGATGGCGTTGACTTACCGTTTGGCAGAAAAATGCAAAAAACTCATTTACGCGACCTTTGACCTTGAATATATTTTTTTGCAAAAGTCGCATCGATGGGGACTCCTAACATCCGTACCCAATTTTAGCTCTATGCGAATTATTGTAACCTTGCATGTCTAATTTGACTGGGCTACATAAAATACTAGCCGAAATATCTGAAATATTTTAACACGTATATTAAAATAATGACATACAGAGATGAGGAGTTGTGTCATGGTAGTGAAAAATAACTAAAAAGGTCAAAAGAAACAAAAGAACTTCAAAATATTTGAAGTTCTTTTGTTTCTATTACTTAAAAAAATTAGATATGTTTTTTTTTTCTTTATTTTCCTTAAGTAGTCATGGGCAGGTCTATCCCCCGGTGTTGGCTTATCGTTTAATTTTGTGACACGTTGTATAAATCCCATGTAATAGGGGGTGAGCCTATTGCCATCGACCAGCCATATATTCGTTCGTCTGCTACTGAGACTATAATATATTTATTATTTATCCATTTATTTAGTACAGTATTTAAAATCATTAACACTAAATTAAATACCTAATTCTTTTACTCGGTCTTCTCGCAGAACAACAAACATTCCAATAATATCGTCTTCCATACATCAGCAAACAAGTCCAATCCAGGGTTGGTCTCCACGAGAGCGTTGAGCTTCGTAAGCATACGTGGTACAGGCGAAGTGGATCGGGCTACAGTGCGACTAAATGGAACATATTACTGATGGAATAACCCAGTGACACTGCGCGACCGGGAATCGAACCCCAGAGCTCATGATATAGTGGCGCTGGTGACCACTAGACCAACGAGGCAGTCAAACAGGAAGGAATTGAAATGAGAATCGAGCCGGTCGGCACACGGCACTCGGCTGTGAGCTACACCTCTACCCAAACCTTCGGGGAGTACAGGCGTGATGTAATGATGTTATGTCGGTTGTTTTGTTTTGTCGTCAAATAGTTTGGCAACTGACAATGATTGTTTATATGTCACCGTAAAATTGTAAAAACCGATAGAATCCGTTTCCAAAAAAAAATCCCCGGCGCCATCTTGGATTTTTATTTTGACCTCATTTTCGTTATCAGCGACTTCAAAAACCATGAAAACGACACCTTTGATAAAAAAAACGATTTTTTTTTCTCGACGCCACCTGATACCGTTTGAATGATAAATAAGTTGTTAGTCACCGAATATAACTTAAATTACATACATTTTCCGTTCAACTAATAAGCACGAGAGGTGAGTTCCGTCGCATGCATTTCACAATTTTACGGTTTCACTATAGATAGATTATAATCTACCGGAAAATAATGCGTTAAATTGTAAGCAGTATGTTCGCTTGGCAATATTTCGAGAGTTTACAATCTCGCTAGATACATTACAATCTAACGGTCAATCTAATTTTACGGTGACATACATAATTAACAAAACATACCGTTGACCTCGCAGTCTGTTCAGTCTTTGTTCCCGTTCTGCGCCGAACTTCAAGCCATCTGCGAACGAACACATGGACGTTAATACACGAATATGTCACGTCCTAATGAATATGTGGACGGTTTTACAAGAATATGTCACGTGATTACGTCCCGAAGTAGCGTAATTACTTTGTTTATACACACTATTATTTAAAAATAGTTTAGTTGGGTTAAATTGATAAAAAAAAAATTTGCGGTCGAGCACCTCCCCGGAATAAAGTTCCTTACGTTTTTTTTTTTTTTTTTAGAGGGACAAGCCCGCCACACTTTTCCCAAACCACTGTAACTCCTGAAAGCCAGAATCAACAGTGGCGACCACCAGAAAAGCGCCGAGACAATGAAGCTCGACGAAGTCCCAGAGAATGAATTTAACTGTCTTGGATCCCGCAACGAAATTAATCAGAAAAGTATAGTGGAGGAGTAGGAAAAAACCGTAATTTCCACTTCCCTCCATTTCAGCAGGAGACAGAACGAAACAAGGCCAATAGGCACAAAGGGACGTTTACAACTGGGATAGGCCCAGTTGCCTAGCACCACGGATAAATATTAACATTAATGGGTCCTAAGTTGTGAGCTGTTATATTTGATTCCAATAATAGGTATGGCAAAAACGCTTGAACGCACGGAAATTTGTTCTAGTTTCCACAAGGTCTGTATAGTAAATAACTCCGGATGTAACCTGTACACTATCCAACATAATGTTGCGTTCATTCTGCCAAAGACTGCACTCCCATAAAATGTGATGTGCTGATTGTTCATATTCGCAGTCAGATGTGGAACATTGACAAAAAGGCGAGTCAACAAGCTTGAAGGAAAATAATTTACTCTTAAAGTTACCATGACCGGTGAGAAATTGGGCAACACAGTGATCAACCTCCAACCATGTCCTGGCCAGCCGTTCACGAACGGATGGAAAGAACTGGTGGAGGTGTCGGCCCTTGATGGAATTATCCCACCTACCTTGCCATTCAGACAAAAGTTCCTCCCAGACGTCGGTCTGAGGTTTGAATAATCTAGCAATCTTAACACGGTCACGTAGGGTTAAAAAGTCTGCGTCCGTGAGCTCACGTGCGTTATAGTACATTGCAGCCCGTCGCTGCACTTCAAGATCAACTGGAAGTACACCTGCAAGTACCGGTAAGGCTTCAGTACTAACCGTCCTATACGCTTTGCATAAGAATATCAAAGCCAAACGCTGGCTTTGAAGCAATTTACGTCGTGCCGCTCCTATGGTGGCCCTATCGGCCCAAACAGGTGCCCCGTAGCACATACACCCCAAGTAAGTAGCCCCATAAATGGTCTTTAAAGTTATAAATGACAGACCCCACGTAGATTTTGATATTCTCGTTAAGGCATAAAAGTTCTTTTTAGCTTTTTCACCGACAGTTTTTATATGATCTATGAATGAAAAATTTCTCTCTAAGACCAAACCAAGGTAGCACACGGATTGCTTTCTTTTCACGGGAACGTTATTAAATTTAATACTAGGCCACGATTTAAGATTACCTTTTAAAATTAGTTGATAAGTTTTTTGCGGTGCAAAGGTCAGACGGTTTCGATCGCCCCACTGAGATATTAATCGTGGGCAAGTGCCAGCTAAATTCTCGAGACCAGCCCGAGTACTCGACTGAATGAGCAGCAGGCCGTCGTCCGCGTAACCGGTTAATGAACAGCCGGGAGGAAGGGGAATCGCGAGAAAATCATCAAAACCTAAATTCCATACATACGGAGCGATTACCGACCCCTGAGGACATCCCATGGTAAGGGGCTTTGACATAGAATAATGACCGAGTTTGAGTTTCGCGGAACCATTTAAAAAGTAAGAATAAACAAGATTATATATGTTTTTATAGAAGCCACGATTCTTCAGTTTAAGTAGTAGCATCGGCCACCATGCGTTATCAAAGGCCCCGGAAATATCTAAAAAGATTCCAACCACGTACTTGTGTTCCGAGTTATTAACAATTTTTCTAACAGAAAGTGCCGCGTCTACGGTAGATTTTCCCACGGTGAAACCGAATTGGTTGTTATGAAACTTTGGCCCGTCTGGCAGCAAACGTGGAACGATAAGGCGCTCCAGGAGTTTTCCTAAAGATGGCAGTAGGGTTATGGGCCTGTACGACTTAGGGTCGTCCGGTGGCTTATCACCACTTTTTGGAATTATTCGTAAAAAGCCACGTCGCCATACGCGAGGGAAAACGCCGTCCGCAATACATCGGTTGAAAACAGATAGAATGGCGTCGCCCGCTGTTTTACACGCTTCTATTATCATCCGATTAGATATTTTATCTTCACCTGATGATTTGTTAAGAGGCAGTTTCCTGACAACATTAATGAATTCGTCAATGGATGGAAGGTCTGACGCTGGTGATTCAGGTGGCACAGCAGCCCAAGCTCTGATCTGTTGATGGTAGTCATTGTCATTTACCGGCGAATCATCAGGTATCAGACTATTTAATAGAACTTCGGTTGTTTCCTCAATACCGGTGGTGTGTTTATTATTGACTTTAATGTCCTGGACAAACGCCAGGTCGACTGATCGATTAGCTTTGAATTCGTGATACAAAGGAGACCACGGACCTTCTTTATCTAATTTTTCTACTATTTTTCGCAGTAAATTACCCTTGGATTTTTCCACCGATGCTCTGTAGCGGGACTTGGCAACTCTAAACGCATTTAAAGCAAAGTTGAGTGGGTCTCCGGTGACCTTTTGTTTTTTAAGCTTGTTTAAATGCCTACGCGCTCGGCGATAGCTATTACGTTGTTCAATTAAGTAGTCACACCACCAATCACATCTATGGATGTTGGTCATAGATGCGCGACCAATGGCGATGTCAGCACAGTAAGTGAAGGTGTCTGACATAATTTCAGCACTTTCTTCTCCTTCTCCTTACGTTTATATTATTATTACTAATAATATCATTATTATAATTATCGGCGGCATCTTGGATTTTCATTTTAACCTCATTTTCATTATCAGCGATCCCCAAAACCACGAATACGACACCCATGAAGAAAAAAACCGGAAAAAAATAAAAATATTTATTCCACGAAGGGTATGATGGGGTCTATTCGCTCGCTTCGCTCGCTCACTCGACCCCGCCATACCCTTCTTGTGTAGTGCCTCCTATTACACACACCCACACAGAGCTTTTACGTGACGCGTGACGTTTTCTAATAAATCGCACTCCTAGTGGAACAACGTTCCAAAAACAAATTATTAATTCGGCATGATAAAAATATGACAGTCGGGCCACAGATTAAAATGATTTGTATGATACGTACCAGCATGGAAGTTATTATCCTCGGTGTAGTCGATGGTCCAGTACTGCGTGGGCGCGCCGGGCTTGCAGGGCTCGGCGCGCACGTCGCCGAGGTCCCTCGGCGCGCTCAGGCACAGGCGTGACGTCACGTGCTGCAGCTGCCCCGAGCTCAGGCGCCGCCACGTCTGCTCGCGCCCGGAGCCGCGGCACGGCGTCATCACCACCTGCTGCGCGGACTTGTCTTCGGGCGAGTACCTGGCCGGCTGCACGCTGGCGCAGTCGGTCTCGTCGCGGATCTCGCCCGCCAGCGACAGCGAGAAGTACTGCGTGGCCTGCAGCTCCTGGTGGCACGGGTAGGCGCCCAGCGCGGCCGCGTCCTGCTCGCGCTGCATCGTGTCCAGGCACATGCCCGTCTCCGAGTTCTTGAACCTGGGGTACGCAATCATGAATGCCTAAAATGGCTCGCTCTGTAATCAACTTAATATGAACTCAGATAAGTACAGGGGACATAAAATGCCCGTGTTAGTACAATCATTATGGGATAATGCGGCCATTTTAGACCTTTTAATCTTGTAAAAAAGTATGCTCTTCGGTAATCTGTGTGTTTCAGAGCTCCTCTGTAATAAACCTGGTACACACACGCATAAGGTAGATATTCGCCGACTCACCTGCCGTAGCCGTACACGTCGCGCACGGGCACGAACTTCTCCTTGTAGATGTTGTCGAGGTACCACTGGAAGCTCTTGCACTTCAGCTTCTCGCGGAGGATCTTGCGGTGCGTCACGTCGCCGATCTTTGGGTTGTTCTGTGACGAGAAATTACGTTATCTGATTTTCGTTTAATATTCATCATCATCGTAGCCTTTTCTCAACTATGTTGGGGTCGGCTTCCATATATACCAGGATACCAGGATTCTACATAGTTCTATTTGGCCTCCACCCTAACGCTCCAGTTACGTGCTAAAACGGGCGGGTCGGTTATTCATAAAGATTTATGTGAATATTAAAGTATTTTACATTTCCAAGGAAATGTCGAACGCCAAAGTTCCATCATTATCAAACGTTTAAAAAAGAACTTTAAATACCTCCATAACCCCAGAACTTAACATAATTATGTAACTGTCAAAATTTGGGTGTATTGTACACATCTGCGTACCCCCTTAGAGCATACAGGCGTGATGTTACGTCATGATGCTGTATAAACAATAAACATCCAAGCGATTGCAGCTGTCACGACAGATTTGCCGTCTATTTTTGAAGAGTTGCATTGTATATCTCCGAAGATCAGCATCAGATTTTTACCAAATTTAAATGGGATCATCTCAGGAGTATACTCTTTCAAATAAAAAAGAAGAATTTTGAATGGGGAGAAATCGCGTAACAAACATACAAAAAAAAACATACAGTCAAATTGATAACCAACTTCTTATTGATGTCGGTTAAAAAAAGAAAGTCGTTGCCCAGCAATAATTTCTTGCTTAGTTTTATGTACAGGATGCTCGGTTGACGGCTTTGTGTCATCCCTTTTCAGCCTGTACGTTACATGGGAATGGAATGTATCACGGGCTGAGCGACGTCATGTGCCTGTAACGACACCGGCGTCCCTCCACACTCAGCTCGAGTCCCTCCGATACATATGCAGTATTATTGGCACTCACCCGCAGGTCGGGGCGATGCAGGTAGAACAGCTCGGCGTACTCGTCCATCCACACCTCTGCCATGCGCGCAGTGTTTATACCTGCAAGTAACACATAACATACCATCATATTATATCACGCCTGTAATCCCAGAAGGGTTAGCCAGAGCTGTACCATACACCCACATTTCGCCAGTTATATTTAAGTCTAGGGGGCGAGCCTATTGCCATCAACCGGGCACAGCTCCAGACTCCGTAGCTGTTACTGAGAAATTCCCGATGGAAAAACCCAATATCACTTTGCCCGACCTGGGAATCGAACCCAGGAGTTCACGCTCAGCACCACAAGACCAACGAGGCAGTTTGTTGAACAACATTTGTCGGGAAACAATCACATCGCGCGACGCCGCGTCGTCCGGCAGCCACATTGGGCGTCAGATAATAAACAACAGCGGATTACTCTGTACCGTGCTCAAATGGATCTGCGAACATTATCGAAGCGCATATCTTTTCTGATTCAAGTGTACGACTCGCTGCTTCGGCAACGTCGCGCGTCGTCAGCGTGTGATACTGTCTTACTGACAAGCTGTCAGAACCGTCATCACAGCCGATCCACTTCCACCCGATGCCGACTTAATAATCTCTCTGTTAATAACGAAGGAAGTAGCTGCTGTCCGCGGTGGGATTGCTGTGAGCTTATCTTTTCGTTTTAGACTGCCCAACAACACAGTTATAACCAGCTCTTCTCCGTGATATTTCGTAAGTCGTCCACCCAATTAGGATAGAACCCTGAAATGATGACATTTTTCTAACCATGTGTATCCGTGTGTGCGGGCATCCCGTACGGATGGAAGCTCCGGAACACGTGCCCGACTCGCGAGCAAGGGATTGTCTCCAATGTGCCGCCGCCTGAAAACATTCATAAATTAGTTACAGGGATTTTTGTTTTTGGTGTTCGTATGACTTAAAGATTTTGAAATTGCATCGTAAAAACAAAATGGCGACGCGCCAATGTGCGAAAGGGCCAGGTCAAAATGGAAGTCAGTCCAACAGAATTACAATCAGAATAATGTATTTATTTACTATACATTTAAATAAGGTTCTGCTCCGCTATGTTTTGTGATTGCTGACATACAAACAAAAACACAAAAAGTTAAAATATAATATTATCTCATAACATTCACTATTGGCTCTTCAATTCATACTATTGCGACAAGTAAAAGCGTTTACTGTTTATAAGAGAAGACTTGCTACTTCTCGTTAATCTGAATTAGGGAATGCCACTGATACTAACACTGCCAGGTCCTGAAGCTCATCTCTAGGTTCTCGCCGCCCCAGCCTCCCATCTGCTCGTCGTAGGCGCCGAGCTCCCAGAAGTACGCCCGACTGATGGCGAACAGACCACCGGCCATCGTCGGAGACCTGTCGACAAGGAACGATGTCTACTAGAAAGCGTCATGCTCTTGTCGGCGCTCACGCTAGTTATGAACACTCCGGGAACACTCCACACAAATAAATAATTCACTTGTCTTAGGGTTCCTGGCTAACATGTTAACGGGAGATGGCGCTAAGTGTTCTGTCTTGTAGCCGATTGATCGGTTTTCATTCAAGATGACTGACTAGTGACAAACAATATACTACCACGGCGAACCTTTAAAGGAACCACCTCATTAGAAGGCCACGGGGTATCAATGTTATATTGTTGTACTCGGTTGTGCAGGACAAACAGGCAGTCGCTCTATGTAAAATACCGGTATTTAGCTGTATCCGGTTAGACCGGACGGCGATGACATATTTGACATCGATTGAACTTGTATCAAATTTAAAAACTTAATGAATACTAACCAAGTAGGCGCTATATCGGACCCTCGTCTCTTTTTCTCTCTTTCCGGCACATCAGTCCAAGTGAAATGTCCCGTGAAAGAGAACCCACCAACCTGCGCGAGACAATATATTAGTACCATGAAGTATTAGGCGAAAAAGGTTGGTAGCGCCTCTAGCGGAGAGCAGGCACAACTAGGATGGCACACAGGTATGACGTAACAGAGATGGCGCATGAGCATTTTTATATTCTGTTTTCTATACGCCAAAAATCTTTAGAAATACCAAAAACCGTTTTGGTCGAATACCAAAACGGTTTTTGGTATTTCTAATTGGCTTTGACAGCAGAAATCTGGCAGCAGATTCCCGAAAAGAATTTTAAGTTGACCTTATCAACCTTTTCGGTTATTGAATCTAAAATAGAAAATATCAAAGGCATACACATTCCAATATTTTGTATGAAAATTAGAAAGAAAAACCTCAAAGCGGTTCGCAAACAGTTCATTACCATCCTAGTTACGCCATTATTGCTAAAAGTTTATATTTTCACTCACCTTTTGTAAGATGGGACTTTCCTTTTTTTAATAAGTACTGAAATCTTATTAATACCCAATAGACTCAACTTAGCACTAAAGTCATTATGGTTTATACTTTTACCACAAAAATAACACTCCTTTTTTGGACAAACCAGTGAAAATCATCCTCATTAAAGTCTTAATTTGCTTAGTTGAATGAATAGAGCAATAAATAAAAGCGTGTGCAGTAGAACAAAAAGGTTTAGCCCGGCAACCATTGAGCTATTGGCAACATCACTAATGTTACTAACCACACCGTTCCTTCGTGAGACTTATTATTATGGCAGTTTACAAAAAAACCTTGCTTAACCTTTTAATTCCGCGGCTGCACTTATTATCTAACTACTTAAGTGATGTTTGGTGAATCAACGACGGTTAGTGATAACAAACGTTAGTATGTAACATACAACACCATCGCCCGGCTCTGTCTACATTCCCAATACAAGCGTGTTTCAGTTATTTGCATAGATAATGATGTCAAAGCATTTATTTCGATTAGACTATTACAGGGTCTTTTGAATGTCAGAAAAACAAATTATGAAAATAACTAAATACGTACATTAGTTAAATGAGTCGTATTTTTTGTTAAAATGAATAGTAACGGAATTTGTAGACGCAAAACTATTTGAATTTTTGTAAACACATTTTGTACATTTTTTAAACATAAGATCACATCGTACGGATCGATAGTTTGAGGCTTCTAGGAAATAATCCCTGAAACTGCATATCTCGCGTTTGTCACTCTTCATGTTAGCATTTAAAAAGCCTCGACCTCCACACTTCCGCAAGATATAGTCTCATAACATGACCGAAGAACGTGGGTGATGCATTTGATATGTCGTCAGCAATGTACAGGCCCGCCTATCCAGGGCGTCTAGTTCTGTTTGAGTCTATTTGAGTATGCCGAAAGAGTACATCAGAACCGGCATGACCCAATCGTTGAAGACCTTATTTCCGCCTGATAAAAGATTATTAAATTCTTTTTTCAGGCTGCCAAAGAAACGCCTTCCCTCCTTCAACGATTGCTTCATGTCAGCACCATTGATTCCAAGCTTCCAACATACACAAATACTTATAGGGGAAACCCTATAAGTATTTGTGATAGCCGACAGGGATCTAAGATTTAAGGAATCCGAGAGCTGGGTTCCCACAGATTCCACAATGTCCCCTCGCTTTACATGCATGCCTGCATATTCGCCGACACAAATTCCATCCTGATGGAGCTACTGAAAGGTTCAGTCAGCTTCAGTAGCCCCATTAGTTGCAAATTGGTGGGAGCAAAGAGTTTCAGGTCATCCATATAAAGGTATAACCTAACCACCTCTCCTCAACTGATAATCTAGACCTGAATTCTCCAGCTGTTAAGAGGAGTCAAGGCTAAGCAGAACCAAAATGGATTCAAACTATCGCCCTGAAACATTCCTCGCACTATCCTCATCGGCTCGCTATTCCCCTGGATTTGCCGACATCCTGGCTTGCGAAGGACTGTCCTCCATTGCCCCATACACAACATTAGGAAGGTGCACAGAGTTGCATCAACAAAATTAAAATCAATCAAAATCAAAGCATTTATTTTAAGTAGGCCAGTTACAGGCACTTCTGAATTGTCGAAACAAACATGAAAATTAAATGTAGCCACAGTCCCAGTCACAAGACATAAAAACTGTGAAAGTATTGTAGTTGCCCATTCCCTAGCGTAGATCTCTATGGAGAAGAACGGGCAAGAAACTCCATGGACACTCTTTTCAAAATCAAATCTACTTTGTTAACTTTATATAACTCTAGCACCCTCATGAGCCATGTATAGTCCGAGTCATAGGCCTTCTTATAGTATATCTCACATGTCGACAATTCACTTCGAGAACAGCGAATCTGTGGGCCATATCAATGAGGAGCATATTTACACATACATAGTACTCACATCCATTTTGAGAAAATTTTCATCAATATGTTTGCTAAGTTATGTTCGCAAAATGGATGTGAGAACTTTATAGTGTGGGAAGACACGTTATTGATCAATCATTTTCGGGCTCCGCAGTACTACCTGATGTATGGAGCAGGGGGTTGTCCGTCTTCAGAAACTGGGCAGCGATATTCGACTCTAAAGCTGACTGGAACAGAGCTGCCAAGCGAGCGTGCGATCTTTGGAAACACTTAATCCAAAAGTTGTGCAGCCTTTCCGGCCCTGGAGATTTCCAGTTTGGCAAGGGACGTATGCGTCTTGGGGGATAAATGTCTCATTTTCTGGTATTGGATCGCACTCGCTTGACCTTCTGAGTGCATTCGCCCCCAGTATAACTAACAGGCACCGACCAGATGCTGCGCCAGTATAAAGACATAGCGCCAACATCCGGCAGACGCGTGTCAGCCACACCTCGGTCCGGTCGCTCTTAAGCCCTGTAAACCCACCTTTCATTATTACTACCGGCGTAATTTAATAAACAGCACGGACCAAAATTGGTGCATATTTATTTTTCGCGGCGCCATTTCTCCGAAGTCGTCGGCACAAGTTTAAATGATACCGCGCTGCGCTGAGAATGTACTGTCCATAATATTACTGAACGTTCCAGAACACACCTAGCATGTCGAGAACGATATTTAAGTAGAGGATTTCAGGTCACTGCGACCTAACGACATCTATTGCGTTGACTTCAGCAAATGTGATAATATAGGTAAAATGTGTAGTAGGAATTCGAATCAAGACTTTCTGGTTATAACTTTAAACATCACCAAGGGTTATTGAGCATTTGTTCGTTAAACGCTAGAAAACAAGTCTAAGTACTAATATGAAATATTGTTCTGTTTCAGTTATTTTTTCCATTTGGTAGAAACAGAACGTTTACATTTCAAACTGTAGCTATCACGTGCTATTACTATTAGTGAAGACAGCCGGTAACGGCCGACTACCGATATTTTCCGACATCAGTTCCTATGTAATTCCCTACATTTAACCAATAAATAAAATGATCATATTATTATTATTACATGTAGGTTAGGCATTAGTATTGTTTCCACATCCAAGTTATATTTTAGTTCGTTCGTTATTTTATAAAGCATCATCTTTATTTGTTGTATTCTTCTGTTTCCACATGCATATTATTCTTGTTATCATCATTAGCCATTTTGTTTTTAGTGTCATCATTGTTCTCCGAGCAAGCGTGGTCAATGCTTATGCCTTCTCTGTGTGAGACCGAAAGTAACAAGCTGGTATTATTATTACCGGTACAATCGGCTGATAGCCTGGCATGCTGTTATTCTGACTGAGACTAGGTCTAGCCCCGTAGCATCACCTCTTTCAGCAGCGTTACTTTAATGTCACTTTAGTGTGGGAAACAGATGGAGCTGTACAACCAGCCTAGCTCCATTCATCATTCATCTTGCTCACACCGAAGTAAAACTAAAATAAACTGATATACCTAAAGACGCTACTTGACCGGGAGCATTCGCCTGTACAGTGACGGGAACCGAGTGGCGTGCATTACATGACAATACGCAACCTGTCTGTACGGGTAGCGGCTATACCGATACAATAACTAACAATCACTCACTTATTCGAATTTTAAATTTTTACGTTACAAGCGAATGCTACCGGCGAGCGAGCGCTTTAAGAAGTCATGGCATGCCACCTGATAGGTATCGGGAGCTTCAAACTTGAACGTGCTCTGGTCTATGACGTCAATGATGGGCGTGAGCACCGAGTCCCGCTTGTGCTTGACCCTCTCCAGCAGCGGCCGCAGCCAGTCAGCGCCCGCCTCGCAGTGCGAGTCCAGGAAGACCAGCACGTCGCCGCGAGCGAGGCGCGCGCCCTTGATGCGGGCGAGCATCAAACCCTGTCTGGAATATAGTACTGGATGGAAACGATGCGACTTGCGACACGACTTGCGACACAACTTGCGTCAAGCGACACGCGGGTGTCCCTTATTCTTTTCACGTGAGTATCGGTGGCGAAAAGTCCTTCCAACTCCATTCCTACCGGCTGTCCTTCAGAACAACTGTGTGTCTCTACGTGTGTATCATTTTATTGACATTTAACACACCATAGGATTTAAAACACATACCTACACACACGCTGGGTGCCGGGACTGCCGGGAGACGGACGGTGCCGTCGAGGCCGGTCCAGAAAGAGGTGGCCAGACGACGTGCATGCGTACCACCTGGGCCAGTTACAGGAGACACGGGAAACGAGCTGCTAGAAGGTATTGGTGGAGGCATTTGCCCAGCAGTGGGACAATAAAGGCTAATAAAAATACCTCCTTTTGGGCTTTGCTGGAGTAGGATAAATATCCAACAACGCCTACATTTAAGACCATAGCGACGAATTCCGTCACGACATTGCACGTCGTCGTCATAGTGTAATTTTGTTGTCATTTATAGGTCACCACAATAAGCCGGTCGAGTGCCAGAATTCAGTAATAAATTCTTAGGTACACACACACGTGACATCTGTTCGTCGCTTAGCCACAGGTGAGGTCCGCCGCGTCGTCGCGGCAAGTTCTTTATTTGTCCTCTCAGCAGTCACAGTCACAACATCAACATTATCGGTTACTGCAATCATGCTATTTCTGACATTGTTTGTTTTGATCACTTAGCTCTACTTCGCATTTAGCTCTACTGAGCTAATGTAAAAACCATTTCGTATACGTACACTGATTCAACTTAATACGGGCTGAGTTTTGAGCTTTACTGACACAAAACATTTTGTTTGTTATGTTGTTTTCTTCTACATGTATAGTTTCGTTAGTGGCTACATGTAGTGGCTGTACGTGTATATTTTCGTGATTACCGTTTTAGTTGACAGTACCAAAACACGAACGGCGTGTATGCGGCACCTAACGACGAGTTTATCAAAACACGCGACGTGTATCAGCTGCACTATAGGGTTAGGTTACGTTCAAATACGAAATAGAAGCCAAGGGCTCATTAAACCCGTATTTGTTTAATTAACGCATTTAAAAAAATACAGTTTCATACTATTAGCAAACTTTTCATAACTCATTGGGAATGTACACATCCATAAACCCACAGAATAAAACAAAGAAACACCCAGGTGTGAATAATCTATAATTTAAACCTTAATTTACGCAATCGTGTATCCGATAAAGCACACAAACATATAGTTTATATATGTGGTTCTCAACACATAAACCATTAATAGGTAGAATGTTTGTACACGTAATTAAAAAACATACATATAAACGTAGCCAGGTAAATGAGACATTAATAAAAATAATTTAATGAAGTAACTTTGGATTAGGAGGAAATTAAAGATAGACTTAGAAAACTGACCAAGGATTCATTCCTTCGATTAAGCCGAAGATATATATCTTGGGACCGAGATACCAATAGAATAAACGAATGTTATCGATTATGTCGATACTTGCTAGGAATATTATTTTTTTAAATGTCAATGTCATGTCTATCATTAATATGTAGTGTCATTAGAATTGCAGGTGTGTGCAAAACTTAATCTCTATCGACTGGAGCGAACTGCTTTGAAATTCAGTTGCAAAATTTGACCAATACTAACCAGGCAAATTAAATAAAAGTTTATAAAAATCAAATCAATAAAAAAAAAACTAGTATATCTCACAGATCACTCGGAAAAAATTTGAAAATCCCAGGATCTGCCCGAATTATTACAAAAATCTTTCTTAGAAAACATACTAGAAATTTCGTTCGACTTAATATACAATTGAAGCTTTTGTAAGAAACCAATTGAAAGAGAACGAGGAAAAATTGGATGTCTTAGATAGGTATCAAACGCAGAGGAAATAAAAAGGAAATATCCGTCACCCAGAATTAAATCACAGAAATAAAAAAATGTGCTTTTTTTGTAACATGTGCATATTGGTTAGTAACACAGAATGGCGAGGAGATGCCTTGTTGCCAGGCATCTCTCGTCTCACGACAAACCTCCTCAACTAAAAGAGCATTTCACCAACAAGCCAGATTGGTGTAAAAGAAGCAAAACCCATAGATCTTAATAAGGCGTTTCTCGACACTTCTCACTGTACCTAATACTAAATCTATTTCGATAAGAATTTTTTCGATGATCCGCTATAAACGCAGTCTTCTAATGATGATCGCCTTACTAATAAAGTAAATACCACTTTTTCACTTTCTGCCCATCTTGTTTTCAATGTCGGTCGCAGTAAGCTACGGTACCCCGGGTTAGGTTATGTTATACGTTATAACTGTGACAGCCGAGCGCGAGCTGAGCGAACGAAGAGATGATTTGGGGCTCGACATATGCCTATTTAAATGAAAACTCGTGGTTGTCATAGAAACATGTATTATTTTTTGACTCGTAGGTACTTTTTTCATGGTTCCGCGAAACTCAAACTCGGACATCATTCTTTGTCAAAGACCCTTACCATGGGATGTCCTTGAATTTAGTCTTCGGTGATTTCCTCGCGATTCCACTTCCATGCGGCTGCTCATTAACCGGCTACGCGGACGACAGCCTGCTGCTCAATCAATCGAGTGGGCTGCAGTGCAGTGGGCTGGACTCGACAATTTTTACTGACATTTGCCTACGATTAATATCTCAGTGGGGCGATCGAAACCGTCTGACCTTTGCAAACTTATCAACTTATTTTAAAAGGTAATGTAAAATTTCCAAATTATGCAAACCACAGACTGAAGTCTGGGAGGAACTTTTGTCTGAATGGCAATGTAGGTGGGATAATTCCATTAAAGACTGACACCTCCGCCAGTTCTTTCCATCAGTTCGTGAACAGCTGGCCAGGTCATGGCTGGAGGTGGATCACTGTGTTGCCCAATTTCTCACAGGTCATGGTAACTTTAAAAGTAAATTATTTTCCTTCAAACTTGTTGCCTCGCCTTTTTTTGTTAATGTTCTACATCTAACTGCGAAATGTGATTATTAACAATCTGCACATCATATTTTAAGGGAGTGCAGTGTTTGGCAGAATGAACACATTATTGTGTTGGATAGTGTACAGGGTTACATCCAGAGTTATTTACTACACGGACTTTGTAGAAACACAACAAAATCCAAAGCGTTTTTGTCATACCTATTATGGGAATCAAATATAATATTTATCCGTGGTTCTAGGCAACTGGGCCTATGCCAGTTGTAAACGTCCCTTTGTGCTTATTTTGTTCTGTCTCCTGCGGAAATAGAGGGATCAGCAAATGGAAATTATGTTTTTCCTACTCCTCAGTTATTCTTTTCTGATTAATTTTGTTGCGGGATTCAAGACAGTTGAATTGTTTCCCTAAGACTTCGTCGAGCTTCATTGTCTCGGCGCTTTTCTGGTGGTCGCCACTGCCGATTCTGGCTATCAGGAGTTGCAGTGGGCAGGGAATAATGTGGCGGGCTTGTCCATGCCTACGTATATGATTCCACGAAGATGTGTTGTCGATCTGAGCGCGTGCCATCGGAAGTTACCGCCATAATATAAAAACTATTGTCGCATAAAACAGGCGAACACTGTAGCAACAAGGTATGAAAAACACTCTAATCATGAGCATTGTTTTCTAAAACAACATACGAAAACCGGTGTGTTTTGAATTGCGCGCTTGTTTTATATTGCATTATACTTAAAGCCCATTTTACATTGTATGTTAACTCTTTTATTGCACTTTCCTCTCGATAACTACCCACTTTTTCCCAGTGAACCTTCGACTTTAGATTACCAAATTCTAAAGGCGCGTCGCTCACTGATAAGTCGAGGGTACCTAGTCGCCGAAAAGACTTTAGTTCGTGTGAGCGACGCGCCTTAGTAACGCAATTAAATAAATCTTAGAAGGCCGTTCGATCATCTTTTTCGTGATTTTTATGTTTAATACAACACAACACACTTTTTTTTAACATTCCAAGGAATTTCTGCTTCATAATATGAAAAACTAGTCTGCCCGACAACGCAAATAGGTAACGCAATTAATGTTGTTGAAAGGCGTTGCAATTAAGTGGGTCACACAATCATCCTGCTGATTTTCGATCGGGTAGTGGACAATTTCTTTAAAGCTTTCCTACAATATAATTTATAATAAAATTGATAAGTAATAAGATCACCAAAGAGCTAGAGCAACCTGCAATTGCAAACATGGGCCTAAACAAAAGAGATCGTTTCATAAAAACCGAAGATACCAAAGCTTATAAAAGTCCCAGAGTATTTCCAAAAAAACAGGCAGAAACGCAACTCAAAAGAAGGTAATTTGACGTCGAGGATTAGCGCCACCAAAGCACGCGCGCGGTGTAAACGTAACGTAAATACGTCGATGTTTTTGTCGAAAGCACAATATTATCCTATAGCATTTTAAATTGTTTGCAACAAGCACAATTCGTATCCTCGATAGATATGAATAAATTCTTAAATTTACGAAAATAATTTGTGAAACGAGTATTTTTAATTAATTTTAAAATGGACGCATTGACGTTATGTTTACAGTACGCGCTCGTGCGCTCGTGCTGGGCCTTCAGGTAATAGCGGCACGCGTGCAAGTATAAACGTAACGCCCGCAACTGTGGACATGATATGGCAAACATTGGACTACCGAGGTTGTGGCTAGTATTTGGTTAAAGGATGTTGACAAATGTTTGCAAGGTCATTTGTAAGTGAAACATTAATTCCGAATTTCAACAGCCTTAAACGTGTGGATCGGCAATAAAGATCGAATTGTCAAATCAGTCAGGTATACTTGATCAATTGCAGTAGCAAATGATAGGAATCAATGAATTTATTCTTTACCTTTGAAGACAATTATAAGTATACTCACAATGAGCAAAGTACAAAGATTGCCGTTGGGCATAGTTTAATTGATTTAAGCATAGTTTCGTACCGTGAGTCGTAACTAACACCGTTAAATTTTCAGCAATCACTACGAAATATTCGCAATGAGTACCTGAACATGAACAACATACCAATACTAGCCACAACACCCTTAAAATGAACCTGGAAACTGCTGGGGTCGAGCACGCTGTAGTAGAAATTGTCGGCCTCGATGACGTCAATGATGGGGACGACGACGGAGTGGGGGTAGTCCTTGATGTTCTGGAGGATGGGGCGCAACCAGTCGGGCTGGGCCTCGCAGTGCGAGTCCAGGAACACGAGCACGTCGCCCGCGGCGTAGCGCGCGCCGGCCAGCCGCGCTCGCGTTAGCCCCACGCTGTAGTCACCACACAAGTCAATGGCATCGGTTCACTGACAACGGCTGTCAGGGGAACTAGACATCACTATTTAAATGTTAATTGCTCCAATAAAATTGTTTCTCTGATAAGATCATTCAACATCAGGCGAATGTCACATTTAGGTTGGTAGATAGGTATATCATCATTCTCTTGCCTTTATCCCAATTCATTTTCATTCACATACTTCTCTATTACTCGTCATCTCATAAGACACCTCTTTCCTTGCCATATCATTCTTAACACAGTCCATCCATCGTTTCTTTGGTCTTCGTCTACTCATATTACCCATCCACATTCATACTCAAAACTTAACTCACGACATTTTTCATCTTTTCAGTCACCGCACTTTCAGACTTCCTCTTATATTTTAGGTAGGTAGGTACGTAAATCTTCATCATCACCATCCACAGCCCGAACTCCCCCACTGCTGAGTGTAGGCCTCTCTTTTCTTGTGCCAATCTCCAGGGTCCTGTGCCAGCCTCATCCAGGTACCCGACGGCAACTATGTCGTCTGCCCATCTCGCCGCCGCCGGACGACCCACGTTCTTTTTGCCAGTTCTTGGACGCCATTCTGTGACAGCCTTGGCCCACCTGTCATCACTGCGCCTTGCTAGGTGTCCTGCCCAACTCCATTTGAGTTCCGTACGTACCGTGTACGTATATCGCGTACGTATCGTTCCGTACGTGTGCGATTTCCAAAACGAAAACTCTTGTGCGTTTTCGGATTTCAACGTTAGGAACTCGATCTATCAGCTTTATGCCGTGCATGGAACGCTCCATGGTTCTCTGTGCAACTCTCAGTCTGTACACAGCCTCCTGCGTGAGCGTCAATGTTTCAGCACCGTACGTCATTGCGAGCAGGACACACTGGTTATAGAGGCGGGACTTTAGACATGGCGGGATTTTGGATGATTTCAAAATATCGTCCAATTTGCTGAACGCAGCCCACCTAAGCTGTCTTCTTTGGGATTTCTCCTTTTGTTGATGCTCTTTGCCAAATGAAAGCATATGACCAAGATAGACAACCATCAACCATCTCCAACTCTTCATTTCCAACTTTGACAGAAGGGTATAAACAGCTGTTGATGTTTGCCATAATCTTCGTCTTGGTCATATTCATTCTAAGACCTAGGCTACTTTAAAAGAAGCATCGTACAAGTCTTGAAGCATAACTTGGAGATCTCCGAAGTTCTCAGTAAAGAAGACAAGGTCGTCTGCAAATCTTAAATGCGACAGGTAAACACCAACACTTATATTTCACGTCCTGTCGCCTCTGTACTAAAATCCGCCGAAGACGAAAAATTAAGAAAATATTCAAACGCTTTTCATCTCAATAATCCGTGTCACTAGTATGTGCATTCGCGGCACAAGACATAAATTTAAACCATTAGCCAAGTTATGTGGCTTCGGCGATGTTGCAGCCCTACCTAGACAAGACTAATGTGAATGCGGCCGACGAACCAAGAAGACGTCGATTGCAATATATTGCGATGGATTAATGAAGATAATTAATAAATCATTTGACAATACTGTATTTAAATAAACACCATTGATGTTAACACCGCAGCAGTCCCATTTTAAGCATTTCACAATGTCTTCGAGAACTGCTGTGAAAAGTTTTGGTGAAATGGCGTCACCCTGTCGCACTCCCCGCTTGATCTGTACGGGTTTAGATAGGGTATGCATGCGAACCTGCAGAGTGGCTGATGAGTATAGTTCCCGCAAATCGTAAATCTTACGTAAATCTTAATCATAGTTCATTGTTAAACCAAATGATTCGAGGGTTACGTAAGTAATGTTATCGCTTTTAAAGCTAGTAACAAAGGTGTACACGTTAGCATAAGAAAATATTATGAGGCCTACGTGTCTACTTGACACGATTTCCTTTAGAAATATTGTTGGCGTATTTTTTTTATTAAGACTTGTCTTTCGCAACGTATCCGAAGAAGAACTAGCAAGTAGAACAACTGTTATATCACAGAAACATAATTATGGATTACTTTTAACAAGCCCACTAAGAATTCCAAATAAAATTAGCACACATTACGGGTGTTTAGTCTGAACGGACCGCTGTCAATTCATTTTGGTCCGTTCAGACGTAGACAAAAAATGTTTACGTCCGAACGGACCGGTGTCAAAAAAAACAAATGAATAAACACTAATAAGTTTAAAGGGACAGTCGCATACATTGTTGTTGTTGTCATTTCTCACGCATGTTGTTGTTGTTCTTATAACTTATAGGATAATATATTGAAGCCATTTTTTCACGGCCTGTCGTCATAAGACGGATCGACGGCGAGCTAGCCCATTGCTCACCGTCCACAGGCCCGCGCCTACGGTGGCCTGGGGCCACGACGTGGCCCCCGACACATTATAGTATTATGCTATACTTACACTTTATATTCATCATTTATAATACTATTTATCATCCTTTTATTTGTTTATATTTTTACACTCAACAAATCGATGTAATTACGACTCAAACTAAAAATTGCTGAAATAAAATATCATAATTTTCATGTTGTGACACGCCAAATCATCGCCAAATTGTCAAACTGTCAATTACTTTTTAATTCTCTTCCTAAATTAGTCTATGATGATTTTTGGTTATTAGCTATTGTATTATAGAGATTATTACGATGGTTTACTAAATAACTTAAAATTAAATTATATCTAAAAAATTCTTTACGCACTCATGGATAAGTCCTGGCCGACTACACTTGTCAGACGAGTTGATGGCCACAAGAAAACTAAGATTTGAAAAATTAAAAAAAAGGAAGACTACTGAAAAAACGAGCTGACGAACGGCTAGAGGAGGTCTACCATTGAATCTGATCTGAATCTGAATCTGCATAAGAAAACAGTTTGGTTTCTCGTACATATCTATATTACCCGGGGGATTCCACTAAAGATTCCGCCTGGTGTCTCTTCTCCCGATCTTCGGAAGTTATCTACAGATCTGGAACCTCTACTCCCGATCTTCTGAAGCTGCTACTTGTCTCGCCTGCCTTACTACAGAGCTGACCTGGAGATCTGCACGACGCCCTTCCTGCAGAGGTTTCCTGTAACGGGAACCTCGAAGTTGCCCAGGTATTGACCAGCTACCCTGACGCCTGTTCCCGTCTCTCCTACAGTGCTGAACTTCATAACCATCTAAGTGCGACACCTAAAAAAACAATCCTAGAGTGCGTGCTAGGTAGGTTTTTAATATTTAACTGTATTTTTTATCCCTAATTCTAATCTTTCACTAATTAAATTTTAATTGAACAAGTCTGCTTATCCTTTTATTTAATTGGAGAAAGTAGATTTGTTACAACATATTGAAGCCTAAGGTCTGACTTGGCTAGTTTTCAAACGAATTAAAAAAAAAACATTATTTATGAGCGCAAGTTGGTTCGCGCAAAAGTCCCAGAGCCACCCCAAAAAGTACTAGGCTAGCATGAGTTCAAGATGGTATTTGTATTAAGAATCCCAAAAAGTACTACGCTTAGGTACCCGAAAAAGTACTAGGCTGGCATGAGTTCAAGGTGGTATTTATTGTAAGAATCGGTCTACTAGTAATGAATACAATTATATCATTTAAATACCATCTTGGATTCATGCTTGCCTAGTACTTTTTGTGACGTGTACGACACTGCCCATAATTGATTGGTTTTCTAAATAAATGATAATAAAAAGACTGTTTTAAAATCATAACCTTTCCTTTTGGCTTCGCCGTAGTCGGGCAATAAATTAACATTTTATTTCGTCCGTTCGGACGTAAACCTTTTTTTGTCTACGTCTGAACGGACCGCGGTCCATTCGATTTGGTCCGTTCAGACACTAAACACCCCACATTACAGAGATCTCGATATTAGATTGATAACTTAACCACAAGAGATTTAGAGCCTAAACTATTACTACCTCGTCGCTTTCATAGCTCAGAGCGTACAGGAAGTTCTCTTGGGAGATAACATCAATAGCCGGGTTGACTACCGCGTCCCTTTTGTCGTGAACTCGCTGGAGGAGGGGCCGCAGCCAATCAGCAACGACCTCAGTGTGGGAGTCGAGGAAGGCCAGGACTTCGCCAGTGGCCACCTCGGCGCCCTTCAGCCGAGCTCGGATCAGCCCTGTTCTGATAGAACCGCTTAGTATTGAACAAGTTACATTTTGTTACAAGAAAACATTATTTTTTTTCAAACATGTTTATGGCTCCACTTCTGGTAAATGTTCACAGTCATCTGCAATACCAAGGGCGTTGCAGGTGCGTTCACAATCTAAATATTTTATTTCACATAGGCCTACAAGGGCACTATGAAACCTCCAAAAAAGGTACGCGGTTCAGGTCGATCTTTTTAACCAGTTTTCGTTCAAAGATTTTTTTACGTCCTAAAAACCTAGGAAAAATCCTTAAAAATTGTCCTCATACTACTTTAGAAATTAGAGGGGGGGGGACATTTTTTCGGCTTTAGAAGCAAATATCTCATCAACCAATGACTTAAAAAAGAAGTGTTTTAGAAATCTCGATATCATTTTCCCACACAGTACATACATGGTGTAAGCGGACCCATCACGAAGCCGTCAACCAAGCACTCTGTACATCTAAGTAACTTCACGCAATTTATTTCTGGGAAACCACTTTACTTTTTGGGGTGAAAAAACATGTTTTACTGTAGGACTCAATGTAAGGCACTCAAAACTTTGTGCTGGTATAGTACGGAGCGTGGAGGTGTATAAATCACAGATTAAAATATGGCATGTATTAAAAAAAAATGGTTGTCTGTAAAGTTGGTTACGGACGATAATTTTACGTGATATAACGTCATTTATCATGATATTAGTGATTTTAACTTAGAAACAAAATTTCATCCCCCTTTTCACCCCCTTAAGGACTGAAATTCTAACAACACCGTGGCGTTAGCTTCCAACCATACGACTATAATAAATTTTGTGATTTTGACTTCGAAAATTTAGGACTTTCCATACACAACTTCATCCCCTTTTTTAACCCTTTCGGGGTGAAATTATCAAAAACGCTGAGACACGTATAAATTAATTTTCAATCGTCAGTCTAAACACAAAATTTTAAGATCCTACCTTTAAAACTGACAGACTTTTATACAAACTTTCATCCCCTATTTAACTGCCTTAGGGGTTGAATTTCGAAAAATCCTTCCTTATTCCTTGTCTACATTATAAAGGGAACCACTGTGTAAAATTTCAGTTTTCTAGGTCCAAGGGCTAGGGCTGGGCGTTGATCGCAGGATTCGTGACAATTATTCGTATGTGCAGCCGGTGTTTATCGATATCGACTTTGACCCCCAATATCTCCGTAACTAGAAGGTATGGT
Organism: Xestia sexstrigata; assembly: GCA_941918905.2. Taxonomy (NCBI): domain Eukaryota; kingdom Metazoa; phylum Arthropoda; class Insecta; order Lepidoptera; family Noctuidae; genus Xestia; species Xestia sexstrigata. Next base: position 11,470,582 of record OW799229.2, on the reverse strand, counting down.
CGAGATCTACAACAAAAAAATGATCTCAATGACGGAACAAGTGCCTTCCGGCCCTTCTAACCCAAAATTTAACTCTATTTGTGGTGGTTCAAACTTCGTTTGAAATACTGTTAGAATAAAGTTCTAATCAGCTTGCACTACAAAGCGGTTGTTACGTCAGTCACTGCGGCCGAATAGTGCGAAATGAGTGGTTCTTTGCGATTTACAAAAAATCTATTGATTGGACTAAAAAAATAAAACACATTAGACCTGCTTACTGTTAGTTCAGTTAGTATGCAGTTTCATGATCTAATTTCAAGTACTTTTTGAATACCAGCGGATTATTGTTCGATTTGGAGGTAACTTTGGAATTTTTTTCTATCGAGAAATGTTTATGGAATCGTGTTTTCGTCACACATAGGACTTAGCATTAATCCTCAACTTTACCATATGTTTATTTCAAAATTAATGCCGCAGTATTTTAGGAGTAACGGAGGATCATGCTAAGCCATTTGACGGATATATAGCCCTTAAGGGACTCGTTACACCCTTTACATTGAAATATTTTTATTCAACCTCGTACATTATAGGATATGCATACATTTTATTTTTTATTTTGATACGGAATGTTAAAGTACTATAAAAAAAATAACAAAAAACGAAAACAAGACATAAATCGGTCAAACAACACAAAAGTTATAACAATTTAAACTTTTGTTTCTATCTCTTTCTAGATAAACGGAATTTAGTATGGAATTTGTACGTCGATGCAGCGAATGACGTCATTCGCTGTATCGGATCTCTCTGTCTAATCAGCAGTTTCAAATGCTTATAACTTAGTATTTTTTATAAATATTAAAAAATAATTTCACTTGCTATTTCGATAAAAAAAAATCATGCATAAGTATACCTTTATGTATGAAGTGTCACCATTATTTTTATTTTTTTTTCATAATTTCTCATCACTTTTATGTAGCGATCATATATAACAAGTAGGTACTCTCCACAACTGTATGTGCCAACAGTCTCGGAGTAAAATGGCTGTGACATACGGACGGGCGGACAGACGGACAGACAGAAAGTCGGACAGGGTGAATCTATAAGGGTTCCGTTTTAGCCATTTCGCTACGGAACCTTCATAAGATTGAGAATCGTTATACCACCGGACTAAGTTGTACCTCTAGCAGCCTGGTTTCGAAGTCGGTTTTGAGTGGCCATGGTCAATAGACATTCACATTACGTTTCGCCAGGAAGCCGCATGCACAGGAGGAACTATGGTACTTAAATCTTTTTATCTTCAACGTTTTTTTGAAAAGGGAACGTTTTCTGTAGTTTTCCATCGGTCAAACGGGTCAAATCTGGAACTGATTTTGACTAAGTACGAGTATATACCGTTTATAAGAAATGACTAAGCTAGCTAGCTAGCTGGCTAGTTTTTGGGAATCCGAATTTATCTGTAAGATATATTACAATTTGTTTACTGCGTGTAATTATGGCTCCGGCCCATCTCGTAGCTTTCCCATTTCGTAGTATGGAAAGCAATTCTAATTTTGAAACGTCCTCGGGTTTTGCGGGTGATAAAGTGGGTAGAATTTAATGATTAAAGTGTTGTGTATTTTCTTACTTGAAATGTTGCCAACTGTCAACGGAAGTCATAGTAATTTTTACTTTTTCAAATTGTTATTCAAATCTTTTAATTTACTGTTTAATCTGTTAATTTAATCTACAAAAATAGTGTTTAATTATCTACTAACATTTTAATATTTTTGGTCTATGCTTTATAGTTTGTTTATTAGTCGATCGGTTGACTTATGGCGGGAGAATGAGGTATAAAAGCCAGACACGGTGACAGTTCGGCGACTTCTTGTTTGGCTGCCGACGGGAACACTTCTATACAAAGTTAAGTACCTATATTATTGCTTTGCTGAAATTATTATGTAATTATAATTATGTTACTCATTATTGTGATTATGAGAATTATAAACTAACTTGATTTGTGTTTGTTTAGATGGTATTTTTAATTATAATGCTAACTTTGACTATATAAATAATTTATATATTAAATGATAACTTTGGCTTTATAGTTATTGTTAGGGGTACACGATACCTTTTGTAAATCTATATGTGTGTTATAAGCTTATATGTGTATATTTTATCTGTTGTAAATATAAACAGTAAAACGTTCCTTGTAGTTTCCCTTACTATAATCCCAAGAAATCATATTAATTCTCATTAATTCCAGTTAAAGTAGATAAATAGTATGATGCTTATCCGTTTACCCTGCCGTCTATAACATCAGAAGTGGGATTGTCCTTGCATCACTTTTGCTAATAATATCTATCTCGTGTTTCAGGATGGACGCTGAGACAATCGGTAATCTTCTTAAAGCTATCCGAGATGCTGTGTCTACGACACAACAAAAGGACGATGACATCGCTTTGCCGGTGTTCGACCCGGATAAAAACGACTGTGGAGCGAAGAGTTGGTGTGACAGCATCGAGACTCTCCGTGCGGATTTGAAGTGGAGCAGTATCAAAACAGCAGCTAAAGCCGGTAAGGCCCTAAAAGGATCTGCCGCCACGTGGTTCGAATCATGGGAACCAACTGAAGGTAGATCCTGGGAAAAATTTCGTATAGATATAATCGATGCTTTTCCTGAAAAGAAAAACTTATCTGAGAAACTCAGTAGGGCAGTCTTGTATACATCAGACGCGGCAGATTCTTATAGTGAATACAGTAGAGAAAAAATACGTTTACTTCGTAATACAAAAATTTCTTTTACTGATGACCAAATAGTTGAATTAGTTTGTGGAGGAATTTCTGATGTCGACGTTAAGATGGCTTCACTAAATAGTGGTATCACTACTACTGCTGCAATTATATCGCTGCTTTCAGTATATGTAAAAGTAAAAAAAAGACCCTTAGAAAATCCTAATGCTGGGCCCTCTGAAACGAAACGACCTAAGTTGAACAACGAAAAGAAATGTTTTTCTTGTCATAAGATTGGTCACATACATTATCAATGTCCCAAAAATAAACCAAACTCACATACACCTGTCAATCAAGTCACACAGTTATCTAAGCCTAACGGACCAAAAGTTTGTACATATTGCAAAAAAATTGGGCACACTGAGTCTGTTTGCTATCATAAACAAAAAGCTGAATCAAGTAATTCTTCATCCATAACTATAATACCAAATAAAGAGGTTAATTTTTTAGAAAAACCGAACTAAAATTAACTAGAGTTGTCATAAATAATGTTCCGATTGATTGTCTCATAGATACAGGAGCAAGTTGTAGCCTGATAAGAGAATCAATTGCAAGAAAATTAGGCTGCCATTTTTCACCAATATCAATTTATTTGAACGGTATAGGTCAAAATAAATTACACGTTTTTGCTTTAATTACCGTACTGGTTAAATTCGAAGCAGTTTGTTTAGAGTTAGATATATATGTTGTTAGAGACTATGATTTTCAGTATAATTTATTAATAGGTCGAAACGCTGTTCAATATCAAGATATAGAAATCGTAACAGATTCGTTAGGTAGTCGTCTATTTAGGAAGTCGGTTCTAACTAAGACAGAAGTTAATATGATTTCTACTGATACATCCGATTTAATTGAATTGACCTCAAAAATTGATTATTTAGATTTGGAGCTACAAGATAAAATAAGAAACATCTTTCAAAAGTACCCTTCTGTCTTCGATGGAACTACTACCGTAAAAACCGGTGAACTTAGGTTACGGTTAATTAAAGATGAAATCGTCAATTATCGTCCCTATCGATTGGCGCCGATAGAGAGAGAGAAGGTTAATGAAATAATTCAAGAACTTTTGAAGCAAAACATAATTCGTGAAAGTGACTCTCCTTTTGCAAATCCAGTAATTTTAGTTAAAAAAAAAGACGGCACCGATAGATTATGTATAGATTATAGAGCACTAAATAAAATTTTGGATAAAGATCGCTACCCTCTCCCTCTAATCGAGGACCAAATCGATAAGTTAGGTAAAGCAAAATTCTTCATTTCTATTGATATGAAAAATGGTTTTTACCAAATTCCCGTTGCATCAGAGTCTATAAAATACACGGCTTTTGTGACGCCCGATGGACACTTTGAGTTTTTAAGGATGCCATTTGGTATTTGTAATGGGCCCTCAGTTTTCCAAAGAGCTATCACAAAAGCTGTACAGCACTTGAAATTTCTTCTAGTTTATATAGATGACATCTTAATTCCATTTTCAACAATAGAAGAAGGTCTTCACTATTTAGATGAAACGGTTCGGGCATTATGCTGTTCAGGATTTACTATAAATATAAAAAAATGTAAATTCTTTGTTCATAGTATAGAATATTTGGGAAGAATTATAACACAGGAAGGTATTAGGCCTAGTGAGGCAAAGATAGCTGATTTAGTTAACTCCCCTGTCCCTAAAAACGTTAAGCAAGTAAGGCAGTTTATGGGTCTAGCTAGTTACTTCCGCAAATTTATTCCCACTTTCGCAACTCGAACTGCACCTATAACCAAATTAACAAAAAGTAACCAGAAATGGGAGTGGGGAATAGAACAGGATACGGCTAGAAATTATGTTATAAAACATTTGTCTAGTAAACCATTGTTAACAGTATTTGATCCTTGTTTACCAACTGAACTATATACAGATGCTAGTTCCTTAGGCTACGGAGCCATTTTAGTACAAAGAATTAATAATATCAAAAAAGTCATAGCTTATTTCAGTCGAAGAACTTCACCCGCGGAATCCAAATATTGTTCGTATGATCTAGAAACTTTGGCTATATATAATGCTTTAAAACATTTTAGAGTATACCTTCTAGGTATTACGTTTAAGATTTTTACAGACTGTAACTCTATTAAAAGCACTATGAATAAAAAAGATTTATCTCCCCGCGTTGCCCGTTGGTGGACGTTTTTACAAGATTTTAATTTTGAGGTTATATATAAAAAAGGTAGATACATAGGACATGTAGATTTTCTTAGCCGTAATCCTGTGAAAGACTCCACTCCTGCTGGTGCATCAGTATCTAGCTCTTTGTCACCACAGACTGGCACTATACAAACCATTAGTAAATCACTAAAATTTTCTAGCATGATAAATTTGATTGAAGAACCACTATCTTGGTTAGAAATCGCCCAACAAAATGATACAGAAACCCAAAATTTAATAGCCCAAATTATAGCTGGTGAATTAGACGAAAATCAATACCTATTACAAAATAATTTGTTGTTTTACAAAGTACAACCTAACGAACCTAAATTATATGTGCCAAAAGGATCTAGATTCAGCCTTCTAAAATTATTCCATGATGAAAACTGCCACGTAGGATTTACCAAAACATTCAAAAAACTTTGCGAACATTTTTGGTTTCCTCGTATGTCTACTTTTGTTAGAAAATATTTAAAGCACTGTCTAATATGTGTGGAAAGGAAAGGTCATTCTGGTCCAAAACAAGGATATTTACATCCCATTGATAAAACCCCTATTCCCTTTCATACAATCCATCTGGATTGTACAGGTCCATTCACACAAACAAGTGACGGATACAAACATATTCTACTTTTAGTCGACGGGTTTACCAAATTTTGTTTACTAAAACCTCTCAAAACTCTGAACTCTATCGAACTAGTGCCTATTATAAGGGAAATTGTCACTATATTTGGAACCCCATCAATGGTTATTACAGATAGGGGCACCAATTTTAGTGCTAATCAAATTCGTTCCTTATTTAGAGAGTTACAGATAGAACATCATATGGTTGCTACAGGCACACCAAGAGGTAATGGTCAAATAGAAAGATATGTCGCTACAGTGATTGATATGCTAAATACTACTTGTAATGGCTCGTCAGATTGGCCAAGCGGATTGTGGAAGGTACAACAGTCAATAAACACCACTATTCAGAGTTCTACGGGTTTCACACCGATTCGTTTGCTTATAGGCTGTAATGCTAATATCCCTTCTATCCAAGCTCATTTGAATGACATAAATATTCCTGAAGATAACATAGATGTTAGGGCAGATCGTGAACTTGCTTATCAGCGTCTGTGTTATGAGGCAAACAAATTCAAAACTCGATTCGATACCGTAAGGCGAGATAATAATGTTTTTGATGTTGGAAATACAGTTTATGTAAACCAAGACCACAGGCGTCATGATAAACTATGTCCCAGATTTAAAGGTCCTTATGAGATTACAGCTATCTTACCTAATGATAGGTACTCCTTAAGGGGAATAGGAAATTTAAGAAATATAACTGTAGCCAAAGATAAATTGAGACTATGGTCTGGAGAATGGATTGATGATGTCGAATAATGTATTATTCTTATGTAATATTATATTGTACCCATTATGGAAATTATGTATTAGATGTCAGATGTGACAAATGGAATGAGAAAATATTTGATTGGAACTGCTGAAGTCAGTTACTTTGTTCTAGCCCGTCTCATGTGCAGCAGGTGAGAGGTTTAGATTGATGTGAAAGTACTGACCGTTGTTGTTTTGTCCCTTTGATGTGCTAAGTTGGACTACAACAATGAATAATATGTATTAGCATTAAGTTTCCTTACACAAGTGTATTTAGTAATAATTAGTTTTAAGTTTTTTTTTATTTTATGTAGTCCGAGAGCGAACTACAAGTCAGCATGGCCGTGATAAAGTGGGTAGAATTTAATGATTAAAGTGTTGTGTATTTTCTTACTTGAAATGTTGCCAACTGTCAACGGAAGTCATAGTAATTTTTACTTTTTCAAATTGTTATTCAAATCTTTTAATTTACTGTTTAATCTGTTAATTTAATCTACAAAAATAGTGTTTAATTATCTACTAACATTTTAATATTTTTGGTCTATGCTTTATAGTTTGTTTATTAGTCGATCGGTTGACTTATGGCGGAAGAATGAGGTATAAAAGCCAGACACGGTGACAGTTCGGCGACTTCTTGTTTGGCTGCCGACGGGAACACTTCTATACAAAGTTAAGTACCTATATTATTGCTTTGCTGAAATTATTATGTAATTATAATTATGTTACTCATTATTGTGATTATGAGAATTATAAACTAACTTGATTTGTGTTTGTTTAGATGGTATTTTTAATTATAATGCTAACTTTGACTATATAAATAATTTATATATTAAATGATAACTTTGGCTTTATAGTTATTGTTAGGGGTACACGATACCTTTTGTAAATCTATATGTGTGTTATAAGCTTATATGTGTATATTTTATCTGTTGTAAATATAAACAGTAAAACGTTCCTTGTAGTTTCCCTTACTATAATCCCAAGAAATCATATTAATTCTCATTAATTTCAGTTAAAGTAGATAAATAGTATGATGCTTATCCGTTTACCCTGCCGTCTATAACACGGGCATACAAAATACATTGTATGATATAATGTGAAGGCAGAGTCAGTCAGTATGGCGATCCCTTTAATTTTTTCTCTGAGGGATTTGCGAGGACCCATTTTATAGACCCCCCTGCTCTACATTTTGTAAGAAACTCGAAAGTATTAATAAGCTTCTACAAAAAATATTTGGAAACGTATTTCGATCACTGCATGCACATTGATAGCAAGTATAGAATGCTGCCGCTACCGACGACGCTCATTTTCACAAAAATAAAAGGGCCATTGCACCAAGCGCAAGTAATAAGTTTGTAATAGTAAAATCGTTTTTTTTACGGTTGTCAGATCTTTCCCTTTACATGTGCTGTAAGACATTACTTCTCACCAAATTTCGTAATTCTAAGTCTACGGGAACTACCATATAGTTTTTCGACCCAAAACAGGGTACTTCCGGTTGACCTAGAATTGTCAATTCGAGATGATGTTATTTACAGCAAATAGCCAGTATCGGTTTAACATTACACGCATAAGAAATAGATTGAAATGAAAATGCAAAAGTAATTTGAGTATTTAACATACGATTCCCACAAAGTTTAATTTTAAGACCAATACAGACATGTAACCCGTCATATAAGGAGCGACGAAATGAATAACTGGTAATGTCATCACACACACAGACAGAGCAACACATAACGATGACCATTCAGGAACGTACAGCAGAGCAACCAGTCCAGTTGGAATGAGCTTATAATACATATAAGTTGACATTGGAGTAAGTACCGCATTCTATTTTCAAATTAATAACACGTGCCATAGTGTATAAACTAGTTGGTGTCACCTCATTGCTAGATTCATTTATATATTTGAAGATTTGTTGGTAGATACTGTCAATGGTTGGGACGACCACAGCATTCCTTTTATTCTTAATGCGGTTGAGCAGTGGCCTCAGCCAATCCGTGTCGCCCTCTGTGTGTGCGTCGAGGAACACCAGCACATCACCGAAGGCAAGCTTGGCGCCTTCCAGCCGAGCTCGGATTAGCCCACTCCTAAGTACCAGTTTTATTGATCATCTTACTATTATTTCAGCTTTCTCAGTCTATCTACTTTTATAAAATTCACACTATTACAGCTTCTGAAAGGCAGAGTCAACAGTGGGAGCCATAAAAAAAAAGTTGACGCAACGAAATTCGTCAAGTTCCGGACAAACGATTAGTTGACCCTTTCTATTTATTTTTTCACTTCTCATGCTCTAAAACTACGCCAATATAGCCCTACGAAGCGGGACTAAAGCGCCCATTTTAGTCTCTAGGGAGTAAAAGTAACTAGTTTTTTAATTTCCTTCATGTGACATAGTGTGACATGATAGGATTCAGAGAGTTGATGTTAACGGGAAAAGATCTCCCGGATCCGTAGTAAGAATGCGGGTACCCCAGGGCTCAATTCTTGGTCCATTTTTGTTTCTTATGTATATAAATGATTTGCCTTACCTTATAAAGGATAATCATGACATAGTATTGTTTGCAGACGACACTTCTCTTTTATTTAAACTCAAACGTCAGCAGTTAGTTACGGATGATGTTAATAGCACCCTGGCAAAAGTTGTTAATTGGTTTAATGTTAATAATCTACTCCTAAATGAGAAAAAAACTAAATGTATTAAGTTTACAATACCCCATGTAAGACAAGTGGAAACTACTGTACTAATTAAGGATGAAGAGTTGAAACCAGAAGATAGCACAGTGTTCTTAGGCATAACTTTGGATGCCAAGCTTCAGTGGCGCCCGCATATAAACAAATTGTCGAAAAAACTTAGCTCTGCAGCATACGCCGCGCGCCGTTAGAAGAATTCGTGATTTAACTGATATTTAGAGACAGCCCGTTTAGTTTACTTTAGTTATTTCCATAGCGTATATGTCTTACGGTATTCTTTTGTAGGGGAATGCCGCCGATATTCAGACAATATTTGTTTTGCAATAAAAGGGCAATTCGTTCAATTTATAAATTAAGACGCAGATACTCCCTTTTTTATTTTTCTGATGGGAAATCATCAAATGACTCCTACCGCTCTGGGCGAAGCAGGTGGGAGTGTCAGACTTTTACTGACTAAAACCCATTCATGTTCCTTCATCGCCCTTTGTGTTCCGGGGTCACGTATCTCTTTCGAACAGTCCCGCAGCCCCGGCAGGCATCGGCCCTTGCCTCGACCCCTTCCTTTTTGCTGACTCTCCTTGAGGCGCGCGTGGAACACGAACGCGCCGACGACACGGCCTGTCGTCATGAGACGGACGGACGGCGAGCTAGCCCATAGCTCTCCGTCCACAGGCCCGCGCATACGGTGGCCGGGTGCCACCACGTGGCCCCCGATGCCCGGGGTGCCACCACGTGGCCCCCGATGCCCGGGGCGTCGCCCGAGGCGGCCGGGACATGAGGTTCTCTCCCTATTACGTTCCGCCATCTCCTTCGCTAGCATGACTGCTTCGCAGAAGGAGGTGACGGCGTCCCATTCCATCTCGCTCCGGACCATGGATTGGGCCAGGGCCGCACGCGAGAGGTCGCCGCGCCGATCGCCGCTACGAGGACACGGCGGTGCTTCGCCCACGCGGGGCACACCTCCACCGTATGCTCCACCGTGTTCTGCGGTCGATCCTCGCAATGGAAATACCCGGGCGTTTCCCGCCCAATTCGGTGCAGGAACCTCCCGAAACAGCCATGTCCGGTGAGGACCTGCGTCAGATTCAGGCGGAAGGTGAGGACGCCGTGGCGCCTCTCAAGCCACTCCTCAAAGAGGGGACTTACCGCCACTATTGTGGCGTGCCCTGCACGGGGTGGCGACAGTCGCTCTCTCCATGTCGCCATGAGATCACGCCGGAAGTCTGTCCTCTGCGCGACAATTTGCCGCGGCAGCGGAGTTTCCCCCCGGCGTAGTTTCTCCGCACGCCATTCGTGCAGGCGCGCGAGGAATATCGCCTCCAGGTAGGTAAATATTTTTTAAAGCCTGGTTTTAGACATTTATTAGATCATTTAGTTATAATGTGTAAAAACATGATAAATCCAAAAAAAAATATGAAGTAACGCGAAATTGTGTGCAGTGTATTTTATAGAGGGAAAGTATTTGAAATTTTATAAAGTAATATTTTTACTTTAAACACCTCCACGACCCCCGTGTTAGGTTAGGTCCAATCCATCCATCAAACGATTTTTTGAGTGCGGTACCGTAACACGGGATTTTTCACCCCAAAAAAAGTCGTTTCCCAACAATATTTTTTGCGTAAATTTACTTAGTCTAAAGAACTAGTAGAACCTAATTAGTGTACAGAACGCTTGGTTGACGGCTTCGTGAAGGGTCTGTTTACACCCTGTATACTTTTAGATTGTATTTTTAAAGAAAACATATTTTTTATTTTAGCTATACCTACCTGTCACGACTGCGAAGTTTTGTTGATAAATGAATCTGATCTAGTGCCTATAAACAATTCTACATCAAGTTACTTTGAACTATTACAACATTCACGTTAATTCATCACAGTAGGAACGCTTCAGGAAGAACAACGAACAGGAATTATTTATTACAAACATTTAAACCACAAGTGCAACTGAAATTACACTTAAATTTAAACTCGGGTAAAGTTTAAATTAAAGAAATAGAGCCTATAATCAGCAGACAATAACTACCTCTTTATAACAAGTAGTATCATCAATAACATTGACCAAGAAGTACAACACCCAAAATTAACCACAAGTGCTTTAACTTCGACATTCAAATTGCAATTCTACCACATAAGACACACAGCCTAATCACCTAACTTCCTTATCATAATAAGTAGTCTCAAGGTAGCAGTTGTTCCAATAAAAAAACTTGACCAAGAAGAACATCAAAAAGAAAGAGCCATTAAAAACATCGATCAGAAGTGCAACAGACACTTAAATACAAACACATTGCCTAAAATCCTAGGTACCACATTAAACAGTCGTTTCAATGTAGGAGAAATTGTTCCGTTTGATGAAGTCGATGTCTGGGGCCCTACTCTCTAACGCTTCGTCCGTATATTCGGATCTATCCATCTCTCTCGCACACGTCTGCAGATGATTGCGAGAGAGAAACGGATAGATCCGAATATACGGACGAAGCGTTAGGGAGTAGGGCCTCTGGTACGACGACTGTGCTGGCATTCTCCTTGACTCTCTGCAGGCGTGGTCGCAGCCAGTCGTCGAGACCCTCGCAGACTATCCAGCAAGACGAGCATGTCCGAAGAAGCGATTTTAGCAACTTCCATGTTTTGCTCTGATCAGTATTTATGTATACCTATTTAAAAAAAAAAACTTGCAGATCTGCCAGAAAAAGTATGCGCTTCGGCAATCACCGTGTGTCTTTGGATATACGAACACCATTGTGAAGAGAGTAGAGGAAAGTCTGACAACCAGGTTTAACAAAGAAAGCTTCTAGCTGCAACCAGTTTTAGAAAACTAGGTTGTGGAGGTAATGCGGAAATACAATCGCGCGTTGATAAGATATTATATAGAACTGTTATTGTATACTAGTACTTACCTATTGTGTTTGTGTGTTACTATGGACACTTTAAATAAGCATTTCATCGAAAACAATGAACAAACAGACCAAATTAGCGTTTAACGGATGCATGTATCTAGGTCACACTATTATTAAAATAAAAAATAGCCTTTATTTACTCTGACCTTCGTATACACAATATTTTATAATTTGGAAAAATTAAATATTGTGAAAATTGTGAAATTGTTTATTGAAATAATTGAAATACAAAAATATTTTATTGTAATATTTTTGTATTTCAATTATTTCAATAAACAATTTCACAATTTTCACAATATTTAATGAATAAGGAATATGAACTACACTTAGTGGTTTTCTATATCTAAACTGAAATTACAACTTTAACAAAACTTAAATTAAACTTTTTCTAGCTTTACTTAAATTTTAACTTTAAATAAACTTATTAATACATATTTTGTTTTTGTTCGTCTTGCGACATAGGCTTCCTCGAGTTCCCTCCACATTTGTCGATTCCTTACTATACTCCTCCAACCCTTAGGCAGATCATCCTCTCATCTTTTTATCTGCCTTCCTTCCGGAAAAAGACATAGGTCTTTTTCCGTCCCTCGGGTACAAATTCTGTAACGTTTTTGGTCCAGTTTTCTCTTTGTGTCCTCATCATGTGACCTGTCCATTTCCATTTTAGGGTTCGTGTTTTTACTTTAACATCTGCTACTTTTGTGGTGTTCCTAATTGTAGTTGCTTTCCATTAGTCTTTCAGCCTTAGACCCATCATGCTCCTTGCCATTCCTCTTTGGCATGCACCTAGTTTGTGTTCAATCTTCTGTCTTAATGGCCAGGTCTGGCAGCCGTAAGTAAGGCATGGAAGTATGCAGGTGTTGTAGACGGTTCACTTTTCCGAGATGGGCACAGATTTATTTTTCATGATTTCCCTGAATGACAAGTACCTTTGCCAAGTGTTGTTTACTCGTATTTCTACTTCTTTCGTCGATAACTCTTTCACCGATATGACTTGACCCAGATATATATATTCGTTTACGTATTCGATCTCATCTTCGCCCACCTCAATTTTGACTTCGGTCTTGTTTGTCATTAATTTAGTTTTGCTTGTATTCATTTATAAACCCGCCTTTTTACTCTCTGATGCTAGTTGTTGTAGCATTGTTCGTAGTTCTCTTCTGCCAACAAAATGAGATCGTCTGCGAACCTTAGGTGGTACAATTTTTCCCGTTTATATTAATGCCAAGGGTATATCCCAGTTGAGTTGCCTAAAGATATTTTCCAAAACGGCATTAAATATTTTGGGTGATAACGGGTCTCCCCGTCTCACGCCCTTCTGTATTTTAAATTGTTCTCCAATGTTTTCCAGTTGCACTTTTGCTGTGCTGTTGACATATATTTTTTTAATGATCCTAATGAATTTACTTTTCACACCTTGGTTTTTTAATGAATCCCATATTATGTAGTTATGTTTGAAAGAGTCGAATGCTTTATTATAATCGACGAAAGACAGGTAGTACGTAATACGTAATTGCATTTCTCAATTACTTGTTTAACAGTATGTATGTGATCAATTGTTGAAAAATTTGAGCGCAATCCTGCTTGTTCTTTGGGTTGATTACTGTCTAGATTTTTAGTTATGCGGCGTTATATTATTTTGCTGAACACTTTGTACAAGTTTGGCATCAAACTGACGGGTCTATAATTGTTAATCTCATTTTTATCTCCTTTTTTGTATAAGAGTATTATTGTTGACGATGTCCATTGGGAATGAATTTGTTCCGTATCCAAAATTTCACTATTATGCCACAATATAAATTCGTCAAATTTCAAGTTTGAAAACAAAATCTTCAAAAGGATATCTTTAGATATATCTTATTATGAAATTTCTAAAAATTGCCGTGGGCGGCGAAGTTTTTAACTTTTTTCTCCATACTACTAAGAACTCAAAAATGCCCCATGAAAATTCGATCACTGCTTCGCTCCTAACCTTTAGAGTATTTTTTGTCTATTTGCACTCGGCTATTCAGATTTTTATTATAAAATACAGAATGATTTAAATTCCTTTTCAAATATAAATTCGAGTTTACGTGTTTAATAATACAATTGATGATCTTACGTGGAGTGTAAACATCAATTATTTATCAGTAAATTAACAAATATTCATTAAAACATAAAGAAAACATTTAATGTTAGAGGAAGAATGAACAAAGGTAAAAAGAATAGACCAAGAATTATTAAAGAAGACACTATGACAGACCGTCGTCAATGAAATGAATGGATCAGCGAACACTACGTAGTTTATTCTATCAAAATACTTCAAAATCTATGTTAGTGGTGGTCCGTTTTGACGGCGCCTTTTCTACCGTGGTTGAATTTGTTAATTCTAGCTAAACCGGTAATGAATACCGAACAACGCTAGCACTTTTGGTAACAAACGTGATGCAGGAGACCTCTTATCAACAATCAAATCAATTTATGAAGCTAGTCGAAAATTTTTAAGCAATTTGCCCATTCCAAAGCGTAGTGTCATATGGAAAAGAACGGACAAAATACTTCACGGCTGCCATTTTGCGGGACTAGCTACTGCTATACGGTCAAAATAACGTGTGTTGGCTTTCATCGGTTCGTTCCGTACGTTTTTGTTTTACGAACGTTGATAAAGATCTCCCACACCTAAACGTCCCGAATCACCTCAAATTCACTTCTCTGTCCAGGTTCATACTTTAAGTCGCCCTTTTCTATCACATCTATGAGAGGAGTGACCACATGTTTCTTGTCTTCTTTAATTCGATGGAGGAGAGGACGAAGCCAGTCTTCCAAGACTTCACAATGGGAATCCAGGACGACCATCACGTCGCCCACAGCAGACCGGGCGCCGGCCATCCTGGCCTGGGTTAAACCTATCCTGGGTGTTGCAGGACGTTTTAGTCAAACGGGACGACTGGATACAATGACGGGGTATTATCAGGTGAAAATTGATTTTTATATGAATGATTGTTTTGTAATTTATGATGGGATTTTCTTATATGGGACGTTTATTGGATTTCTACGCTTTTCTAGGGTGCATATGATTCAGCTAGTATTTTCCGTCCATTTACTTGCCATGCGCGTGTAGTTTTGTGACGTAGTATTTCTCCTAACTCCATGAATGATACATTTGTTATAGAGCCATGTCTGTGCGACGCGGGCATCACTTGCCTATCGTCCACACTCCGCTGAGTCCATTCTAGTTCTAACATAATTTACTCATTATTTTAGTTTCCTGTACAATCAAGGGCAAACATCTTTATACGTATATTTTGTGCTAAATTAGCCAATGAAATGCTGTTACATTGTATTTATATTGGTGTTTTGTATTTGTATTTATGCGTGTAAGTTAATTCTTATGTGGTAGGTATGTTTTATTTTCATTAGTAGCTTTGTTTTTATGTATTAATTTTCTCTTCTTCTCTTACACACTATGTCTACATCTCTTTTTATCTACTCTCCTTTCGCAGGTATGCTGGAAGAGATTTGTATGGAAATACGCACCACCTGTGTTTCTGCGTTTCGGTGTCCACAACACAAGTCTCGTTGCTTAGTGTGGCACTAGATGGCGTTGTGTGTTAATGTCCAGCGATATATTTATTTAAGATTGATTAAAAAAAACAGCTGTTCTATACATTTTGACCGTGTAGGTGGTATTGCAATTTTGTATGTACCAGCTGATTTGTTTAAATAACCGATGAAAAATGTGTATGGGTCAGAATGATGTAGTGATTACGTGGTAAACGTCTTCGCGTTGGTGTCCCTTAGGCCCCCCTTCCCACTATGTCGTGACGGCAGATAAACGTTTACGACAGATTAAAGTTTTAAGGCTGCATTCCGTATTACAAAATAATCGCTCACAGCGCTCACATCTATATTTTGCGTACCGATTTAGATATCACGATAATGACAGCTAAGAGCTGTCATCAATTCGGAACGCTCGTGAACGCGTTGACAGTGAACACAACCCCAAACCAAAACCTTGTACAAGACCTATTTTTGAAAATGGAAGTTATGTTGGTTGACTCTATAGACTCTGATAACTCAGATTTTGAGATAGAGAACGACGATTCGTCCAGTGATGAAAGGGATGACGAAAGTGTTTATATTAGCGTATTTTGCTCCCGGAAAAGATTTACCCCTTAAAAATTATCACGAATTACAAATTACATAGATGCAACGATGATTAAATATACTTATTGTTTAATTAGATGCGACTCCTAAATTCTTATCAAAACAACACAACCTGTCAACACAATTTCTGTCATTTTTTACAGCGCTCACTTTATTTGGGGCATGGTCGGTGTCCCAAATAAATATCACCGTGATATGCATGCGCAAGATGGCGCATGTCATGACGTCATCTATGACTATTCAAGGGACATCGATATCGCGCTCACGGTAATTTGAAACGGGTTTATGGACGCTCAAATCTATTACAGCTTAATTCGGAATGCAGCCTAACCCCCGAATACTGAAACGTCACTCAAAATTTAAGGGCTGCTTAACATTTGAGCAGCTCCTAAACTTTAAATTTTGTATGGCCAAACGTCACTTTTGAGTATCTGTTAAATATAAGTGCAACTTAAATTTTGAGTGACGTTTCAGTATTCGGCCATAAGTGTCGTAGTTTTAAATTGAGGGGTTCACATAGGTATAGGACGACGCGATTCGTCTACTTTTGACAACTAAAAACCAACGATAAATTAATCGTCACGACATAGTGGGAACGCGGCCTTACCGCGTATACTGTTGTTTATGAGTATAACATTACCAAACGTTTATCAACATTTTAGAAGAAAGTCGTTTTTAAACATATTTTTGCCCTTGACTGTACAAATGATTTTTGTCACAAAGTGGCAATGTCTATATGGAATTTGATGTGGCAATATTTTTTTAAGTACATGCATAAATAAATTTAGCATAAGTATATCAACAAAACGTAGCTGTACGAAACGGCAGTTTTATTTTATAACAGACTGACGTAAAATTTCTAGGCGGTCTAGAATCTTGTACAGGATTGGTCGTCAAAGTGTGTGTCTCTATGAACCGTGGATATTTTCAGATGTCGTTTCAATTATTTCGTACAACTATGATAATCGAAATTTGGTAGATTTGTGGAATTTTGAAAAGAACTCGATTATCCGATTGTGTCACAATAAGTGAGGTAATGGTTCGTCACGAGATGACAGCTTCGTTCAATAACCTGTTATATTTATAAACTTGTAGTGTTGATTAAATAAACTGTAACACAATGGATAGTATAAAGACTTTTGGTAATATTGTCAATGCACTGAAATGATTATGATTAAGATCACGGTGGATAGGAGATCCACGCACCTGTATAGTCAAGCTTGAAGCTAATTATTGCTTGATCACCCTCAGGTTGGAAGTCGCTTGCATGTCACAACACGACGAGGTATACACGGGGGAGGCACATCCACGCACGATTAGGTACCGCGTTTTCAGCATACCATTCCGATCAGTTATTAAAAAAAACCGGCCAAGTACGAGTCGGACTCGCGCACGAAGGGTTCCGTAGCATTATCTATATAACATTAGACAAAACGACAAAAAAAAACGTTTGTTGTAAGTACGGGAGCCCGCCCCCCTTAAATATTTATTTTATGTTAACTTAATTATTTATTTTTAAAGTGAATATACAACTAAATATTCTGTGAATATTTCGAGCGTATACCTGTTGCCGTTATTAATATCGAGCAAAAAAATCACGTTTGCTGTATGGGAGCCCTACTTATATATTTATTTTATTCTGTTTTTATAGCGGCTACAGAAATACATCATCTGTGAAAATTTCAACTGTCTAGCTATCACGGTTTATGAGATACAGCCTGGTGAAATACAGACGGACAGCTTAGTAATAGAGTCCCGTTTTTACCCTTTGGGTATGGAACCCTAAAACCAGCAGTACAATAAATTTGGACCGTATACTTTTGTAAGTAACAGCTGTATTGTTTTTCAAATTACCGAGCAAATACTCGTATGTGTGTGTGTGGTGTGTGGGGGGGGGGCTGGTTGAAATGATGAACTAAATACATACGCGGCAATCATTTACATGTGCGTCGATGTCCCTACCACCCTGTATTTTCTGTGATAGTTACAACCATATTTGGCCCTATCAGAATACCAGCGCTGTGACTTTTTTTTTAATGTTACAGCACCTTGCTGAGATAGGAGCCTTTTGGCCTTGCACAGGACCATTTTGGTTGTTTTTATTTTTCTCTTGTTAACTTTTTTATATAATTTTGTCATGTCTATTTTATCTTTTTCTTTCTGTTATGTCCTGTGTAAGTTTAATAAATACTTTTCTTTCTTTCTTTATTTGGGTGTCGGTTCTCTACGTGGTAGAGCAATTACGAGGCTGACTATACACTATGTATAAGTAGGTACACGTTTTTTTAAGTGAAGTTGGTTATTAGAAGAATATTATGTAGTTTTTCGTACGGTATTGAGGGACAGGAAGTAGATCAACCTGCATGGGTAGCAAAATTGAAGACCTGAGTATATTTCCTGTTTCGCAAGTATTAAATCATTGGAATTAGGGTTGAACCTCATGCCGACCGCATGCTTGATGCTTCTCCCGATGATTCCCGCTCTGTTTCTCGCTCTAGCAAATGACGGTTCTGAGCGACAGAAAAGGATAGGAGCATGGAAAAGTGCGTTTCCGTGCTGCTAGATGAGGCGCAACCCTTACTCGCCAGTATAAAATCAGCCTGTATCACTCACAAGTATAAATCAACCTGTATTACTCACAGGATGTGGACTTCCCTGTGTAACGTACCTACTAATATATTTCCTGTAATAATACAAACAAAGAAATGGGGCGAGTGGAGACGGGCCTGTGACTTGCCCGGGAGCGGGACAGAGCTGGCCAGGAACAATGCCTACCCCCTACTACAGCAATCATTTGGGAGCTATTTTTGTTTAAGCCCTGTGTAATTGTGTGGAATAATGTTTTAATAATTAATACGTCAATATAAAATAACATCACGCCTGTAATCCAGAAAGGGTGAAGCAGAGGTGTTCCTAATAGTACACCCACATTAGGCCAGATACGTTTAAGACACATTCAATAGCGGGCGAGCCTATTGCCATCAACCGGGCACAAACACAGACACCGGGTTGCTACCGACAAATTCCTTATGGAAGAACACAATAACATCTTGCCCGACCCGGGAATCGAACCCAGAGCTAGCTAGCTCTTCAGCTGGCTCCCCCCACCCCGCTACAGTCCCTCCACTCACCGGTCAGGCAGGCGCAGTATGCGGATAAGGCCGGACGGCAGTCGCGTGCGCACGTAGTGACTCAGCTTGCCCTTCAGTTCGGGCAGCGTGGAGTTGTCGTCCACTAAGATGATTTCCTTAAGGTACACGAGCTCGGAGCTCGGGTCCTGCCCGGGGTAACCTGAACAATAGAGACAAGTATGATTTAGTTAGCACGCAACTCACAAGCTGCGCATGCGTACAAAACCATGTCCGCATTTAGTCTGATCCAACCAGCTCTTGAAGCTTGGTACAACTAGCTGGACCGACACACGGTCTCCACTACGGGACACCTTGGCTCCATTGGCCGTTGGTCTTTCGCCAGACATGGCCAGTGGCCTGCAACCCACTGCCACTTCAGCTTGCTTCCAGCCCTCAGCTATATCAGTAACATCAGTTCTTTCAAGATAATTTCGTTTAACACTTATCGGCTTGAGCCGACTTCGCATCACATTTATTTTGCCCCGGTGCATGAATCATTACAACTTTCAGCCGTTCAATTAGGCTTCTCCCAAGTGTCGCTACATCAGCCGAGCCCGTCCTTCTCACGTCCAGTGGATTCCGTGGTCATATGGTCCACCTTATAGGCTCGAGCATAACAAAATTGATTTTTAATAGCAGCTAAATGTTTGAACTCACCTATGTGAGTAGCTCGTCCCGTCTTTTTATCCACGAAGTTGGCATGCTTGTACCACGGCTGGTTCCTCCGCGCGCTGTTGACGACGCTCCAAATAGTCCTTACTACCACGGAATAAGGCTCGTTGTGGAATATCAGGATAACGGAGGCTGAGGGCAGTTCCGCGTCGTAGACCACTCGCTGGCACGCTGGGTTGCGGAAGTCTGGGGAAGAATAAACTAGTTACTATGGCGCAAAAATTAGGATTAAAAAGTCGCCAAAGTAAGCTATAAGATATAGTAATACGATAGGTGGACTGTCTGAAAGATGATATGGCTTGAAAGGGGGTGACTGCTGAGGTTTCTACTAATAGAGATGTATGGAAGCAGAAGACATGTTAACGCCGAACCAAAATAAATTGGGATGAACTCAAGAGAATGATATCACAAACGGTCGCGGGAATCAGCTAGATGCGTGAAAGGCATCGGGTTTTTCACATCTGGCATGTGGCGTAGTTAGTCATGAACGTGGTTTGTACATCACAATAAATTAATAAAGGTAGCAACTGTTTAGTGGTCACAAGCCTCACTACTGCGCGTAAGGTTAGCGACGGAGCCCCTTGACGTAGCAACTGTTTAGTGGTCGCAAGCCTCACTACTGCGCGTAAGGTTAGCGACGGAGCCCCTTGACGTAGCAACTGTTTAGTGGTCGCAAGCCTCACTACTGCGCGTAAGGTTAGCGACGGAGCCCCTTGACGTAGCAACTGTTTAGTGGTCGCAAGCCTCACTAATGCGCGTAAGGTTAGCGACGGAGCCCCTTGACGTAGCAACTGTTGAGTGGTCGCAAGCCTCACTACTGCGCGTAAGGTTAGCGACGGAGCCCCTTGACGTAGCAACTGTTTAGTGGTCGCAAGCCTCACTACTGCGCGTAAAGTTAGCGACGGGGCCCCTTTACGTAGCAACTGTTTAAGCTAAATATAAGTGTAATATAAAGTGTGTATAAAGTGTGTATAACTCTCCACCGCTCAGTCTGCTATCAAGTAGTTATGCGGTACATTATAATTATTAACCGATTAAATCTTTTCATGCTGATAATGTTAATTAAGTACACTTTTCTTCAATGCCAGGCTACCCATGATAACTAAAAAAAATTACTAATAAAAATTGCATTTATTTAAAAACTGGGGATAAAAATATAACATAACATCACGCCCGTGACCTCCAAAGGGTTAGGCAGGAGGTTTATCTAATAGTAGGTACACCCATATTTCGCCAGTTATTTTATAAGTTCCATGCAAATGGGGGGCAAGCCTATTGCGGTACACCAGAACAAATCCAGACTCTACTGAGATCGGAGACACTGAGAATTTTTCACTTTGACAGAGACTTTTTCCACCCTAATTTGAATTATTATGTATATATAATATGAATTATTTTAATATAAAAGCTGTTCAGCACACATAGCATAACCACAGTAGAATGTATAAATGGGTAATGTGTAAATGAGTTTTGTCAATGGAAGAATCGTCAAAATGACAGATTTCTTTTCACAATCAGTGGAGAATCATACACAACTCTGCCCTGGGGTGTAAATGTGTTGTGGTGCCACAAACAATATGCACCTAATGAGGATTCAACTTCAATGTGTGGTTTAATTTTAAGTGATAGGTAACATTTTATTTATAATCCCTCTTTAGAAAAGCATTAGAGTACAATATATCTAGTCTTCAACATGTTGTTTAGAGCCATAAAGTGCTCAAGACTTTATCAAAGTATCTTTTTAAGTGGCCTGTGTCCCACTAGCTCGAGTGTGAATGTTCAAACTGTTCCTATATCAGCACTTGATAGGAAATAAAGAATGCTGCTGATGCCACTATTAAATGTGGTCACCTAACGGATAAGATTTTGACAAGATATACTCATAAATAAAGTGCAACTCAGTGTAAATTAATCTTTCTATCAAATTATTTTGTTGACTATCTAATCTATTAGATCATAAATATTTTTGTAAAGTAGTGTGATTTTTTTGTTTTATTTGGAATTTTAAGAATTATTGTATGAGATATATATCTGGAATTTTTCTACCTGATACCTAATAAAAAAAAATCACCAAAAGACAATACACAGCCGAAACCACAGGGTCTTTGTATTTTGCATGAGAGTTCCTCGTATAAAACTATTATCTAATATTTGCATACAAATTGCAGGATGTACTTAAAACCAGTATTCTAATCATTTACTACATACTTACAATATACGTGAATAAATATTTTTAATTCTAACTTTTATAGACCTCACACATCATCACATGAATGGGAATAAACTGTCTTGGTATGAGCATGTGATGAGGAGGGTTGATTGAATGATTGACCTATGAAAAGATGGATTGTGTGAGGAATGATATGAAGAAAAAAGGAGTAAATGATAGTGTGACGACTGACAGGGGAACAGAATGGAAGAAGAAAATGTGTTGCGCCGACCACAAGTAACATGGGACTAGGGCAGGCAGGAAGATGATGAAAGACCTCACACATCATAGAAAAGTCTTCTTAAAATATCCTGCTATTCAATGTTGAAATAGTATTTAAAATAATATCATAGTTACTAAACAACTGAATTTTTAAATTAAAATTCGAATTAATGTATGAGTACTTGATAAAATTATATTGTTTAAATGTCCAGCTAGTGTAGAATTATAGAGATTACGCTAACGCCGGTGGCAGACTACATATAGAGCGTGGCTACTCGATTGAATTAGTGTGTGATTACAGCCATACTTTCACTATTAACTGGCCAGCTACAATGACTATTATATACACAATTACGACCGATAATTCACGTATCTAAAACGAAAAAGAGTTTCTGGGCATTTTTAAGTAATACTTGTAGTTTTTATCGGAGTTTAAGTTTTATTTTTGACTTACCGTTTAAAGTTCTGTTGTATGGTATCCTGTCACTAAGATACACGTTGATCGCCAGCTTTTTCTCCGATTCCTCACCCAACTTCTTCTCCTCACCGATGAGTTGGGCAGCAGCACCTCCCTCTCCCAATCCTGGGATAATTCTCGCCTCGTCTTCTAATACAAGCCGCTCATACTCCTCCTCGAGGGGATCTGAGAACTCCGCTTTCGTATTCTTCCTCCCGCCTTGCCAATGCTCGAATAAAGCCAAGATAAACACCACCAATACAACTAAAAACGCCAACTTGGCCGCTTGGTAGCACTTTCGCACCGGGAAATGCACCATTTTCGCTTATTTATTACTTAATGTGACACCGCATCGCGCAGTGTTCGGCGACCGACTGATTTTGAAGTTTCGCTTCAACCATGTTTGTTTACAGTTGAACTTTTTAAAACCGGAAAGGCAATCGTAAACAGTCTATTCAGCCTAATCAGAATAGGAAACTGTTTAGTTTTTTATAATCGGTTTTATTTTTCCGATTTTTGTTGGAACTTATTGTGGTTCCATGATAACCTGTCTTAACGGTAATTAGTATGCTAGTTTAAGCGTCGTATTTGACATTTTATTAGAATTTAATTCTGCAAGTTACGCAAGCAGCGACTAGTTAACTATTCGGTAGGTACGATATTACCTATACGTCGATGCAGTAAAGATGCATTAAATCATAAATGACATCATAGCTTCTTCAATAGGGTTCGTCGACTACCATGAGCCGAGGTACTGGAGTACTTGCGCAGTTCGTCACGCTCATCATCATCATATCAGTCCACAGTCACACACTGCTAGGTATAGGCCTCCCCTTTTTTTCCGTCACGCTCAAAGCCAAGCAATTTACAAAACTGTAAATGGCGTTGTACAACCTACATTTAAATTAGCCTGCTAAGGTTTAGGGCTTCTTGGAGATTATAATCAAAATTAGCAGGCAGCACTCTGTAAATCTCCTTTCAAAGTGAGAGACCTTTCATAATTATATTAGTATTTTGTCAGGTATCAGATCCACCTTAAACAACACCTTTCAGAAGACTATCTCCACTAGGTAATAATAATACAAAGAGGAAACCTATAAGTATTTGGGTATGTCGGAAGCGCTGGGCTTCAATGTTGCTGACATGAAGCAATCGTTGTAGGAGCGCTTCTTTGGCCGACTGAAAAAAGTATTTAATAGGTTTTTATCAGGTGGCAATAAGGTGCGTGCCTTCAACGGTTGGGTCATGCCGGTTTTGATGTACTCTTTCGGCATACTCAAATGGACTCAAACAGAACTAGACGCCTTGGAAACCAAGGTCCGTAAATTGATGTTGACGGCGTATTGGATGCATTACCCACGTTCTTCGGTTATGAGATTGTATATGCTGCGGAAGTGTGGGGGTCTAGGCTTTTTAAACGCAAAGACTCTCCACAATCGCGAGATATGCAGCCTCAGGGAATATTAAATAGGAGCCAATGTGGGAATGCATCGAGATGTGGTTGCGAATGAACAAGGGCCTCACCCTGCTCTCCTTGGCTAAAGAGAACTGGCGCAAACCTGCAGTGCTTGACACTAACGACCGCAGGGAGGTATGGCAGAGTAAGGAGCTTCACGGATGCTTTTTCCGGGCCCTAGGGCCCGATGTAGACCTATCGGCGTCCGTAGCCTGGCTACGTTCCGGGGACCTATTCGGAGAAACCGAAGGTTTTGTCAATAATGGATGAAGTTATAGTGACGAATAACTACCGGAGATTTATTGTGAAGGATGGCACGGTTGACATATGTCGGGCATGCCCCGCCCAGGCGAATCAATCCGTCACATTATCTCCGTGTGTTCTCGTCTAGCTAACGGAGAGTACCTGCTTAAACACAACCTTGTAGCCAGAATTATCCATCAGCAACTTGCTCTAAAATACAAACTTGTGGAATCAGAAGTGCCTTACTATAGGTATGTGCCCGACCCAGTTATCGATAATGGCAGTATCGCATATATTGTACTGGGATCAACTCATCATCACTGACATAACGATCCCGCATAATGAGAACCTCGTGAAAGCCGAGAAAGATAAACAAATCAAGTATCTTGACTTGGCTCGCGAGGTTGTTGACATGTGGGTAGTGGACCTGAGTCCACTACCCACATGTGCCGATCATTGTGCCGATAGTCGTATCAGCCCATGGCTTAATTGCCAATAGCCTCGATCAATACCTGAGGCGGCTCTCGTTAGGCAGCTGGATCAAGGGCTTGATTCAGAAAGCTGTACTCCTGGACACGGCTCGTATTGTTAGGAGTTTCCTCTCTCTGGAGCCCTGACCGCCGGTAGCTTGGATTCTGTTCCCGATACCGGTGGGCTACATTTTGTTTTTATTTTTAAATGATTTTTTTATATTTTTTTAAATTAATATTTAAATGTAACAAATTTGTTTAAGGATGAATAAAGGAATAATAAAGAGGAAAGACTTTTATTTTTGTGTTTGTAATGAATAAACTCAAAAACTACTGCGCCGATTTAAAAAATTCTTTTACCATTAGAAAGCTACATCACCCCGAGTAACATAGGCTATATTTTATACCCGTACTCCCACGAGAACGGGAACTACGCGGGTGAAACCACGTGTCGTCCGCTAGTATATCTACACTAAGGATATCTACACTAAAAATTTCTATAGAGGAAAGATTTTAATTTTTATCAAAACCAATCATTGTTGCAAAGGTTTTGGCAATAGTTTTATAGTCAGTAGCAAAGAGTAAAATACGTATACCAAAAGGTCGGCAGCCTGCTTATAGTAAATTGATATCGTGATGGCTGCCAGAGAATGGGTCTACCGCGTGTGAATTTGCCACTAGAGGCGCTTGTGTAGACGTGTTCGCGCGTTGCGTGCTTTTTTATCACGTATATAAACTATGTAATACTGACGATTGTGTTCTAGATTGAGCCATTCCTTAGGATCTGATTTGTTAGTACTTGGAGTTAGAATGATTTTCATGCTTGCTAATTTTAGGACGAATATTGTAAATTATACTTTAGAAAGCTCGATTACCGCTGACTGACAGAATTGTTCTCCCAGATGGTGGATGGGGAGGTGGGTATATTTTGACAGATTCGTAAACAAGTAACTCCCGCGAGTATGGGAAAAGTGCCAAATCTCCACTTTTCACCCCCCTTCCTCCCCCCCCCTATCGTATCTCGGAAACCAAGAGACTTGGAACATTTGTTTTTTCAGATTCGTATAGAGGAGGCTCGGAAAATTAAAAACCAGTTTTCAAAAGTTGACCCACTTGTCCCCCTTCTCCCCCCTTTAGGCGGATCTCGGAAGTTGAGAGACTTGGAACATTTTTATTTGCAGATTCGTAAGGAGTTGGTCAAAATCATTTGTATACCCTCCCCTCCCCAACCTCCCCTAAAATTGAAAGGGCTGAAACTTCATAACGGTTAGAGATAGCCATTGGGTGTTTAAACAAAAACTATAGTAGGCGTCGAAACCTGTCCGGTGATAGGAAGTTCAACTTTAGGGTTCTGTCAGGAAGATGATGGTGAGAAATGTCTGTAGACCCCAAATAAATAACAGCTAGTACAGTTAACAAATTGTGTAATTATTCGTTATTTCATACATTATCGATAATGTATGAAATAACGAATAATTACACAATTTGTTAACTGTACTAGCTAGGGTTCTGTCAGGAAGATGATGGTGAGAAATGTCTGTAGACCCCAAATAAATAACAGCTAGTACAGTTAACAAATTGTGTAATTATTCGTTATTTCATACATTATCGATATTGCACATTATAAATAAAAACATAATCTATTAGTGGAATGTCGACAGAATCACTAAATTTATAAATACAACACATACAAGTACACAACACACTCATACTGGTCCAATTATAAAACGCAGAACACGTATAATTAATGTTAAACTTAGTAAAACCATCGCATGGTTGAGAATTCAGCCAAATATATATTAAGAATCGTAATTTTTAGGCTAACTTGCAACACGAATAGTACATTCTGCAGGCACACATTCGTAAGTCCATCAATGCCTAGTTGTGGCTAAGGCTTGTGTTTAAGTACTTTTCTCAAATAATGCGAGGAAATTAAAACTCTCGCGTTAAAGAGTTAATTTTTTTTTATTTTCAATAAACCGCTTTCTATTAGCAAGCCAATTCGAAATTTAAATAAAACCTTTGTTATGTTACCTCCTTGGTTGCCATGTTTCAGAGTAAAAGATCGTTCCATTTTTAAATAACACGTCAGATATGAGTTTACTATGTAGTTTATTTGGCCGCTAAACACGACAGATATGGATTTTCATACAACTTTTTCCGGCCGCTGGTCGCAGGTATCTCGCCAGTACAGCAATTTCAATTTATCTCGAAGAAGGTTGACAAAATAATGCTCAAATTTCCAAGCATGTTTGAGAAATTGAATTTAAAACAACATTGTGTGTATCAGTCGTTTGAACAAGACGGAGACGAGATGGCTTTTTAATAATAGGCTGGATCGGTGTGATCGGTGCAGGTGGTGCAAGCAGGCCTTACTTTATTTTCTGTCATATTTGTACATTAACACTTTTAACTTGACTATCTAATTTCATTTACATGAAAACTTAATTAATTATTTCATTTTGAATTTCCTATAATTTATTTGAAGAGTAAATAATACTAAGTACATAATAACAATTTTGCTAGAGTCACATTTCGACCATTTATCGTTTCAATTACCAGTTACTTTGCTTCCGTACATCGCTTTTTTTTTTGTTTTCAAGGTTTGCTATTTAATAAAGTACATTCTGAAACTTGGCAACGTCGCAAATATGTAGCTTTGATGGACGTAATAATATATTATAACTGAATGTGAATGGAATCCTTTTATATCATAATTTCATTTAATATTTGACAGATTTTTGCGACGTTGCCAACTTTTAGAATGTACTCTTTAAACTCTCGCACACTTAAACAACCTTTGCAGAAACATTATTACTCCACATGGAGTGACGAAGTGCTCCATGTCACAAACTTATTTATGCAATACATCTCATTTCCACACCGTCACTTCCCAGCTTCACTGTTGACATTCTTACAAGTTTCCCTGAACAACGCATCCAGAGAGCTCTGCTGCGTCTTAGACAACTTGGCTCCTTTCATGTCTAGAACCTTATGAAACTCCGCCACGGTACATTCCGGCAGTAACTGCACAAACTGACCCACAAACCCTTCCAAGTTCCCATCTAGAGGAGCCATCACTAGTTTGAGAATCATTTCGGCTTTCGTCATCAATTTGATGACGACTTTCGTATAGGTCGCGGGTGCAGGCCGCCGTACCTCAGACCCTATCGACGGCAGCTCTAGCAATGCCGTTTTTAACATATGAGTATCTAGCAGCAACTGTTCAGAGCCAACAGTCGAAATCGGCTTACATTTATAAATATTCTGAATGAATTTCGGTATGAAAGAGTTCGCGAAACGGATACAGAACTGGGTGAAATATTTTCTGGACGAAGAGAGATTGTCTCGTAGATTGGGGACGGTATTCTTGAGGTACATGATGATTTGAGTGACGTAGGAGCTCTGGTCGCCCACGTTGTCAAAGTGCAGCCACGAGATCTTGGTCATGGCCTGCAGCGCCGGCTCGCACGCCACCTCCAGGTCTTGGACGAGCAGCTGGATGCAGTTGCTGATGATCTTGTGGAACAGGTCCTGTTCTGGACTCATGTCTATCTTGTCTGCGAGGCCCGGGGACACCTTCGTTAAGAATAACTCAACATAAGTTATGGAATAAGGCGATACTTTGCGGAAATCCATGATGCAAATTATAATTTTTACTTTATTCAAGAAAAGATCTATCCAAGCTTTTGTGAACTTAGGTCAACATTCTTAATAAAAACTACTTGAAGATAGTCTACAGTTACCATTACAGATATTCTTTCTGTGGTTACGTACTGTCTATGTATTAATAGACTTCTAAAAAATAAAGATTTTATTTATTCGGCCGGAATCTTCTTTTTTTTTCAAGTATGTACAACGACTTCTTCGTGATTGCTGATCCGATTTGCGTAATTTTATTTTTTTTGCCTTTGTTTGTGTTTTATATAAATTTTATTAACTTTTAAGAATATTTTTCTGTAGGTAGGGTAGGTGATGCGTTGTATGCACGCAATGCCGGCTACAGCTAGTATAAGGTATAGAAAACGATGGAACCTTTTCTTTGAGCTTCTGTTCCAAGTGTACAGTGGTCTCCAAACAGTACTCCGCCGTCGTGATGACGCTCGTAATCTTCGATATTTCTTGTTTCGTGTACCTGTAACATGGCACAAATGGTTCATAGGTAAATTTATGATGATTATAGTTGTTTGGGCGAAGAGTAAATAGCAATTTGGAATATCAGGATTGGCGGGTATCAGAATATTATAGATGGTCACCTACCCAAGAGCAGACCTCGGTAAGCTTTGCTTTATTTTAAAAATCGATCTGTATAGCTGTTATTGTTTAGCAAAATACCTAGAAAATATTGGAACATTGTAATCTTTATCGTCTTAAAGTTACCCAAAGGGCAATGGAGAGGGCTATGCTCGGAGTTTCCTTGCGCGATCGAATCAGAAATAAAGAGATCCGACAACCAAGGTTACCGACGTAGCCCGAAGAATTGCCAAACTTAAGTGGCAGTGGGCAGGGCGCATTGCTCGCAGAACGGATGGCCGATGGGGCCGACATGTTCTGGAGTGGCGACCGCGAACCGGAACACGTTGCGTTGTGCGGCCTCCCACTAGGTGGAGCGCTGACCTGGTGAAGGTGGAGGGGATCCGTTGGATACGAGTCGCACTGGACCGGTCAATGTGGCGACCTATGTCCAGCAGTGGACGTCGAACGGCTGTAATGATGATGATGATGATGATGAATCTTTATCGTGTGATTCGTGCCTTACCTGGTGTCGGAGTTTTTATGCCGCCCATGGGCCTCTAATTTGGCTTTACAAGCCGTCAAGAAATATCTAAAGCACGCTGCTTTCCTTCACCGAAGCAAGTGATAATTATACAATACGCACATGAATCAGATAAATCAGAGGTGCGTGTCTTGGGTTCGAACTCGAGTCCTATGAGTTGGCAGGTCGACGGTCACACCAGACGGCTCAGTGCTGCTGCAATGTTACCTGGTGTATCTGTTGTCACTGTTCTCATCCCTGAGCAGCGTGTGCAGGTTGGTGACGATGCTGGGCACTCCTAGCGGCAAGCCTGACGCCGCGCCGTTCCGCGGCAGGCTGCCCTGCAGGACCGAGCTGGCGTACTCGCGCAGGTACTTCTGGAACACGCCCGCGAGCTCTGTCACAGGACAGGGAAGACCATTAGAAGCATACATGTACGATGAGAGGAGGACAGAAAGGGGCTGAGTGAAGAGTAACGTAGTTGTCAAGAAGAGCTAGTGAGTTTGAATATGAAATAAAATGTCCATTCATATTCTTTGGGAAAGTTGTTTGTTATCATGTTGTTGTTGATGTTGTTGTTGTTGTTTGTTGTTGTTGTTGGTGAATATTGTTCGTTAATCATTTCTGAATACATCTCAATACCATCAATCAACCGTTTGGTTACATTCTCCGTTCCATCCATAACAGGCACTAAACTACAAGCCGTTTTAAGTCGAAATCCATTTTATCTCTTGTAATATTTGGATACGTACACAAATTATTAATCTCCTCGTAAAGTTGTTTTATATTTTTGAAAATTTCTGTAGCTGATGATAGTATCTTGGTATCCTGTTTTGATTCCAATAGCAACAACAGTTCGTGGCTTTTTTTTTAATATTTTTTGCTTCACTTAGCCTTATTTCAATAGCCTTTCTTAAATATCTTGATTTTCCCTTTTTGACTAAATATTTCCTTATGTCCTTCAAATTGTTATAATTCTCTACCAACGTCTCAATCATAATCTAAAAATATATTTTGTTAACATAATCAATTACATTATTGTACGAACTACGTGAAAACAAAAGTGTAAAATTACATGCATCGGCGAAAGAATGTCATACGTTTTCATATTTGCAGCACAGTATCAAATTGCATGAGTGTTTATGCATGATTCTAGACAATTTGCCGAAAAACATAATAACATTATTTGTAAATGTCGTTTCTATTTTTAGTACTAAAAATTACTTAAGTTCTTATAGTCGAATATTATTTTGAACTTTCACTCGCGATATTTTATACAACATCAGTATCGTTTTCTCGATTTATATTTCACTTTGTTTTCAATTTAGTATATTGAAAGTAACTCACTGTTAAGGTAGAAAGCACTACTCATTATGCCGCAGTTTCTGTGGGCTGGCGTCCTCGTAGTGAGGCGCGGATACGTTGGATAGCTTGTAGACCAATTTCGTCCTGGATCCACCGCTGATGGCACCTTTTGTAGACACGTACCAAAACGTAGCAGACTACCCCGATAAAGATAGCCAGCATTATGTAGACGGCGATGTTCATGCGCTCCACGTGTACACCGACACCCTTCAATTTTGAGTCATTGTTCCCAGCTGTGTTCTGGGTGATGAAAACTTCGTCTTTTTCAACCGCTTACCGACACATTTTTCTTATGATGGTTTTCAGGTACGTTCTATTTAGCTACCGAAAAACGTAGCTCATGACTGGGTCGCCATGAGATGTGTGTAGCCCGAGGCAGAGTCACCAGGAGATGTATGTATGTAAAAGGTTCAGGGTATAAAAAAAGAAGGTTACTGCTTGGTTCCCATCGTAAAAGTATAATGATCTTCAAACTTACACATTAGTGCATACAATAAACAAATAATCTTATAGGCTTCCGAATTTTCACCGGCTTGAGAAATAGTCAAATTGACCATCAACTTCTCTATCTCGGCCCCAAAATCCGCGACCGATTTACTGTTCTGCCCAGCGCGAGCAAGTTTCGCTTGCACAGCCACGTCCGACTGCACCGCTAATAAATGCTTCCTCATGTCAGCCAACAGACTGTCTACCGTTGCGTAATTGGAGGACAACCGAATCCTAGCCCCCTGGGTAAGCCGTGTGGTTAGAACGAATTTAATTAAAAGAGCATTATCAGCCTCCTCTAACATTGAACTATATAAACCTATGGCATCACTCATGTCCGGTAGCAAGCTAACCGCCGTCCTCAAAGAAAACCTTTCCGACGCCATCTCTTGCTCGATTCTATCCCCGTTCTCAAACTTTATAGTCTCTACATACAATTTTTCTATTTTACATAACAACTGCGTTAACTCTTCCGAAAATTTGCTTGAACTTGAAACTATACTCCTAAATTTACCGTATAAGGCTTTCGCGTCACTAATTTTTCCATCAAAATGTTTGCCTTTCCGCCTAGTATTACCTAACTTAACAATAGATTCCCTTAACAATTTAAGTTGTATAAACAGTGACGTTAACTCCACTTCCATTTATACTATTGTCTCTAAATCTACCAATGACCGCAAGCACTCGACACAACACTTAAGCTCACATTGGAATCACTTACTTCCTCGCCACTCTGTTCGCCCCTGGTCAGGCCATCTGCACCGCTCTACGAACCTCCTTCTGATTGATCTTCTCTTCGATCCAATTCTGGTGACATCTTCTACACATCCGGACTGCCACACCGAAGATGACAACCGCCAAACACACGTCAATAAACAACAGCACCGTGTTGATAGCTGTCAGCTGCTCCTGCGTAACCGCTGCGGCACTCGAACCGCCCGCTGCCGTCTGAGCGATAATCACCTCTTCCTTAGATGTGGTGCTCCCCATGGCCCGTGACCCGACGTGACGTGAAGCTGACCGAAGTCGACTAAACTGCGACTCTGACTAGCCCTCGATCGGAGAACTGTAACGCCGTCCAGCCGACTGGCAGGGTCGCCATGCGATGTGGGGGAGAGGACGGGTTAAGTAAACAACAAGATGTGTGCTACTCCGAGAGTCCACTGTAGAACTACCCCTTCTCCTTTAATTGGTTGCATATATATACATAGATAGTACGTGACGCTATGCTAATACTAAAGCTACAAACACAGCTTGTTTACCTTAACTTAAACTATGTACTATACGTGATGCGCTGATGAACAATATACGTGACTTCACACCACAGTACTATATAGCGCTACGTAAACAATAATATTACACGTTAATCTAAAGGAGCATACTTACTAATTAATATTAAGGAACATACACACTTCATGAATACAATCACGTGTTTAAGTATCGGTCGTTAATTAGTGAACGATACTTAAACAAGTGATTGTATTCATGATAACAAACAACTTTCTCAAAGAATATGTCACCTTGTATTTAATAATACCTACTTAACAAGATAGGTTACAATTAAATTTCAATCGGGCCTATTTAAAGAAAAAAGAGAAAAGTGCAGACAAGTCGGCGCTTTTTGCCGACTACTTGCAAATTTGGGTCGAGTATGCATCGAAGTGTGCTCACCCAGCATGGGCTCCCCGGTGGTGAGTCTCGCGCACTGCACGAGGCACTTCTTGTAGAACAGGAACAGGTCGGCGCAGGACGCGATGACCGCGCCGCCCGCGCCCCCCGCCCCTGCCCCCGCCGCCCCCGCCGGCGCTGCTGACGACTAGTGTACTCACCCAGCATGGGCTCCCCGGTGGTGAGTCTCGCGCACTGCACGAGGCACTTCTTGTAGAACAGGAACAGGTCGGCGCAGGACGCGATGACCGCGCCGCCCGCGCCCCCCGCCCCTGCCCCCGCCGCCCCCGCCGCCCCCGCCGGCGCTGCTGACGACTAGTGTACTCACCCAGCATGGGCTCCCCGGTGGTGAGTCTCGCGCACTGCACGAGGCACTTCTTGTAGAACAGGAACAGGTCGGCGCAGGACGCGATGACCGCGCCGCCCGCGCCCCCCGCCCCTGCCCCCGCCGCCCCCGCCGCCCCCGCCGGCGCTGCTGACGACTAGTGTACTCACCCAGCATGGGCTCCCCGGTGGTGAGTCTCGCGCACTGCACGAGGCACTTCTTGTAGAACAGGAACAGGTCGGCGCAGGACGCGATGACCGCGCCGCCCGCGCCCCCCGCCCCTGCCCCCGCCGCCCCCGCCGCCCCCGCCGGCGCTGCTGACGACTAGTGTACTCACCCAGCATGGGCTCCCCGGTGGTGAGTCTCGCGCACTGCACGAGGCACTTCTTGTAGAACAGGAACAGGTCGGCGCAGGACGCGATGACCGCGCCGCCCGCGCCCCCCGCCCCTGCCCCCGCCGCCCCCGCCGGCGCTGCTGACGACTAGTGTACTCACCCAGCATGGGCTCCCCGGTGGTGAGTCTCGCGCACTGCACGAGGCACTTCTTGTAGAACAGGAACAGGTCGGCGCAGGACGCGATGACCGCGCCGCCCGCGCCCCCCGCCCCTGCCCCCGCCGCCCCCGCCGGCGCTGCTGACGACTAGTGTACTCACCCAGCATGGGCTCCCCGGTGGTGAGTCTCGCGCACTGCACGAGGCACTTCTTGTAGAACAGGAACAGGTCGGCGCAGGACGCGATGACCGCGCCGCCCGCGCCCCCCGCCCCTGCCCCCGCCGCCCCCGCCGGCGCTGCTGACGACTAGTGTACTCACCCAGCATGGGCTCCCCGGTGGTGAGTCTCGCGCACTGCACGAGGCACTTCTTGTAGAACAGGAACAGGTCGGCGCAGGACGCGATGACCGCGCCGCCCGCGCCCCCCGCCCCTGCCCCCGCCGCCCCCGCCGCCCCCGCCGGCGCTGCTGACGACTAGTGTACTCACCCAGCATGGGCTCCCCGGTGGTGAGTCTCGCGCACTGCACGAGGCACTTCTTGTAGAACAGGAACAGGTCGGCGCAGGACGCGATGACCGCGCCGCCCGCGCCCCCCGCCCCTGCCCCCGCCGCCCCCGCCGGCGCTGCTGACGACTAGTGTACTCACCCAGCATGGGCTCCCCGGTGGTGAGTCTCGCGCACTGCACGAGGCACTTCTTGTAGAACAGGAACAGGTCGGCGCAGGACGCGATGACCGCGCCGCCCGCGCCCCCCGCCCCTGCCCCCGCCGCCCCCGCCGGCGCTGCTGACGACTAGTGTACTCACCCAGCATGGGCTCCCCGGTGGTGAGTCTCGCGCACTGCACGAGGCACTTCTTGTAGAACAGGAACAGGTCGGCGCAGGACGCGATGACCGCGCCGCCCGCGCCCCCCGCCCCTGCCCCCGCCGCCCCCGCCGGCGCTGCTGACGACTAGTGTACTCACCCAGCATGGGCTCCCCGGTGGTGAGTCTCGCGCACTGCACGAGGCACTTCTTGTAGAACAGGAACAGGTCGGCGCAGGACGCGATGACCGCGCCGCCCGCGCCCCCCGCCCCTGCCCCCGCCGCCCCCGCCGCCCCCGCCGGCGCTGCTGACGACTAGTGTACTCACCCAGCATGGGCTCCCCGGTGGTGAGTCTCGCGCACTGCACGAGGCACTTCTTGTAGAACAGGAACAGGTCGGCGCAGGACGCGATGACCGCGCCGCCCGCGCCCCCCGCCCCTGGCCCCGCCGCCCCCGCCGCCCCCGCCGGCGCTGCTGACGACTAGTGTACTCACCCAGCATGGGCTCCCCGGTGGTGAGTCTCGCGCACTGCACGAGGCACTTCTTGTAGAACAGGAACAGGTCGGCGCAG
The DNA here is from genome assembly GCA_941918905.2 of Xestia sexstrigata. Lineage (NCBI taxonomy): Eukaryota > Metazoa > Arthropoda > Insecta > Lepidoptera > Noctuidae > Xestia > Xestia sexstrigata. Next base: position 11,435,222 of record OW799229.2, on the reverse strand, counting down.
GACGCGATGACCGCGCCGCCCGCGCCCCCCGCCCCTGCCCCCGCCGCCCCCGCCGGCGCTGCTGACGACTAGTGTACTCACCCAGCATGGGCTCCCCGGTGGTGAGTCTCGCGCACTGCACGAGGCACTTCTTGTAGAACAGGAACAGGTCGGCGCAGGACGCGATGACCGCGCCGCCCGCGCCCCCCGCCCCTGCCCCCGCCGCCCCCGCCGCCCCCGCCGGCGCTGCTGACGACTAGTGTACTCACCCAGCATGGGCTCCCCGGTGGTGAGTCTCGCGCACTGCACGAGGCACTTCTTGTAGAACAGGAACAGGTCGGCGCAGGACGCGATGACCGCGCCGCCCGCGCCCCCCGCCCCTGCCCCCGCCGCCCCCGCCGCCCCCGCCGGCGCTGCTGACGACTAGTGTACTCACCCAGCATGGGCTCCCCGGTGGTGAGTCTCGCGCACTGCACGAGGCACTTCTTGTAGAACAGGAACAGGTCGGCGCAGGACGCGATGACCGCGCCGCCCGCGCCCCCCGCCCCTGCCCCCGCCGCCCCCGCCGCCCCCGCCGCCCCCGCCGGCGCTGCTGACGAGCTCTTCGCGTCCTGTACACAAGTCTCTACACATGGACCGTGTTAACCCGACCGAAACTTCACGCGGACGAAGTCGCTGGCAGAAGTTAGTCTTGTATGCACGGTCATTTTAGGTCGTTCAGGAACCAAAAGCCATAAACTCGATCATCGACCTCAAAACGATTGAAACTGTTTTTTTGAAAAATTAACAAAAAGAAATATACAAATAAATAAACGTAATTTTTCGTGATTGCTTTTTCAAAAAATAACATTAAAAATAATGAAAAAAAGTTTTTTTTTATTGTTCTTTTTTTAAAAAAAAACAATCCCAATCGTTCCGAGTTGATGATCGAGTTTATGGCTTTCGGTTCCAGAGCGATCTAAAAATAATGGTGTATACGTAAGTGAAGAATATTGGTCCTACGTAGTTTATGCTTAATTGACGCGAAAATTTTGCAATTGTTCACAGGATTGTTTTTGTTTAATACGTATTTGTAATGAACTTTTCACAATTGTAAAAGTGTAACAAGCAGTGTTCGTTAGGTACCTGCACGAACCGCTCCATGAGCTCGGCGAGGTTGGTGTCCAGCGAGCTGACGTACAGCGACAGGTACGGCTCGAAGCTGGCGCCTATGAGGCCGAGCCACGCGGAGCCGCCAGGACCCGACACTTCCATGTTCAGCTCCGACGGGGTGGCCTGCAATAGGGTATGCAGAGGTGTATACAGTCAGTAGAAGTCGGTGACCTTTGTTTGATTGATTTCGTTTTTTTGTCACCGACTTCTGAAGCTTAAGTTATTTTTCACTTTTTTGTTTTGTTTTTTGAAGTCGGTTTTATTTTTAGAAAAATTTTTCTAATTTTAAACCGACTTCAAAAAAGGAGGAGGTTGTGTGCCGGTGAGGATGTGTATTGCCGTTTATTTTTGAAGAGTTCCATTGTATATCTCCGAAGATCAGCATCAAATTTTCACCAAATTGAAATGGGTCCACACAGGAAGCACCAGCTTTCAAATAAAAAAGAATTATCAAAATCGGTTCACCCAGTCGAATGTTAACAAACAAAGAAAAAAAATTAAAACTACAGAACCAAACAATGTTAAATTTTTATGAGACCAAATGGCAACTATTTTGCATCAGAGTAAAGATGAATCACGTAAATCGGCTCATAAATCTCAGCGTAATCGGTGTACATACATTAAAAAAAAACCAATCGAATTGAGAACATCCTCCTTTTTGAAGTCGGTTAAAAAAAAATACAGTCGAATTGAGTACCTCCTCTTTTTGGAAGTTGGTTGAAAAGGGAAGTAAAATTTGTTTATAGTAATTTCACGCGAACTTACGCCGCGGGCAACAGCTAATTTGAGATAAATGCTTTGAGCTAGAGTTCCGTGTGGATCGACCTCGCGGCACGCAGCACGGCAGCACAGCAGGTGCTCAGCTACGGAGCCAACCCTTGCCGCCCGAAATGGTGGGAATAAACAGCATTTAAATAAGGTTAAACTCACGTGTTTCCCGTCGCCGCTGTCCAACGTCGGTCTGTCGACGCTCACTTCAGCCGGCTCCACGCCTAGATCTGTGCCTGTACGTGAACAAACAATCATGGTTCAGCCGCAACTCCAACGCTTCACATTCCTCCTGATCTGTATAGTGCAGTGTTTCCCCGCACGAAAGCCTCGACGCTTGTATCCTTTCGATTAATTACTGGTTTACAACCTAATGTTTTATGTCAGTTGTGGAATAAATCTTTTAGAAACATTATCATCTACCAAGCCTTTTCCCAACTATGTTGGAGTCAGCTTCCAGTCTAACCGAATGCAGCTGAGTACCAGTATTTTACATGGAGCGACAGCGCAGTTCATACTGGATAACACGATACCAATTTGTTGATTGACAGACTTTTTGGGCCACTGACTACCTGTAACGACTGTCAAAGATGGACAAATGACAGCCGGGACCAAAAGCTTAACGTGCTTTCCGAGGCACGGAGGAAACTCGGTATGTAAGGGTGAGCACCCATCCACAGACCAACCTAGGCAAGCACGGCTTAACCTAACGATCGACCCGAGCGGCTGTTATTATTTAGCCACGAGCTCATCCTCAAATCTAGTACACTTGTCATGTTGGGCGAGTGTTCGTGCGGTGCGAGCATGTGTTACCTGTGAACCGCTTGTGCAGCAGCAGCTCGAAGTTGTACGTCTTCTGTATGGCGTACAGCAACAGCTTCACGTCCACCTCCGCGCGGCGCGACGCCATCAGGGCGCTGAGCTCCGTGCGCGTCATCTGTAACAAGCCGTACATTTATTCTGCAATATTCCTTCTTCCTACTAACATTACAAATGCGAAACTTTGTGAGTACGGATGTTTGTTACTCTTTCACGCAAAAACTACTCAACGGATTTGGATGAAAATTTGCACTTTAGTTTATAACCTGGATTAACACATAGGACTTTTTATCCCGGTAGTAAGATCCCGTGGGTCAATTATCAAACTTCACGCGGGCGAAGCTAGTTACTTGTACTTTAATAACATAACGTCTCGTAACCCGGAAGCCTGACCCTTCCGGGTTACGAGACGTTACAGGTAGAGCAGTACTATCATAGCGAGCGCACGTGAAGTGAATGGTGCAGTGACACCTGCCCCCAGCAGTGGGAGTGGGCCCAGCCTACCTTACAGAAGTGCTGCGTGATCCTCTCGCTGAGCCGCCAGGGCGGAGGGAACAGCGTGGCAGTGGACTCCTCGAAGGTGAGGAGGTGTCTCTTCAGCCACGCGTAGCGACGCTCCACGTGAGAGATCCATGCGGACTCTTGCTCTGAAGAGAACAGGTGCTGGTACTCCTAGAAAGTAAAACATATATTGTAGTTAGTGAAAAGAATGAGGACAGAATTTAAAAAAATATGTCTTTGCAACCAAAATTTACTATCCGGCTAGTATCCGGCGCCGGATTACGGATATCCAGTAAATACCCGACTTTGTATATTCAATATTGTAAATTATTAATACAAATTTGATAATTCAATATTGAGACAATATTGAATAAATTAACTCAAATCTGACGACAAATGAACTTCGAGAATAAAGTGACAATTTTAATCTCGATATACGGCTGCTGAATATCCGACTATCCTGGCCAAATATCCTGTAAGTGGCCTGCCAGAAATCCATTTCATTGTTACTTCTGACAATGTCTATAGTGGCAAATTGTTTATAAGGAGTGACTTTAAAATGATCTCACCTGCAACTGCATATTGATGAACCACTTCAGCAGCTCAGTCTTGACCTTCGGCTCCAGGATGTCCACCACGCCGCAAGCTTCCGATAGCGTCCGGTGGGAAACGCCGCTCTTACTGCCTGCTGCAATGAGCACTCCATATTTTTTATTTTTATTTATTATATCTCTTACACAAAAACAAGTTATTTTTTACAGTTTTTTACTCGCCAAACTTTACAGTTTAATGGCGAGAAGCGCTCGTTTATCATACATAACTCAAAATTATAAACTTAACCTAAAATCGAATATATAAAACTTACTGCTACATCTGTCTCGTGAATTTTATTTTTCGACAACGACAGACCGACACCAACATACAACACAATGAATTCCAAACCGGGGTGATCACTGCTGGCCACTCCGGTCTAGAACCCACCGCCCATCAGTCCGACGACGTGTCCGCGTTCTCCAGAAATAAATTCTTTAGTTTTGCTAAGGTTCACACCTTTGCTAAGGTTAGAGTTATTCCTTAATAATTCTATTTTATTAAATACTTTTGGCACCAAATATTTTGACGTTCTTTTACCGTAATAGTTTGTTATTGTTGGTTGTACTAGTCTTTTCTCTCTCACACTCCTTGTGTTAAACTTATTTTTAACATTTACTTTGAATGTATCACTATATTAGTGTTCCAACCCTATCAAATACTCAACTTTCATATCTACTGGCAAGATTTTACAAATGGAGAACAATTTATCGTACTCTTTGTTACACTTTATCTTAACCTGTTTGCTAACTAGGAATTTGATCAGTCTTACCTGTAGATTCTTTATTTCTAGTAAATATGTTTTAAAAGTACGTCCATACACAATAAGTCCATAACTGATTAGTGAGTCAGCGAGTGCGTAATAAACAATCAATAATGTGTGTTTATTCACTACACTTTTCAATTGATAGAACTTCCCTAATACAGATCTCAGTATATTACAGACATCAGTTACATGCGTTTTCCAATTAAAATTTCTATCTAAACTTAAACCTAAATATTTAAATGAACCAACATACTCCAACTTTACGCACCTACAATTAATCTTGTTATCATGCAAGCATTCGTATAATTATGTCCTATCACATCAATATTCTCTCTGAGCACAGCTTTAGCTCGCAAATTGTATGGCGATGTATAGATGTAGGGTTCTTTCTAGAGTGGCGTTTATGAAGCGTAAGGTCTGTATCCATAAGGACACATTTACGACGTGTTTCCGGACGATATCGACAAACTGTTTGAGATGCTATAATAAAATTCCACAAAGTATTCTTGAACTGAATGAGACGAAATTTAAAACATGCATTTAACGCACACTATGTAAGCAAGCATATTACAAGTTGAGCGATTATATCGCTGATAAAAATGCTTGGCTCAATGCTGGTCCTGCTCCACAAGGACAGGGGCGCATAAATTGATAGCATTAAATTGTATTGTTAGAGCTGCTGAAGATTGTACAACTATCTTTGCATTGTATAGATTCAATCTCTTTAGTATTATATAAATGCATAGCCCATATTGTGTGAGTACTATGTACTAGAAAGCTATCATTCACTGGAAACCTACGTCTTTTCTTGACTTGAATGTGCCCTGGCGGTTTTGAGTATGTCATGCTCACTCAAATGTCTCGCTGATGGTGTCGCATGTGGCGGATCATTTAGTTCCCTTCAAAATGGTTGAGTTGAATGGTGCTGATCCATGCGTCATGTCCGTGAACGGGCGCTGTCAGTTGTGACTGGTCATCTCTTAGTCGCCATGGCTTATTTGAATGAATTATTTTGAATTGTATTTTTTTTTTGTTTCTGTGTTTTTGCTGTGGACACTTTTAACGTGCACATCTTGCTACATTGTTCTCACATAATATACCATCTCAACATGAATGATGTAACCAAGATTTTGTAACAATATTCTGATTTAAAAGAGTGTCCATGGAGTTCCTTGCCCGTTCTTCTCCATAGAGATCTACACTAGGGAATGGGCAACTACAGTACTTTCACAGTTTTTATGTCTTGTGACTGGGACTGTAGCTACAGTTAATTTTCATCTTTGTTTCGACAATTCAAAAGTGCCTGTAACTGGCTTACTTGAAATAAATGCTTTGATTTTGAAACTTCGACCGGTCATTGTACTCATCATTATGAACAACTTTTACTATAGAACCAAACCCAGAATCGCGAAAAAAAAAAACAATTTTGTTTAAAAAGCGTTAGTGTACTCAACAGCAACAAAGAAATCTATGAAAAGTGAACAAATCGTTTAATAAAGGAATTTATTCATTATAATCAAAAATTCTCTGAATGTCTGTAAATCTTTTCAAAATTTTATGACTCTGAAAAAGAACACAAAAGGTGGATAACATTGTTTGTAAGGTTTATACTTTTGTCTAATATTGGAGTTTTCAGCAGCTTTGAATAAAACAATTTCACTTTTTAACTTTACAGTTTGAATAGTTTGAGTTATACAGGTAGAAAACTTTACCAGTGAAAGCCTCTTTGAAGTCGGCGAGTATCTGCGTGGCTAGTTGTTGCCTGATGGACGTCACCTGGTCGCGGAGTGTGCTCAGTTCTCGGATCTCGCGGTAGCATTCAAAGTGTTGTAGTACCTGCAGAGAATATTAATCTATGAAACTAGATTATTTAAAATATGTGCTAAGGACAGGCGGTTAATAGCGGCACATCACGTCTAGCCGTGTACAATCATGCAGTCTAGCATTTTCACTTGTAGTTCTCTACAAAAAAGCTTTATTTGGGCCTGAAAAACCGATTTATTTTCAATTAATTTCCAAATTCGATTTTTGGTTGCTTTGAAATTAATAAATAGTTGAGTCATTGAGTTGACCAAACAGTCACGTCACAGCGTGCTATTGTCATACAAAATCTATGACAGAACCGGGTCTTGACAGCTCCTAAAACGTATGTCAATTGATTGGTGAGTCAAGTACCCTATTTAATTGACATTGCATCATGGGTTTACTAAAATGCAAAGTTTTTTAGATAATAAAAGGTCAAGATATAAAAATGAATGACCTACCTCCATGATAGCCTGCATGGGCAGCACAATCTCCTTGTACTGCCTGCTCTGTGTCATGTTCCGCAGCGTGTCCACACCCCCCACCAGCATATGCAGGTGGTTGAGAGCCGTGATGGCTGCCGTGAGGTTGGACTTGGCACAGTCCAGCTGTTTGATCTCGGAGGTGATCTCGCGCACCATGCTCTCGCTGCGTTCTGCTTTCTTGTTTATGTCTGCTACCTGGTAAAATGATAAATGTTTGTGATTTAGAATAAGAAAAGTTACTTTGTGATAAAGAAATAGATCTCTAAAAGTAGTAAGTCAGCTCATAGTCTCACAAGCTCTTGTGCGTGACCACTAAATCATTTTGTACATTACTTTGCTGAATACAGGGTATTGGGGTTGCTACCTGGGCAGGGGTATTATTGGGTTTGTGAGCTGACAGACCAACTCCTTGACAATCCAAAAGTAATAGATTTATTTGAAATGATTTGAATTTGGGTCAGTGGGCTGTCTATTTGTGTTGACTTTGAAGATGGGTAGACCAGTTTTAGTTCTCTATCAAATAATTTTTGCACATAATCAGGCATCTTTGAATACCAGAACTCGCATTGAGTTTCGACAAAACTCAAAAGCATAATTCCTTTACCTGTAATGCAAGTTCACCAATACACCTCTGAGCATCGACCAGTGCCTTCTGTCCTGCATCCCTCTGCTCAGCCTGAGCTCTCACTAGCCTGCGGATGTCATGCTCCACGCCAGCGAGGTGGAACTCACAGCGAGCCGCCGCACTCTCCACTCCTGAGAGGGACTGCTCCGTAGGAAAGACGCGGTTGATGTACGCTACTGCATCGAACTGAGAAAGATGAAAGTTTTTGTTGTTTTAAATAGTTATTGATGGTTTTTGACGTTACAGTGGACATTTGTAGAAGTTTTTTAAAAGTAGGTGCTATAAAATTTTGAAAAAGGTAAAAGGTTGCTCTATTGGAATCCATGTCGAGGCATGAAAAGTTCTACCTAAAACAACGCCTTCAAGAAAGTATTCATCGAATCTATATCTACCGCTTTTATGCACAATAGTACGAAATTAAATTTAGACCCAAACAAAAGCAGTAAACAAACAAGAAATAAGAGCAAATCAGAGAAAAGTCCAACTCACTTCCGCACTATCAAACTGTTCAGTTCCTCCCATCATTTCTTCAATACGACTCATCACCGAGCTCGGGAAGTTGATCTGGACTTCCGGTCCACTATCCTTGTCATCTAATATATCGTTTGAATCCATATTTTTATCTGTTTCTTGATCACTTTTGTAAAATAACAACTTTACCAGCCCGCAGGCACAGTTTACGTTGAAACGTCACTGTCAGTGTCAAAATTGTCAAATAGACGTTTACGTTTTTTTTTATTTGCCCCTAAGGGAAGGTAACGATTCTGTAGTGCTGCTGGTAACGTAGTAATTATAAACACACTGTGGTACTACTGGGATATGGGACTGAGTGGACGTAAAAGCGAAAAATTACTTATAAGAAGATTATTTGATATGATTAATTGAATAATCCATGTGACTCGATTGACTGGAGCACTACATCAGTCAACTTTGGTCACCCACAAAGTGCTTTTGTGTTTTTTTTTTAGATTTAGCAACATTTTAGAAAAACTCAAAAAGTGACGTTTTGTTTCCATTGTTTTGTTTAATCAGTCACCTGTCACTGTCAGTGTTGACTGTTGATGGCCTTGGTTGATGGCACTTGATGGATTTATTGGATGATAAGGATAACACTCACTGGCCGGGCTGACTGCTGAAAAAATAAAAGTTCCTTTCCAAGTGGACAAAAGATAACGTGTTTAATTAACTTAATTTCCTACTATTTTGATCAGGTATCTCGTATAAACCCCAATAGTATATACTTTTTTGTACAAAATTGAATTGGATGAATTGGTGTTTTATTTATAATATAATTCTTCTTAAAAAGTGTAATCAGCTGTTTAATCCGCCTACACTCAACTGCTTCGACGTGTGTCATTGGAAACGTACACGACAATTATCGCGATCGCCAACGTCAAGTCATAGTGAGTGGCTCATTGTTTTTCAGTTATTTGGACGCGCTCGGGGCGCCTTGCCGTCGCGTGTTTTGCCGCAATGAACTTCGCGCAAACTCCGCCGTGAATACCAGTTCAAGTGTTAGATTTTCTACCAGTTTTTTATACAAACACCAGTGTCAGTGAAGTGAATAACAATGGCTCGTCTCACTGAAGAAATGGTGATCGCGCGATCCAAGCAATCGGACCTCAGCGCGATCAAGAAGCTGAACTGCTGGTGAGTACTTACATGACTCAGGGTTCGTAATGTTCCTAATGATAGGTACTACTGGACGCAGACAAAGAACGTTCGAAAATTAAAATCTCCAACGGCCTAGTCTCGGCGTCCGCTCGACGGTTTGTCGTAATGTGAAATCGCAGGCAGTGCACGGAGGCGTAACGTAAACGTATTTGTTTGCGTTAATGTGCTACAGTTCATGGTCTTAAGGTTTTATCATTATTTCATTAGAGATAGCTGAATAACATTGCTTTGGTCTTTCACTTTTTATAAATGCAACATGTCCATAAAGCATGAGATTTTGTTTTATTAATCTTTTTAATTTCTAGAGAAAAAACCAGTTAAGAGAAATAGTGTGACAAACCTATTAATTATGTCTACAAGCTACTGCAGCCAGTAATGTTACTTGCTTGTAGTTTATCTTAGTACTACCAAATTGCATTGTTTAGGAATTAATAACATTATAAAAAGATGTTGTGTTTATTTAAAAAAAATATAAAAGAAATCGCTGGACCTTACACACAGCGCCATCTAGTGCCACACTAAGCAACGAGGCTTGTGTCGTGGACACCAGATAGTTGATATACTACACAGATACTTTAATATTTTAACATTCTAACAATTTCTTTCATGCTAGTAGGTAGCTGGAGTAAGCTGGTTAGCCTAAATCAGTGTTTCATCAATAAAATCCAAGGCATAAAGATCAAATAATGGTGGTGGATGTGTTATCTGTTGATAATATTATCAGTAACACCATAAACTCCAATAACAAACTGACATGTTATCATTTCTTATACTAGGCCAGTTCTAGGCAACTTGCCTGTAACTGTGCTCAGTTACTGATACACTTTTTCTATGATAACATTCTTATAAGCACTTTCCTGGTAAAATCGTCATTGCCCAGCTAGCCTGAAAGCCTAACTATGGAACCGTTTCTCACAAGATTTTAAGCCAGGCTTTCTCTTTCTCCGCACCCAATGTTGACTGTAAATCTACTATGTTACACACCACTTTACTTTGTCTTTGACTTCTAGCTCTCAACTGTTGCCTGCTACTTGGTTGTTGGACCACCTGTCTCATTAAAACCAGACTTTATTCAACAAACATTGCACAAATGTCTATTTGCACTAAACCATATAATATGTATAAGCATTTATTGACTTCTTTTCTCTAGAATACCCCTGAGATGTGTGACTAATTACTGGCCTTATCAGTAAAACATGATAGACAATTAAATGAAGCGAGACGAACATGCATCATCATCAACTATAGATTAACTATTAGATGAAGGTGATGACAACAAACGAAAACCACCACACATCTCCACTTTATTCAATAGCAATCTTAAAAGTCCTACCTAATTGAGAGTGAACCTCTTGCCCCTAAAACTACACATCGGGCTGCTACTGAGAAATTCATCAGTAGATTTATTGTTCTTACTATGTAATAAGTAGTTTGTGTTTTTTTGTGCGAGTTCCAATAAACACTTTCTTTTTTCATAGAACCATTTAACACTGTGCAATGGAACCCGGGACCCCCCATTCTACCACTCCCCCCTGGCTACTATATGATAGGTACCAAAGAAAATGTCAATTTTGTTGATAAGATTATGAAAACTGAATGAATGAATCCTTTTTATCTAAATCCAGCAGACAGACAATTCGTTTTTTATCTATGCACTCCAAAATCTTGAGTTATCATAGTGATCATCTCATCTGAGACACTGATGGTGTGTAGACAATCAACTTGTATCTGCCACGTATGTGTCACTCCTGTCAATGATATACAAAGAGGATTAACTTACATGAATCTGTGGTTAACAGCTTCCTGAATGATATAGCTTGTTACTGTTTAAATATTAACACCTGCTTCAATCAACACACTGTTGGGATTGCTCAACAGTGTGTTGATTGAAGCCAGTGTGTTGATTGTTGTTGTTGGATGCCAGTGGCCATTGGGCCACTGGCATCCAATTCTTTTGATCCAGGGTTAATGTGGACCAATTGTCCAGTTGTAACCACCAGCTTCTATGAGGCTTATTGCGTTGCCTTCCTTATTTACATGCATACATAAGCTCACGGCTTTCTCCCATGAGGGTAGGCAGAAACCACAGAATGCCACCTGCTACAATCCATACATACTCTTTTCATTTATTATATCAAAATAATTTGCAGCTTTGTAATATTAAAACAATCATATCTATTTGTGACAGATCTCTGACATTTAAATAAACATTATACAATTATCCCTGTTTAATAAATATGTAGTTAGACTATACTTTTCCCTACGTTCTACTATGTTGTCATCTGCTGAGTCTATTCTAAGAGTGTTAAGGTTGGCTTCCAGTCAGTTATATTATAGACTGATAGATAGCTGTTGTCCACAAACCTCGTCCGCATCTAATTACCTATTATAAAAATACTCGTATTACTTCCCTATTTGTATCAGATTAGGTTAACAGTTTGAAGGGTTTTAATTTTATTGCACGAAACCCAAATCCTTTTTGGTCGGCTCCGCAAAGATCCCCTGTTCATCAGGGATGAGTACCTATGTCGTATCTTACACGGCGCTGGATGTCCGCCTGCCTCCTGACACCCTGACCACTAGCGAGGTGCTAGAGGGGGGAGATGAGTGTCCTCAGCCAGGCTAAGGTGTGATCACCGCCGCACCAAAGGTAGCGGCCCGTTTGGATTGATCAACGTGGCCGCGTGCGCTCCCCTCGACGTGATGAGGTCTCGTTGAGAGCCTGCTTGGCCGCGGCCTGATCCTTCCGAACGGGTCGCTGTATCGTATCGGCTGGTCGCTGCGGCTGGCTGCCGGTTGGCTAGATCCTGGTCAGATGGTGCCGGCGCAGAAGTTGACGTTACCGCTGGTCGTATAGGCTTCTCTGCACTTGTACCAAGCTCCTTCAAACCTATTATAAGTTGGTAGTGACCGAGTGTCGTAATTAATACCATCCTCAACTTTTATAGCAGAAGCAAATTTTCATGATTGAATTTGATGCATAAGTACTCAATCATTATTGGTAAATTATAATTTAAAATAAAACAGTTTAAATAACGGAGGAACATAACATTCGTACCTAGGCGGTTCCCGTCGCATCAATAAACAATAATGTGGGAAAGAATGTACCGTACAACCATGGTACAACCTGCGTTCTTTTGTTCACACACTCTAGTCACCAGTCACTGGTGAATCGGAACAACTGTTTTATAGCCGTGGAAAAACGTAGCTGATCGTAAACTAGCGGATATTATGGAAAAATAAAAAAAACTTGCATAACAATAAAACTGACTTCAAGTTGAGACACACAAAAAATTCAATAATAACTTTAGCTTCAGAAGTCGGTGACTAAAAATAAACTACTAAATCAAACAAACAAAAGTCAAAAAGTTTTTTTTGCACGTAATCGTGCTTGTTTCAATTTTGCAAAATGTTTTTATTCTCTCAGTGATTAAAAAAGAGTTGACTTGTATTCCCTGTTATCGGTGAATTAAATGCCCTTTTCCAAGTAGCAATGGTAAAAACATGTCTCATTATCTTCAAACAATAAAACTGATCGAGCGAAACAGAACGATGATGTTTTAAATTCGTTTAAAATCTACCAATCTGAGACGAAGGTAAGATGGTTTCTTTCGGTGCAATAACAACTAGATTTATCAACATATGAGCGACGGTAACAACTTTCCACCAGGTATCCAGTCTAAGTATTTGTATTGTATTGTGTATGAGGCTGGTGTCCGCAACTCTTCGTCCAAAGCGCGAATTTTGCGCCAACCAATTACTTAAAGAACTCATTTCAAACACTGCTGAGAAAATATTTGTACATTGTCATAGTTGACTCCATAACTTGTTACTGCTGAAACAGTTCGTCCTTGAAAAAGTGTGTCGGATCGCGTAAGAGTCTGCGCAATGCTTACTTACGAGTACCGTACAGTTCGAAATAAAAAGGGTCCTAAAGAGGCGCCGCTGACTGAAAAGTTGTATGGTAATCTTTGTCATGGTATTTGGAGGAATGAGGTAAACGTCGTGAGGAAAGTTTCGAGTATGAATGTAAATGGCTATAGAAGTAATGGTAGACCTAAGAAACGATGGATGTACTGTGCGAAGGATGACATAGTTAGAAAGGATGTGACTACTACAATGACGACGAATAGAAAAGTATGAACGGGGAAGACTTATTGCCCCAAAGAGTCAGGTAAATGATATTGACTACAGTGCATCTATTGCCTCACATCCATAGAGCGATAGGACAGCAACGCCACGCCACGATCGAAGAGGGATAAAGCGCAAGACTAACGGCTTCACCTTCCGAGTCACGGGGATGTGACACCACCAACTATCAATCTTCGAGCTGCTACTGAGAAATTCCTGACGCAAGAACTCATTACCCGACCTGGGAAAACAGAACTAGGAATTGCTGTTCCTAGTTCTGTTTTCCCAGGTCGGGTCAGCCGTCAGACCAACGGGGCAGTTAAACTAGGCGCCATCCAATAGCGTATCTAGCCCACGTGCTATGAGTCACCCTGCCGGCGAGACAATGCGTGCAGTATTGCGCACATTGTGCAGCGTTATGTAATGCGCTCAGTTATAATGTTTATGTCATTATGTGCAGTACAAGGTGAGCTGTGGTCTCGTTCTATGAACACAGTTTCATAACCAGGTGTCTCGAATCTAACTGAATAGATCTTTAAAAAAATACAACATTTCCGACGCACTACAGCGCCATGGCAGGTCCCAACAGCATCCGGCGTTATTGGACGCGCAGGACATTGTAGGCTCGTCCCTTGTATGACACCCACAGGCCGCTCGTACAGAGACTACTGTGACGTCTGTGGTACAACGAGTGAACCTGCGGACAAGCATATAATATTGCTCCTCATAAACAACGCCCTGCTCTCCCTCTCAATATCTCCGTCGTCCCTTAGGTCGCTCGTGATAATAACCTTAACTTAGATAGCTCATATCTCGGGAACGTGACACTTTCACTCACTTTCTTATTGATTAGCTATTGATTAATGTTGGTTTTACGAGTGGCCGCTATTTTCAACATAAAATAAAATAGCGGAAGTTAGGAATAGTATCCCGGTTTTATTGTTAATGATAATCTTTCAAAATCTCCATACACGGTTCTGCTGCCAGCTAGTCATTAATTCAATTAGCGGTCCTCATTAAGCGCCTCAGCTCAAAGTCACGGTGCGGCTCAAAGCCAGTTACATTAACAATGTACATAATACTATCTCATACATAAGCCGCAAGTAGGTATATACAGAACGAGATTACTCTCGAATTTGCTTTCACGATTACGACATAGTAGGTACCGTACCTCTATCATCTGATCATCAATATGGCACGTCGTGTTCTAGGAAAAGTTCGTCTTTGTCTCGTACATGTGTTGCCGTCTCTTTCTAAGGTTCGATCGTCATCACCTGACTAGCTATTTCTTGGCTACCAGTCTAACCGGACACAGCAGAATACCAGAATTGACATGGAGTGACTGCCTATCTGACCTCCACAATCCAGTTAGTACTGAGTAATACGATACCACTTGGTAAGAGCCTGACTGCCGTTGCGAATAGGGCACCACACATTTTGAAAGAGATTGAGGATTTTTGACAGCTGTTACAGGGGCCCTAGTCTTTTGCCTTTGTTATTTTTCTGTTCTAATTTTATTACTTTATTCTACACACGAGTATTTTTAATTCTTAAATAATATTGTCTAAGATAATATTTATTGTTAATTAAATGTTTTGTTAAATTTTTAACTAGTTACCTAAACAACGAGTACAATGTGTTATGTATTCTAATTTTTAAGTTGGCATGCTGAAAGAAGTCAGCGAAATATGTGAAACCTTTTATTCTTAAGACCATCATGTACCGAATATATTTCATGCAAATAAAAAATCTTGAATCTTGTTAATGGATGCAATAACCTCATATGACACACTCGTTCATGCCGATGTTGTTCACTTCTCGGAGACAACTCATCTAATTAGAGAATTTGATTCATTCGTGATTCGGCGCCGGATTCCGAGCGTGCCTTACCGCTGTACATTCTATCACGCCAATGTACTTCTTATGTCACCACGGTTACAGTTAATAATCGCATGTCAAAGTTTACTGTGGTCACTCGTACATGCCATTACCTTATTCCACCTTATAACATCCCGATTAAGGTTGATTATCAAATACAGCATGTAATTCTTTCGAATAAAGTAATAACACTACATTTTAATGTATTACCTAGTTTGTTTTCAAGTATTAATACAATGTTATTAATTATTTAGAACAGAGCGGTTTCACTAGAATTCGTAGAAGTGTTGGTAACTTTTACTTGTTTGACTCAGTTTTTAGAGCAGCCTCAACTTTTTAGCGGTGGTCGTAGGTTATCTTCGCATCCGGGCACAGGGGCGTCGCCAGCTTTTGAACCAGATGGGGGGGGAGGGGCAGAAGGGTGAAGGGTTAAGTTTACATGTTACGGATGCAGCCGAAGGTCTTCTAAACTAAGAATCTAAAATGAAATAGCGACTGCAAAACTGTTTTGGTTAGATTTTCCATACTTGCTTACACAGGGTGGGAAGGCAGGGACGCGAAACCGGTTACCATGAACTCAGTACAAGACTAACATGATTCTGAAGGCTTTTTCTTAATTTTTACGTTTTATTCTGCGATTTGTCTAAAATTATGACTTCTATCTATGTAACCCAATGCGATTTTTGAGCAAC
Organism: Xestia sexstrigata; assembly: GCA_941918905.2. NCBI lineage: Eukaryota > Metazoa > Arthropoda > Insecta > Lepidoptera > Noctuidae > Xestia > Xestia sexstrigata. The sequence goes on along the minus strand of OW799229.2, from coordinate 11,419,358 downwards.
CTGATCAGCTGTTTCGCTAAGTTCACGGGCCGGGCCCGCCTTGGTTTTTCTGACTGCCCTTTACCCAAAAACGTTGGGGTCGTCTTCCAGTCTTACCGGATGCAGCTGAATACCAGTATTTTACATTAAACGACATCTGAACTCCATACATAACCAAGTTATTACTGGAATATGATACAGATCATGTAATGGCGACGCATCTGCGATCCTGCTGATCAGCTTTGCTTTTGCTGATGTCCATAGACGGCGATGACCAAACACTGAGCTGTCGACTTGTTTGTCATCGAATAACATAAGCTAGTCGTCATGGATGTCACGCTATACGGCAAAACAGGTTTGTGAAGTGTGAACATAACATCATCATGCTGTTCCGTTACGGACGGCTATTAGAAAGTAAAAGCTAAAGAATAAATATTCGCTCCCCAATAGAACATCTCATCACGTAAGCTGTTTGTTTGTACTCACACCGATTATAATCTTCTACATATTTCTGACGGGATTCAATGTAATTTCGATTTTTGACACTTGCTTTAAGTTAATTTGAGTGTTCTTCAGTGTGTATGTGCGATGTCACCCACAATGTTCAGAGCTATATCCACCACCGTAGCCATTTTTTCAATTTTTTCATAACTTCAAAATTGTGTCTGGTATCCGGCTCGAAGGACCATAATGTATGATTGGGCGTTAGGGTTGAAATTACTTTGGTGTTGATTTTGATAATAAAACACGTGTGGTCTGTGCAAAACTGTATTTGAGACTCGACTCTATAACTTATGGATCCAACGAGTACAGATAAATATAAAAAGTTTAGTCGAAACAGTTTTGAATCGAACAGGTTAGAGTCCCTCGCGTAAGTAAAATGTCTTCCTAAAATGTCGACGGATTTTCTCATTCCTTTCTCCGTTCTTAAAGACAAAGATCTAAGTTCAACATCTCGTTCCAATACTAGCAACTTTCCGCTTCAAGTATGGTGAATCAGGATGTCTGTGTCGTCTCACACAATGTGCTGCCTCGCCTGCGCCCGTCTTGCCTTGCTGCCGTCAAGGGCGCTATGTGGTGCGGCGAGGCGCCTTATAAGGCGAGGCGTGGGTGGCAAGAGGCGGCCTCGGACAAAACTGAGCTTTTGTTACCAAACAACTGTAAACATAGAAGTGGGAACGTGAAATACACGCGAAAAATCGACATTTAGAATGAGACCTTCACACGGGTGGGTTTGAGTGACAAAAGCGATGATCCACATAACTACTCTACAATAAGTAACTTTTTCTAAAACTCTATTAAATTTTATTTGATAACACACGTAAAAGAGCTCTGTCTACAGGGTGATTGGTAAATGGGCGCAGTCCTTGAAATGGGTGATACAAGAGCTAATTTGCAACAAATTCTACCCGATGACTAGGGTCTAATACGTGTGGTTTCGGAGTAATAGAACTTTAATTTTTTTACCGACTCCTAATAAAGGAGGTGGATCTCAAATGGTCGAAATATTTCCTAATCACGTGCAGAAGAGAGTACAGTGGCTGTCCATTGATTAAAATACAACAAAACAAACAAACAACAAAATACAACAGTACAACATATTGAGCTTGGAGCACAGGCGTACACTGCTGATGGTTATGATGCTGCACGGCATATGCAACAATAGGTTTAATTGTATGGAACTTTCAAATAAACTATGTTATGTAGTACCTAGGACTGTTAATCGGCGAGAAGTGCGGGCAACCCGCTTGTTCTACACAGAGAAGTGTAGAACAAATGCTGGGGAGAGAGCTCCACTCCGCCGATTATTAGTAACGTACAACTCACATTTTATAAAATTAAGATATTTTCGCTCTTAATCAGAACAAATTTAGAAAAATAGCTATTGAATTACTTTCCGGTCATCCTTAAGGATGACTGATTCTTGCTGACGTGATGTTGTGATCTGGACGGGGAGCGCTGTCTAGAGTTGGTCTGTGGGACCATTCAGGTTTATAAACTTTTTTATTTTTATTTTTTAAAAGTATAGATACAAATATGACAAATATATTTTAAATCATTAGTTTTCTTCTTTCCATTCCTGCAACTTCCGCTTTTAGGAAATATTTTTTCCGTCATGAATGTGAAATGGAAAGAAGAAGGAAACAATTATTAATTTAATTTAAAATTAATTGTTAATTTTTTTTTTAATGAATCTAAATTGTTTAGTTATTTATAAGTAATTATTTTAAATGCAAATAGATCACTGATGGCCAAAGCGATGAGCGATAACAAATATATATGGAAAAATAAATAATGTTCAAAAATAAATCCGTACTTTTTTTTCCTGAAATTCCTAAAAGTACTATATTTTTCCAGCTTTTTTGGGAAAAATACTATATTTGTTGAAAATTAAGGTGGCAACCCTATTACAAGTAGTCAGTGGCCCAAAAAGTCTGACAGCCAGTCTTACCACGGAGTGTCGTATTACCCAGAACTAATTGGGTTGTGAAGGTCATATAGGCAGTCGCTCCACGTAAAATACAGGTATTCAGCTGCATTTGGTTAGATTGGAAGCCGACCTCAACATAGTTGGAAAAAGGCTATGCAGATGATGATGATGATACAGCCTAAGACTGACCGGCAAATTGCAAAACCCTAAAAAAAACTGAATTTCGTCGGCTACCCTGGCGCCTGATAGAAGTAGAAACTCTTCTCTTATAGAAACCTGTTCGAGGTTGATGTTGTCTATGATGATAGTGAAATCGTTGTCATTATCTTGTGAGCTTCCCTATCTACGTCTATCTATGTCGACATGACATGATGACAGTTCGTCATCTATTCGCAATTAATGCGCGTGTTGACACATCGTCGTCTGACTGATAGATACGGCGTCGGACATCCATTGATACGGGCCACTGCTCTCTGTGATTATACTTTTCATCACTCCTGTAAGCCCCGAAAAGAAGATCATAACCAGGCTCAAGTCTATACTCCAAGCTATTACTGAGCGATCCCTATTAAAAATCCCAATAAAACTTTTCCTGACCTGGTAATCGAATCCAGTACTTCACGCGCTTGTGATTACTGGGCCAACGAGCCTTTTGTAAAACTTGACTAACATTAGTCATTGTGTGGTAAATGACAAATACGAGCTACCATATGTACTTAGATAAACATAATATAAACATGTACGCCTTCGATAAATCAGCGTATTTTGCATACTGCTAATAATACTATCAACCTATTAAGCCAAGCGACGTTTCACCTTATGGCAATGGATATAAAGTGTATAATAGTAACATGTGTACACGTAAACAATAAGTATATAAATGGAGTCATTGATAAAGCATTATGTGCTGTATGTATTGTATGGCGGCAAGCCCACGGTGTCCTGTGAGTAATACCCAAGTGCTGCGCGATCCCATTTAAGGTGAATGCTCCAATCAGCCAGCGAAATTAAAATTTTCTTTCGTTTTTCGCAATTTGCAGGCCCGTGCTAGGTTGTATGTTAATTAAAATATTATTCGCCGCTGTAAAACGTATGTAGTTACAGAATTATAATCATCAAAATCATCAATTCAACCCTCCAAGTTCATAAAGGCGTAGGAACCAAAATTCGATCATGTTTCGAAAGACGCGTGCCGCCATCTATTGTCATAAGAACGTTTGTGTTTTTCCTCGGGAACAATATTCTTCGTAATGAAAAAGCATCCTTCGTCCGATGAACTTTACGATAAGAAACGTTTACGTATTTCTATTTAGGAATGTACTCGTATTAACCGGAGGCGAGGGAAAGCCGGGCCCGGGGAAGGAAACATCAGTTTTTATTAGCCTTTATTATTGATACAAACGACGGTCGGCATTCAATATTTACTTAACGAAAAATGAAAGTATTTGGACACGAACGGGGTTCATTTCTGAACTACATATCATTGAAGTCAGACAGGCAGTCGCTCCATGCTGCATCCGGTTAGTCTGGAAGCTGACCCCCGCTAAGTTGGAAAGACTAGGCAAGTTAATGGCACGGTATTGGGGAATTACATCCACATACTGTAACCAAGCCATATGCCGCCGCCAAGGAGTATTCGCTGTGTTCCGGCTTGACAAATATGACGACCGGTGTATTTATACACATGACACAATTTAGCTTGGTTTTAGGATCACAGCACAATTTGCGACACCTTTTGTATTCTAGGTTGCAGGTAGTGACCGCTTAGGCAGCCCCACCACGCACTGGTTTCAATAATAGCTAATTCAACCCTTCCAAGTGCTGGGCTACAAGCCTCCTTTCCGTGAGCAGAGTGCTCTGTGTGTACTCCACTACGCAGGTCCAGTGATGGTTGAGACACGTCCAAAAACTAAAAAGACAGAATATGTATTTAGAATAGACAGTTGATGGTCGTGATTCACCATAACGTGTTTCGTTTAGTAATAAATATGACAATATCAAACTCAAAGGTCGCTCCGTTCCGCCTCGCGGATCACGACTCGTCTGATTGTCTGCTCGATGTATTGATGTAGGTCTGTACATCTTACCGTTGCCCTTCGACGCCAATGGTACATGCACACAGTATACTCACTGCACAACACAAGGGCCCAACTAGTAATACAAATAAAAAAAACATGTTTCATCTTTACTTACTGTTTTCTCACAAAGTCTTTATATTAAGAGTGAAAGAGACGCATAAACTTAGACATCATAGTATTCAGGGTCACACATACAGCGAGGTCCGGGAGAATCGATACTCAAGTTAGGAAGTAGGTATACTAGGCGAACAGAGGACAGTCAGATGTATGAGGGAATGTTCGTAGTAGATAATGCAGCAAGCATGTTCCTGTAATTTATGAAACCCTGGTACTCGTACTTACACAACTCTTCTCATGTCAACTGAATATTATTCGGATAAAATCATCGTAAATAGTTATATTTTTAAAAGAATCGATCTCATTCCTTTTAATTCCGTAAATAAAATAGATTTATTGTATTCAGCTTTTCCGGGGGTGCATAGTTTTATGAAAAAGGCATTTGTTTATATTGTTCGATTGCATGTTCAGTAGATAATGTTGGTAAAATATCCACGGTTTGGACATATCAAAATATCGTGAATTCGTGGGGTAACAATAAGGGCCGGAATCCTCGCGCATTGTCGAGAATTCCCCTAGCTACTGTCGATGTCGGTGCCGTCTGTGGAATCCGCGGGAAGAGTGCCGCGAACGGGGAGTCGATTGGGTCGGTCACACCACAGTAGTGCGGGGTGACAAGCGCCTTCAGGGCGCAGTCGCGCGAATTCGCTGGAATTCTCGAGCATTGCCGCGAATTCGCACGCCTTCTCGCGTCATGAGGCGAAATTGACGCTTGCATTCCATTCCATTCCGCGGCGGTGTAAATTGAGCCTAAACGAAGCAAGGACTCAAAACGATGGAAATATGTAAATTCAAGCGATACAAATCAATACTGTTTGTTGGTCGTTGTATTCGGGCTGCTACCCACATACCCACGCCGCCATCGCCACCACGCGAGGTATTACTAATGCAGATATGAGCAATAGCTACCGAGAACAGGCCAATTTGATGCAAGTGTCGTTTACTTGATTACTATACTTAGTGCCACCGGCACGCGGCACCGGTCAAGGCCGCGGCAGAACATAATATTATGACGAATACTAACATGAAACTGGATGGCAAACATGCTGATGGTCGACTTATCGGTAAATAGTCAGCACAGCCTAACCGCTTGCTCACGGCTTTTTTACCCGACTGCAGGAAGGTAATGTGTTTATCAGCTATTTTATGTATGTTTGTTCCTTTGTGGGACCTCTAGAGACCAAACGCGTGGGCGGATTTTGATGATCCTTGCGTCAATCGATTTGTCTTAAGAGCGGCCAACGGGCCAACCCGCCATACTTTTCGCGAGAATTTTGACAAACGCTCGTGCGTGATTACGAAGTTGTTACACATATATCTTTAAATTTTTTGAACTGATAGGTATCTTATGCACTATAACTAGGCTTCTATCGAAGCAAAAAATAAAAATTTGTAGAAACAAATTCAGTATAAGCCTCCAAAAATTGCTGTTTTTCTCAAATTTTACCTCAACTTAGGCCGTTCATAATGTACTCATAAATTGTAAAACTAAAGAAAATAGCCTGATAGAAGCCTATAGTGGAGATTTTAAATAACAAATATTTATTTCACAAACTTGTAAGACTTATTCAAAAACACGTATTTCCTGGAACAACTTTTATAAATTTTCGAACACTATTTGTCGTTCAATGTCCTCGCGTTAGTCGGTATGAGGTGCGCGGGTGACGAGTAGTGCGGGGTCGGGGCTAGGTAAGACAGGGCAGTTGAAAAAATATCGCCGCGATGGCTCTGGATGAAACAACAAGTTTTTCGACCATGCTCGCGTTGACGATAGACGCGCCGGGAAGGGCGCTCTTAATCTCGCGAGTGTCACCAATTAAGTTATTACAAACTGGAATGATGACATGCAACTTAAAAGCGTTCCGAACGAGAGAACTTCAATTAAGAACTAATAGGTACATTATGGCTACTGACAGAACCTACCGGTTCGATCGAACACGCTAGAATAAGCGCGGACGCGCGTAAGCCGATACGAGCTTATGCACGCAGAAAAATGCTCTAGTCTGTAACGTGACGGAAACAAGTGTGCTGCTTGATACAAGTCGGATTGCAAGTCACACGGTTCATGACATCAGGCATCAGGGCCTGATGTCATGAACCGTAAGGGTCAGTTCACGCAATAATGCCCGAGCAAATTACTGGCTGCATTGAAAATAGAACCGTAATGCCATTTTTTAAAGGACGTCGATCGAGTCGCAAACATGCGTGACGCAACGAATGACTTCCGCATTCACAGTCCGATATTCATACAATTTTCTACTCTATGCAATGGTAATTCGGTCCTATTTATACAGCCAGTAAATTAAGGGAGGATTCCTCCGTTCTGTCTGAATTGACCGTAAGAACATCAAATCGCTAGTGCTAGGGGCATCACATAAACATTGTCGTTACAGAGACAAAGCCGAATTGTTTTATGGACACACTGAAGTTCATACGCTGTGACAACACTCGGGCCGCCTGCACGAGCGAACGAGTCGCGGCGATTCAACGTATTTCAAAAATATCGCCGCGATTCTCTCGCTCGTGGAGACGGCACAAAAGAGAGTGTATAGAAAAACGTGGCAAGGACGATAATATCGCCGCGGTTCTCTTGCTGGAGTCGGCCCCGGCACTTTTACTGGGACCTGGGTCGTATCAAAGTTATTTACGAGGTATAATGTAGTCTTATAAGGAGCTTGTTGTTGTGCTGAGTCATCCTCGTGGCGTAGTGCGCAGCGCGCTTATGAGGTCATGGACGTTTGGGCTGAGAGCTTCGCAATGTTACACTGGAAATATTATACGACCAGTCTTTCTAAGTAGTACAGTTTTAGCTAGATAATAGGTTGTGGAGGACTCGGAGGCAGTCGTTGCATGTAAAGTACCTACTGGTATTCTGCTGCATCGACGGCAAGGTTGGCAGGCTCTGAGCGATTAACTGCTGCCCTGCGTGTCGCGGGTTTGATATCCCGCACGTAACAAATATTCTTACAGATAATTGTTCGGGGCCTGACTGTTTGTGCATGCAAGTTTTAATGATTGTAAACGCACGTGCACCCACGATACAGGAGAAATTTATATTATACTCGTAGTGCGGGGTAACGTTTTTAATTCAGAACGGAACCTGAGCACAATATATTTGCTAAAAGGGTGGTTATGATGGATTGTATTCGTATACAATACATTGTTCACTAGTAGAAATCGCTGCCACTTGACGCTAAAGCTTTGCCAGGGAAGTCCTACCAACAAACCGCAAAGCAGCATTGCTGTGTTCAGATCAGAACGGCATACATCACCCATAGGTGCTGCTGGTTGCTGTAATGACTGGCTATCATGAGATATGTCAGCCCTATCTCTGGGACTGCAACACATCCATGACCACTCCCTACCAGCCTGCTCGATTGTAAACCAGGAATTGTTAAGTTTGAAAATCGTTTGTTGAATGGCCAGTGACGGCAGATTAGTGATCGTTCGTGCGAGATGATTGTTATCGATTATTATGTCGAAGCAATAACCATCGACGTCCAAGTCGATCGGCAATTTGGATGGCTGATATTATTTCCTAATAGAACTTTGGTCATGTCTTGTACCGGAGCAGCAGTCTCGACACTTCGACGGTATTTCAGCCACTTGACACTTGACGACCCGAATGGCGCAGCGGTAGTGAGGCTGCCTTACGTTCTTAAGGTCCCGGTTGGAGCAAATGTTTGTGTGATGAGCATGGACATTTGTTTCCGAGTCATGGATGTTTATATGTATAATATGTATGTATTTACAAACAAAAAGTATCTATGTAGTATTTCAACTTCTGGTCCACGACACAAGCCTCGTTGCTTAGTGTGGCACTAGATGGCGCTGTGTGTTAATGTCCAGTGATATATTTACTTACTGTCGGCCGTAATAATGGCTTTGCGTTTCAAAAGCTTTATCGTATAGCTCAAAAAATCTTTGTCATAGCTCAGCTCAGCAGCTGTCAGCTATAACATTCGAGTATAACGTTGTCGTCCATACAATTCCCACATCAAAAGACCAAGTATTGGCAGTAAGATATATCCGCATTTAGGATACACCACACAACATAAATAAATAACATTAAATGTTGTCGAAATCATTCTATTACCTATTATGTATTTAACGAAATTAACAAAACTTTTAAACTAGAGATACATTCGAAAAATTCGAAAAAAAAAACAATGTAACAGTTACTTAAATATTTCCAAGAATGAATAAGAAATAGCCCAAGTTCTGTTGTCAGTGTTAGTGGGTCGGGCAGCGTGCCAACCGCCAAGTGTAGCGGGTCAACTGTTACAGTGGCGGGTCACTGCCTCACTGGGTACACTGCGGGTCAGTGCGGGTGTTGCTACTGTGTGCCAGAATGGCCATGAATTCATTTTGTGTCTGTAGCCTTAACATAATCATTAGCAAGGTAGCTCTCGGTGACAGCTGACAGTTGACAGTGGCGCGATATAATATACGTCTACCTACTATCACATAGTAATACAGGTGACTTTTTTATCACTTTCCAAAAAAAAAAGGGTATGTTATGGGGAGTTTTTTTTTTTTTTCGAAAAATAAGTTTAAAAAAAAATCGAATGTCATATCATACGGGTACTGCGTATGATTTGAAATTTGATAGGTTTCATTTTTTTTTAATTTGTCTTTTTTTGTTCCAATATGAAAAGTTTACTTAAAAATTTGTAGCGTTTTTTGATGATGGATCAATTCTTTCTAAGCTTTGGAACAAAGGAAAAAAACCTAGGTATGCTATAAGCTTCTACTCTGTTTACCTAATATACATTTTTTTTTTTTGGAAAGTGATAAAAAAGTCATCCGGTATATTGACCTGCTAGGCTGGTCGCACTGTCAATAAAATAAAATAAATTTTATTTCGGACAAGCAACATCCATAGAAGGAAACTTATTTAACTATGTTGGCATGTTGGTTAGGGTTACACCCTCAAACCGTTACAGAGGTGTACCTATTATTACACCCACCATTTCGCCAGTTATGTTTAATTCCCATGTAATAGGGGGCGAGCCTATTGCCATCAACCGGGCATAAATCCAGGCTCCATGGCTGCTACTGAGAAATTCCTCATCATGACATTTTTAAATATTTCAATTAAACATTAAAAAATATGAAAAATTGTGGTAAAAACAAAGTGAACAAAATCTGTGCTCCGTTCAACTGCTGTCGGCCGGCCGCAGTTCACTCAGTCGCTTGCTCTCTGACGTGGTTACCGCCCCCCGCGCGCCCCGCACTTCGTACAGATTTTGTTCGCGCTGTCTTCTATAAGTATGTAATACGTAGTACTAGTAATAGCTCAGAGGCCATTTTGTAAATGTTTATTAATTGAATTAACTTTCAATATCCACAAAGCACGCTGTCTAATTCTGCACGGTGCCGGTGCGGTGTGTGCACGAACCTGCACAGCCCGCGCGTCCGTTCATTCGACACGGTGCACGCTCGTGTCTGTGTGCTCGTGTGTGCGTGACTGCATGTCTATCTATTTGTTTAGAATAGAATATAATATTTATTGTAAAAACATGAGTACAAATCTGGCTACATATTATATTTTATTGATTGTCTATCAGTGTTTTTCAACCTTTTTATGACACGACCCCCATAGTATGAAAAAATATTTCGCGAACCCCGACCCTTCGCTTTTAATTTCATGTTTTTAATTTTGTTACAAATATTCTATCTATACAATATTTGTATGCATTTGCATGATTAGAATTCTGATAAAATACATAATTAACAACTTTTATTTTATTTAGAAAACGATTTAATTCTCAAAGTAGCAAAAACGGATCCATTATATGGGAGAAATTAGGTGTAATGAACAAGCGCAACCTTCGCATTAAGATGGACGAGTAGGTACTCATAGGTTTATTTTGTTAATTTTGTTATATCATTTAGTTAACATTTTCTTATTAAATCTATCTTTTTAAACTTTATTATTTTTTTACTGAGATAGTTTTCGCGACCTCTTGCGACCCTCATAAAGAAGCTTCGCCACCCCCCAGGTTGTTCCGATCCACAGGTTGTAAAACACTGGTCTATATAATCACAATCAAAATAAACACATACATTGTACATTAACTTAGCCTCCACGATTTGGCCTAGTACTCGGAAGCCATTTTAGTGGCGTTACCAGCCGGCTTGCTTTAGTTCCGGCGCACCCAGCACACCGAAGGTGATACTCCTTCTCCTGTTTTACTGGAAAAAGTGAAAGTGGGCAAAGCAGTAAGAGTTTCCCTGGTGCTGCAGGGTGAGGCGAAACCCTAAATACTCTAGGGTTGCGCCTCACCCTGCAGCACGAAATCGCATTTTGCGTGCTGCCAAACGCATCGTCGATGTTGCCGCGTGTGATAGCACTCCTGCTCGCTTTCTCGCTCCAGCAAATGACGGCTCTGTCTGACCTAACGGCAAAGGATTGTATGGAAAAATGCGTCTCCGTGCTGCCAGATGAGGCACCTAACATCTGTTCATTTACATATATAAGTGAAATGACTGGTTTCGCCTGAGAGTGGACAGGTCGGCTATATTATCTTGCTATATGTTTGTCAGACGTTAGGTAATAAATAATAGATATATAGGAGGTGCGTGCGACACGCGAGCGGCGCTAATGGGCGCTGGCCGCAGCATGGAGGAGGCAGCACGTGGAAGGATAGTGGTTGATGAAGAGCTATCGTTACTGGCTTTGTAGGCCTTGTTAGTCTGGTAGTCGTAAGCGCGACTGCTGAGCGTACCTACGTGCGAAGCTCTAAGCAGTCTGGCTACTAGCTCTCCTGGGCTAAATCCCCAGGGCGAAGACTTACAGAATTCCTAAGAGTGAATTGGCGCCCGGTTTATTCAAACATTACTGACGAAATTCTTTAAGTGTATCCATATCCGGCTCCTCTTTTAGAGAATACAGGCTGGACTCTTGCGTCTAAGCTTTGTTCAAATAAGATTGCAAGACGGAGCGCCAGCGATCAGGACGCGCGACGCGACGACAACGTTAGCAATAGCAAGTTAGCACTCCATTCCTTCACTGCTCTTTGCCGCGAGGTGACAGACGAGGCGGTACCTTCTAGGTACTGATCGTTACTCGCATTTTACTTACTGTTAATTGGTAGTTACATTACAGTATGCGGCTGTTAATGTTTCATGTTCAGATTGAGAAAAAAATAAACGTAAAACGTTTTAGAGCAACTCAAGTTCTTGGCGTTTTCTATCTGGTATTTCTCAATAGCAGCCACGAGGCCTACATTTGTGCCCGGTTGATGGCTAATAGGCTCGCCCTCTGTTACATCATGGGATTTAAACAGAACTGGCGAAATGTGTCTGTACTACTAGCTAGGTACACCTCTGCCTAACTGGCACGTGTACCCGTGCACTTACAGGTGTAACATGTAAGTACAATTTTGCACAACATAACATAACATGATCCCCGTAGGGTCAGGCAGAGGTGTACCTAATAGTACGGTCGACCAAGCTATTTGGTTTACATTTTACAATGTAATTTGCATGTTAAAATGTAAACCAAATAGCTTGGTCGACCGTACACCCACATTGCGCCTGGTCAATTTTGTACGAATATCCAGAATATCGATTGGTTGTGAAATAGGTGCCTATGTCCCAGGCGCACGTAATATCTACATCGGTAAAGGTAATTCGGATCGATACTATTAGGGTGTGTTCAGAGCTCGAATGTGTTGTCGACATAGTGTAGTTGTGTAGTGCGACCGGCGAACAATGTACAGTCAGAGGTACAAATACTATTGCACTGTTACTCTATTAATAAACGCTTGTGTAGATTTTGCCTGCGGCTCCGTCCACGTCTCATGTCAGATATAATATTGCAGATCATTGTTGTCTCCTGACTGAGCGAACTACATTATTATAACAGCCCTCACAAAACGTATGAGCATGCGGATATTCTGAGAGTTCAGTATTCGAGTCGTTTTCGCACAGATTTCCGAGATTCTTTGCTATTCAGATGTGTGCATCCTTTGGCAAATGGTGACGTTATTTGTTAAAATCAAAATCAAAATCAAAGCATTTATTTCAAGTAGGCCAGTTACAGGCACTTTTGAATTGTCGAAACAAAGATGAAAATTAAATGTAGCTACAGTCCCAGTCACAAGACATAAAAACTGTGAAAGTACTGTAGTTGCCCATTCCCTAGCGTAGATCTCTATGGAGAAGAACGGGCAAGAAACTCCCACACACTCACACTCTTTTAAATCAAAATAATGTTACAAAATCTTGGTTACATCATTCATGTTGAGATGCTATATTATGTGAGAACAATGTAGCAAGATGTACACGTTAAAAGTGTCCATAGTAAAAACAAAAAATACAATTCAAAAATAAACATTCAAATAAGTCATGGCAACTAAGAGATGACCAGTCACAACTGATAGCGCCCGTTCACGAACATGACGCATGGATCAGCACCATTCAACTCAACGAACTTTTTTGAAGGGAACTGAATGATCCGACACACGCGCCACCATCAGCGAGACATTAGAGTGAGCATGACATACTCTCAACCGCCAGGGCACATTCAAGTCAAGAAAAGACGTAGGATTTCAATGAATGATAGCTTTCTAGTACATAGTACTCACACAATATGGGCTGTGCGATTATATAATACTAGAGATTGATTCTATACAATGCAAAGACAGTTGTACAATCTTCAGCAGCTTCAACAATTCTATTTAATGCTATCAATTTATGCGCCCATGTGGAGCAGGACCAGCATTGAGCCACGCATTTTTATCAGCGATATAATCGCCCAACTTGTAATAAGCTTGCTTACTTATTGTGCGTTTGATGCATGTTTTAAATTTCGTCTCATTTAGTTCAAGAATACTTTGTGGAATTTTATTATAACATCTCAAACAGTACCCCATGAAAGATGAGTCTACTTTAGCGAGTCTGAAGCCTGGCTGAGTAAGTACTAAAATACATTCCTCCGCATCACAAGCCGACTACCGATTACTACATAACTTTTCAGTCATCGGTGCCTTATAGAATTCCTCTTGCATATTCGTTTCTTTTTCTCTTCCCTGATTTATCACTGTCCTGCACATATCTCAATTAATTAGTGGTCGGCGCAGCATGTCTTCTTCTTCCATACTTCTCTATTACTCGTCATCTCAGCAGCCACCTCTTTCTTTCTATTCCGTGATTTTAAAAATCAAATTCACTTCAACGATGCCATCACCGATTCCGAATTATACAACGTTTGTCTGCAACAGTTGCGCAAATATCGTGCCTCAGCGCGGCGGTGCCTCCGGAACTGAACGGTAATCGGTAATCGTTGGCGTGCCGGTAGTGCTCAGCTGCTCAGCTGCAGGCATTATATGCCTATTGTACGTTGTAATTAGTGTCAGTGTGTTCATTATGCATATACTCATGAATTTGAAGCGAACGCGCGCAGAATTGATAATGTTTTCAAGGGAAATTAGAATCAATGTTGTCGCAGATTATCCGTTGCTTTGTAACATAGGGCTACCGCACACTATAGACAAGACTGTCTTAAACAGACAATTACCTTACCCTGTCTCGCTCGTACTAGTGGGGTAAGTAATTTTGTCTGTCTTAAGACAGTCTTGTCTATAGTGTGCGGTAGCCCAAAGTTAAATACATACTTACAGGGTGTAAACGGACCCTTCACGAAGTCGTCAACCAAGCATTCTGTACATCATTAAAGTAGAATTGTGAAATACAACAGGTAGAAGAAATGGGGATTTTTGGTCCCATTAGATCTACAATTTTGTACGGCTGCGATATAGTAGAGGAAAGGGGGGAAGAAATAGTCCCATTAGTTGTACCGTAGAACCAGTTGGGCAACTCGGGGGGCTAAAATGGCCGCTTTAGCAGAACCGTAATATGAATCACGTTAAAAATTTAAAATTCTTAAAATGGACTTTATGTTATGATCATAAAGTCTATTTTAAGAATTTAAATTTTTTAACGTGATTCATATTACGATTCTGCCAAAGCGGCCATTTTAGGCCCGCTGAGCAACGTGCCAGCCGTGTGGTATCCGGCAGAGTAGAATAGAACCAACCCATTACACTCACGGGTGTCGTATAAGGCGACTAATGTCTGAGGCAGAACACCTTGCGCCTCCGTAGACCAGAGAATGGGCAGCAGCGTTTTCTGTTAGTCTTTCATCACTGCGATCTCCAATCCGCCTGCCAAGCGTGGAGATTACGGCAAATTCCTCCCATCATGGGAGAGGCTTATGTCCAGCAGTGGACGTTATGGGCTGTTGTTGTTGTTTTGTTGAGCAGCGTGCGCGGTGCGTCCTGTCCGTATGTAAATGTAATGTATTTAAACATAACAAGCTAGCTCACTTTATGCCCTTGGTATCATTCATCGTTGAAAAGTGGTCAGCCGCGAACTTTGCCACCTGTACATTTACCTAAGTATTGCGTTGCTTTGTCTCAAAGCTCAATCAACCCAGTCGCGTTCAGAGCAACGTTAACCATTCTCAACCCGAGCCACCACTGCTTATGGTTATGTCTCCTAGATCATAGTTATAGTTATACTGCAGTATTCTATTCCTTGGTCCTATTCCAACTCAATTATAAAAATGTTTAGTTTATTATTGTGTTTACCAATCTCACGGAACCCTAAATAGGAATCGCGCTTTGAAATACTTTTGATTTCCCTCTCATTCAATTATGTACCGTATGCGTAGCTCGGATGGGCGGCGTTTGGTAAACTGGAGCATATTTTTCGGTCCACAAACATCCCTCAGTGCCTAAAAGCCCGCCTTTTCGACCAATGTGTCCTGCCAACATTGACTTACGGTACCGAGACATGGACGCTCACAAAGGAGACTGTCCACCGAGTACGGGTGGCACAAAGGACCACAGAGCGAGCCATGCTCGGCATAACGGTCGGTTTAGTAGTTTATTTCATAGTTTATTTGTATGATTATATAGTGTATATTTTTATGTTGTAATGTAATTTTGTGTATTTTATCTATGGGCCTTAAGATGCCTGATAATAAATGATTGATAACCCTCTTAGACCGAGTGCGTAACACCGAAATCAGCCGTCGGACGTTTACGACGTCGGGGACCGGGCGGTGCGCCTCAAGTGGACTTGGGCAGGACCTCAAGTGGACTTGAGATGAGGCCAAAGAGGCCAGGGCCGTCCTAAAGCTCGTTGGGACGACGACATCGTCAACGTCGCGGGGAACACCTGGATAAGGGACGCACAGAACCGGGAACTGTGGCAGAAAAAAGGGGAGGCCTATACCCAGCAGTGGGTGACTCCGGGCTGATATGAAGATGATGATGATGATGATGCGTAGCTAACTTCGGCATGTAACTGACCAACAAATATCTTGCATCCAATTTAATCGTTTGTGTCAAAATAAATAAGGTCTAAACTACAATCCACCTGTGACTCGCGTGTAGGGTTGTCGCGATGTCACGACTCGACACGAAAGGCGAATGAACTGTAGTGGTTAGTAATTGGAGTTAGTACAGTCAAATGTACGTACAAGTTAAATATGAATTACGAAAACCGACCTTAACGCTACGAAATAAAAGGGCTCTCAAAGTAAAACTACTACTATAGTCTGCGGTTGACTGTTAGGAAAATGAACGGGGCTGTTGATTTACTGTTGTTTTGTAGTTTTATGACGGAAATTGAAGTTTTCTTTGGATTAGTTTGAAAACGAGTTTTTAGGGGTAATGGAAATTGTGACAACCCTAAGTTTGAGCGATAACATCTTTGTTTGAAGCTTGTTGGAGTAGTTTGTGGTCTATTCTAAGATTTGTTATAACAAAGTGTGAGTGAGTGGTGAATGTGGTGACAATTATGTACTGTGCTACAATACTGACAGCACCTGACCCCAACATACCTAGTTGGGAAAAGGCAAGCAGATGCTGATGGTATCTCATCAAGAGGAGGCCTGGGGCTGGGTCCCAACAGTGGAACATTATACGCTGATTATGGTATTTGTGCGACGTAGAAAGTGGCAACCTCGCTGTTCTCACTTGTATTAAATTAATTGTTATTCTATGCCTACACCTAGTTGAGTAATTCATTGCGTATTAATTTGTGACCTTCGTTCATTCAATGAACGGTGCGGGCCGAGCTGAAATGGTAAAGTTCATTTACTTTGTTCACATCACGTCACGCTAGATGATTCAAATTCTTGTGCCTTGCAATGTAACCATAGACTTCTTCTCCCTAACTATCTACGCATTCGTAGATAGGTACATAAACTACCAAAGCTTAGGTACGTCATTTTTCTGTCCAACTGACCGACTATTCTTTTAAAAATAACTTTATTAACCAAGTTCCCATAAGAAATAGGTTCTATTTTCATCAGTGGCGTGCAGTAGTATTCCACGAAGGGTAGGCCACGAAATAGTGATAGCAAAAAAAATTTTCGTCTGCGCCATTTTGGATTTTCATTTTGACCTCATTTTTATTATCAGTGACCCTAAAAACCTCGAAAACGACACCCATGAAGAAAAAACTGAAAATTTTCATCGGCGCCATCTTGGATTTTCATTTTGACCTCATTTTCATTATCACCAACCCCAATAATCTCGAAAACGACACCCATGAAGAAAAAACTGAAAATTTTCATCGGCGCCATCTTGGATTTTCATTTTGACCTCATTTTCATTATCACCAACCCCAATAACCTCGAAAACGACACCCATGAAGAAAAAACTGAAAATTTTCATCGGCGCCATCTTGGATTTTCATTTTGACCTCATTTTCATTATCACCAACCCCAATAACCTCGAAAACGACACCCATGAAGAAAAAACTGAAAATTTTCATCGGCGCCATCTTGGATTTTCATTTTGACCTCATTTTCATTATCACCAACCCCAATAACCTCGAAAACGACACCCATGAAGCAAAACCTGAAAATTATCATCGGCGCCATCTTGGATTTTCATTTTGACCTCATTTTCATTATCACCAACCCCAATAACCTCGAAAACAACACCCATGAAGAAAAAACTGAAAATTTTCATCGGCGCCATCTTGGATTTTCATTTTGACCTCATTTTCATTATCACCAACCCCAATAACCTCGAAAACGACACCCATGAAGAAAAAACTGAAAATTTTCATCGGCGCCATCTTGGATTTTCATTTTGACCTCATTTTCATTATCACCAACCCCAATAACCTCGAAAACGACACCCATGAAGAAAAAACTGAAAAATTTCATCGGCGCCATCTTGGATTTTCATTTTGACCTCATTTTCATTATCACCAACCCCAATAACCTCGAAAACGATACCCATGAAGAAAAAACTGAAAATTTTCATCGGCGCCATCTTGGATTTTCATTTTGACCTCATTTTCATTATCACCAACCCCAATAACCTCGAAAACGACACCCATGAAGAAAAAACTGAAAATTTTAATCGGCGCCATCTTGGATTTTCATTTGGACCTCATTTTCATTATCACCAACCCCAATAACCACGAAAGCAACACCCATGTAGAAAAAAAACGGAAATTTTCATCGGCGCCATCTTGGATTTTCATTTAGACCTCATTTTCATTATCACCAACCCCAAAAACCACAAAAACGACACCCATGAAGTAAAATATAATAACAATAATATTATTGATCATTATAATAATAATACGCGCCAATAACCGCCAGGAATCATTATTTTAATCAACATTGAACATACACCCTAGCACTGGCCTGCAAATTGCAAAAAACGTAAGGAAATTTGAATTTCGCGGGCTAAAGAACATCCACCTTGAATCCTGGCCTTGTGTTGTAGCAGCCAATCACAGCCCAGCAGCCCAGCTACACTCGCAGGAGTTACCGCCCTAAAATTACTGCAATCTATACATGTGTGCAGTTCATACACACGAAAATATGCACCAATGTGCCAATGTGTGCGTAAAATTATCAATGGGTTTAAGGCTAGTCCAGTGCTTGCCTGTCCGGCGGAGCTCCAACCTTTGTAGTAACTTCCAGTAAAGTGTTAGTTGCGTGACACGGGAGCGACAAATTGCTATAAGTATTCTAACAGGAGTTTGAACTTTTTTTTTATATTTTGTACATAATGTGATATTTTATTACATAGTTAGTTCGTTATAATGAATGCCCAGTTGGTAGGGTAGGCTTTGCCTAATTGCCTCTTAGGGGCGCACGCCCATGATTTTCATGTGTAATTATGTACTACCTATGGCTGTCACACAGGTACGACTGATAGAGTGACGACAGACAAAGGCGAACTTATTCGTAATCACAATGTGCCACCATCCTTCACAATAAAATAAATAACGTAGGTACACAAAAACATCAAACAGGCGGACAGATGAGTGCGCGTAGATCACCGCTAACCATTGACGGAGCGTTCACTTTCGCCGCCAACTACCGACGACCCCGAGCTTGTGCGGCTGTACAATGACCCAGCTGTACTGTACCATCGTGATACATCACTCTATGGAGGTGAATAAGACGGCTGGCTCGTTCCGGGATCAGTAAACGATCTGAGTCCTGGCTCTGCATACGGTAGAGAGTCGATAACAATAATGGGCTAGATTCATGACAATCCTTGAAGAACTCACTACGGTACGGTACTCGAACTCAGCGTTTTGAATGTGATTGTCACGGAGGAGAATGAACTGTGCGGGATAATCAGAAGATGGGCTTACAAGGAGTGCACACGTAAATTTGTTAAAGTTTCCACTGATCCAGCGGAAGGAACCATCATGCGGTTTAACTCTGTATGAGTAGTTCGACACAGCCGTGTTTCTCCTCAAACGTAGGAGTTAGGACGTCCATGAGAATTTGCCCAGCCATGCTTATTTATAAAAGTTCTGTACGAATGTCGCCGCTAATAGATATAGTGTCGGAGAGAAAAAGAAAAAGAAAGAAAGAAAAAATATTTATTTGACGTCAGCTATTATAGCACACATACAATAATATAAAAAGATACAAATTAAGGAGGAAAACATAATATGTGCTGTGTGTGTGCTGTGTGAGAGGAGTTTTACACGTAGGCGTGTATCTGCAAAGTTACACCATGATCAGTCGTGAAGCGGGTGCGGGGTGGGCTAAGAGTAACCATGGAGTTTCTGGCCGGTTCTTCTCCATGGAAACGACCAACCCGAACCGTGCACCTTTTTCAACGTTTTTTAAGTGCCCACCTAGGGCTATGTGAAATGAAATATCTTGATTTTGACTAGTCACACAGATAAAACCCTGTGGATAGTCACAATCACAACAGCTAACACAAGTCGCAGTTATTATCAAAATGATAATTGAAGCTCTTGGTGTCGCAGGCGCACGTTACGTTATCGCGGGCGATGCGTGTGCGCTGCTATAAGTAGCTGTAATGTCAAGACAGTGCACTGACCTAGAGGACTGCTTTGCATTGCAATGCAAGACAAGATGAAGGAGTCTCCTATCGTTGGCAATGTAATCTATGACGCAACATGCGAACTAAATTCCAAAATCGCACCGGGACGAGGGGAAGTCAGAAAGTTCGTAGAATGAATGTAATAAGAAGAATGAGTCTATTAAGCCTAATACAGTTCTCAGATCTTTTAAATAATTTGTAAGTATTTAATTAAACCTGCGAACGAAAAATGTCATGACTCTCAAAATAGGCAGAAAGAAGATCGGCATTTTAGGGCTCTCCTAATTTCAGAAGCAATCATTCATCAATGAAATTACGTGAGGTGTCCGTACCGTACATGGCTTCGTGAGTGGTCCGTTTACACCGTGTATGTATCGTTATTATGTATAGGAAGGTATACGATCGACGCGACCTTGCTTTGTGTAGTTGTGTCGCGTAAGTAGTTCCGTAACAATATGTAATACCTCATAACATATAACGTAGACGGCATCGGCATTACAAATGAACATCGCTTGCACGGCTTGCGAAAACTAAACAAATGACGTTGTTTTTTTGCGAGTTTTTGTTTATTAACTGAAATAATATTGCGTGTTGTGGACTTGTATGTGCCAAATAAATGTATTTTCTTAAATCTAGATCGTCACACCAGCTAGCTTAAGGCGACTACTGGAGCTAAATTAGCAACTCTATTTGTGGTAGTTCAAACATCGTTTGAAAAACTATTAGAATAAAGTTCTAATCAGCTTTCACTATAAAGTGGTTGTTACGTCAGTCACTGCGGGCCGAATAGTGCGAAATGAGTAGTTTTTTGCGATTAATAAAATAAACTATTGACAGGACTAAAAAAATAAAACACTATGATACTACTATGTTGCTTGTAGAATTATTTTCCGAAAAATCAGAATGATCGCATGTATTTTAGTATGGTTTTTACACGTTAAAATAATTTTTTAGAGATATGCTCGTGATATTTTTTTATCGAGTAAAATTTGTTGTATTATGTTTTCAAAACACTATCGTACTTGCATATATCCTAAAGAATATAATATATTTTTCTGGTTATTATTTGTTTATTGCAGTGAATCATATGCTTTTTTGCATTATAAAACTCGCGTTTAGCTCCTGTAGTCCCCTTAAGGGCGTCCTTCTCTCACGGACAAGAGGAACACAGGACGTATAAGTAACGCCTGTCATTTGTTTGTTGCAGGGGAGCTGAACTTGGCGATGTCAGTCTGCTACGGAGGATGCCCAACGTTGAAGTACTAGCTCTCAGGTGAGTGTTCACGTTTCCCATTGCAAAATGAACTTATTGATAGTAGAGTTAAAGCTGTTTGTGGCGCAGCTCGTCACGTTCAGTACTCTACCATACATATGTCCACCGACAAGTTGCGCTGTGTGAAGGGTATGTGTGCGTACAGGCAAGTGACATGTTTCAGCTTTGTATCTGGGATGGCGACCTCTGCTCCATTGGAGAAAGTGACCACTTACGATGGAAATGTGAATATCAAGATCCAATTGTTCGCGTGAAATTATTATAAATATATAAATTCCCTTTTTGAATCAGATTTTGTTACCAGTTTTTTGCACAGGCAAGGGCTTTTTTGCACCGAACCCTAACTATTTTTCTAAAATAAAAGTAGCCTATGTTAGACCTTATAACATCAGCTATCTGGCGTAAAACCCCGTCAAAATCAGTCTAGCCTTTTCGAATATTAGCCGTAACAAATAGACAGACAGACAGACAAAAATTGTAAAAACGTGTGTTTTTGTTCTAAAAGTGCTGAATATATTTTCATGTGCATTTGGAGCGACTACCTATCTGACCTCCACAGCCCAGTTAGTACGGGAAGCACGGCTTAATCTGAAGATCGATCCGAGCGGCTTTTTATTATTAATTAGCCACGAGCTCCTCACGTGACAAAATCAGACTTTTGTATGATTGATATGTAACCAAATGAAGCGTAGATTAGGCATGGCGTGTCTCCTTCTAAAAAGCACATAATTACGCTCGTTTGGCCTCACCCTAAAACCTTATTTATGTCCTTGAATGTGTGTGACAGTTGACACATTGTGCTAGACTACTAGTGCCAGCGCCCAGCAGACACCGTGTCATGTTCTTCAGCTGTATCATTAGCGTCGTACTCGCTACAGAACATTAACGTGTTATTGATTCAGCCATCGATACGGTTTCTATTGTTTTTGATAAATGACGTCTACGAGGTCGTTCTATTGATAATGGAGATTTACATAGTTGGATCGTGAACATATACGGCCTTGGAAGAAATTGTAGCTTGTTTATTTAAATCAGGCTTCAAATGACTAATATAAGAGGCCGTCACTGCGTATCTGCAATACCAGAATCTTAACAGATGTGCTACCAGACTTTACCATAATCGTCTACCCAACCACATAATAGGCGAGACGACAAAAAAAAACAAATTAGTCCGTCAGTTAGATTATCAAAAAATATTTGACCCGTGTTTTTTCTTTTGTTACGTAAACCAAAATTGACGAAGATATGACGATATTAAAATTCTCAATACGTCACGCCTAGGTATAATTTTTAGCTAGTTCTGACGTCACGAGCCCCCACTCCCGAGTTTTGATGCGTTTTATCTTTGTCAATATTCATTGATTTACAAAAACAAAAATTACGTGTCATTAATTTCCAATACTCTAACTGGCAGACTAAACAGATTTGCAATTTTTTGATACTGTCGTCATGCCTATTATGTTGAAACTGGAAGCCGACCTTCCAGTCTAACCGGATGCAGCTGAATACCAGTATTTTACATGGAGCGACTGCCTATCTGACCTCCAGAACCTAGTTAGTACTAGGTAATACGATACCCCTTGGTAAGACTGGTTGTCAGACTTTCGGGCCACTCTCTACATGTAACGACTGTCAAAGAGATGCCTGTCGGTGGGCATTGGTTAATTACGCTTCTCCATGATTAAGAGGCTATGCCGCTGCGGTTTGCGATCTCGTGCAGAATATTATTATATCGAAAGATGCGCTCCTCATCGTCGGTCGCGTCATGAAAGAACAGACAACATTCAAGCTAACATACAAATAAACGATGACTGCGCTACACTCGGTCGATATAGTAACGAACGACGATACGCGCGACGCGTCTTCCATCAGACGTGCGTCCATTCTAAGTTAATGAACGGATTTGGGTGGACATAGGGCCATTTGATGAACGGATATAAAGCATTGTTCTCTGGCAGCGCGTGGGACGTGCGTGTCGACTAGTGTACACTGGGATCGCACCGCACCGGCAGCTTGTAAAGCAACTGATTGAACACTCACGATAATTACCAACAGTCACGCGGTGGCTGCCACGTTCACGATACACGTTATTTATGTTAGAAGTACTAGCTGCTGCCCTTGACTTTGCCCGCGAGTTCGGAAATTATCCTGCGGTAACGTATTCCGGGATACAATGTATCCCACGCCAAAATAGCCACTATGTGGTGGCCTGACACAGCCAGAAGGCGTCGCGCCCTCGTAGATGACGGGACGAGCTGGACAAAACCAACAGTCCATATAGGCCCAGGATCGAAAAAAAACCGGCCAAGAGCGAGTCGGACTCGCGCACCGAGGGTTCCGTACAAGCTTTTTAAAGGACAAACTTAACTTTGCTGTTTGATCCTTAAAAACGGCTATTGCACCAACCGCAAATAATAAGTTGTAATAATAAAATCGCTTTTTTTTTGTTATTAAACTACTTATTTACGGTTTTCAGATTTTTCCCTTTACTTGTGCTGTAAGACCTTGCTTTTTGCCAAATTTTTTGACCCAAAACCTATAGGGTACTTCCGGTTGACCTAGAATTGTCAGTTTTGGTTAAAAGCAAAGTCTTACAGCACAAGTAAAGGGAAAAGTCCGAAAAATAAAAAAAAAGTTGAAAATTAAGGTACATTTTGGTACTTCTACAAGTTTTCGCGAAAATCTAAATTTGCCCATATCTTTTTATGATTTTGACTCAGGACCTTGATATGTAACCTAATAAGGACTATAGACCTCAGTATCTGGTATAAATTTCAACTTGCTAGGTCCACCCGTTCCTGAGAAAATCGGTGGTGACATAAGGACAGACGGACAAGAAAGGATCTTATAAGGGTTCCGTTTTTTCCTTTTGAAGTACGGAACCCGGACGAACGGAAAAATTGAAAACATGAGAAAAAAATTGTATCTAGCAGTGGGATAACACAAGCTAACTGAATCTGAAATACACAGTCCCTTACTCAGATCATGGCCTAGTTGTGTGCCAAAAATGGTAGTCCGTTCAGCCGACAAGTCGTGAAAATCTAACAAGGGTCATGGATTAGTTAGTATGGTTCGTATCAAGCAAGGTGTGGGGGGTGGACACGCCACACCTCACGTAGTTGAAGCTGTTTTTTATCAGTATAAACAACAGTGATCCATTAGAAACGTGAGCTGCCTAGCAAACAATATTTCCTGAGTAAACAATAATGCTTTAACCCCTGGGCTATACTCGTACTTGCGTAGTAAACTAGCAACGTCCAGAAGTTCCACTCCGTTCATCATTTGCCTTCCTTTTTCCAACTATGTTGGGGACTTGGGGTCGGCTTCCAGTCTAACCGGATGCAGCTGAATACCAGGTTTTTACATGGAGCGACTGCCTATCTGACCTCCACAACCCAGTTAGTACTGGGTGATACGATACCTTGGTAAGACTGTCCGAATTTCGGACCACTGACAACCCCAAAATAATCTCACTCAGATCCAGCCTATCCCTTTGCTGCCCTCCTCAGCGACACCCTAAGCCGAGGCTCGTACCCCACAGCCCTTAGCGCGTGGTCGCTTAGTTTACAAGGTTTTGCCCCTAGCTGGAGGCCTACAAGGCACCCACAGGATAGTTCTGTTAAGCAGAAGCCAGCCTCAGGTTGACCTGCGAGATACCAAAATGCGCGCCGCCTGCACACAGGACCTGCTACCCGCGACAGACACGAGGCGGGGAGGGTGTATGCGAATGCGTTGCCGCGCCGGAACGCACCGATTGCACAGGCTGTCATAACTGTGGGAGTCTCCTGCTAATGCTCGAAGTTTCATAATTATCTTCCGACTACTCTTTTTCTAAACTAGTTGGCAAAATACTGTCTTTGGAAGAAATTACCTTAAATATTGATGATAGCAAACGATGCTTCTGACGGAAATTAAATCGACACAAGTGCCTCAAATGACATCCTGTATTTTTGCCACCAAACGATGACACCTGACCGAATTCCCATTACAATCAGTTTCCCAGTGATTGACAATTATTTTCTACTTGCTAAGAGGTTAGGAATTATATAACTACGGCAACGTATTACCAGGATAGACAGTATCCCATGTCATTGTCTACCTTTTCTTTGTGTGGGGTTATTCTCATGGATACACATCTGGGGAGAACGGAGGGCCGGCAGGGAACGGCAGACTGCCCCCGACTCATTGTCTACCTGTATGCCAAACGTCTAAGGGACCACGACCAAGACTCGTCCCATGACCGTTCGCTATCTGGAATAAAAATTGGTCGGACGGCCGATCGTGCGACCTAACTTTCTTGGTGGTCCAAGTTTCTGCGGCCAGAAGTAGTGCGCAGTCCCTAAACCCATTTAGGGCAGGCGTGACAAGGTAACAAACGGACTCGGTTCCATACTCTTGTCTTTATTATTTCGTATGAACAGGGATACTTGTGTGCAGTGATCATTGTTGTACCTCATGTAGAGAGGGGTCGAGCTGGTCACACGCCTGCCGTCCGGACGGTTGCGACGCTATCCTATTACGCGTCACTGTCTGCTACTTACGCTGTAATTGGTTCTTTAACTAATCTCTCTCTCCAATCCGATTGTTGTGTTTATGTCTGGTAGTGGACAAAGAGTTTTCAAAACGTCTAATAGTCTTTCTTGTTTTGTCTACATACATACTTCGTATTTAGACAAAACAAATTCGCTTTTCATAATGTTTTAATTTTACTAAGTTTCCTTGTGGAAGCTTAGAAAAATTGAAGAGCGAACTTTGCATATGAAATTGATCTCGATCAGCTCATTTACACCGTCGTCGTCAAGAGCTGTTCGTGTCAATATTCCACGAGAATGATGACTCTGGCAGCTCTTACATTACTTACTTTACACGTGCTGATCGCGTTAATCTGTGAAGTTCTCCCCAAATCTTGGAGAAAGTGCCCTGGATAGATCAGAACACAGACAAAGGCAGGTGCTATGCTCACGTTTTACCTGTAGGTACTCCATATCTAAAACCCTCCATCCTAGAACCTAAAACCCAGGCTTAGCCGTCACGACTCACGCTTCCCCCCACTACACCTACAAGAAAGTCAACTAACTTTAAGCATTAACTTCTCCTGATAACGCCTTTAATAGTGTTACGAGCTGGGTATGGGATACATTGAAACACTACCAATTAAACACCAAATAATTATCTTTATTAATCACCAAACACTAACAGCCTTATTCATAAAAAGTTAGAGCCTCCTTGAAGGCTTCTTGAAGGCCCGATGCTAAAAAACATGATTCATAAACGTCTATTAACGCTAATCAGTCCATCAAGGCTCTGCTAACGTTAGTGGACCGTTGACCCTCCTTTATCTCCCTGCTAAGTCACAAAATGGCCGCCGGAAATTTGAACAGCTGACTTTGACAAGAGCAAAAAACCATATCGAAGATAATTTTTGTGAAGGGAGGGTTACGCAGATTAAAAAAAAAACCAGGAAAATTTATTTTCAGAAATTTGTATTTAAAAATCCTCTTAATTAGGTTTTTAAGATGATACGGGCAAATTCCTCCCATCATGGGAGAGGCTTATGTCCAGCAGTGGACGTTATGGGCTGTTGTTGTTGTTGTTGTGTACTAGCAATAAATATGAAAAAAATAAAATTACCATGATTAACATAGTTACAACTTTTTGCACTTAGGTACAACATAAACATGCGGATCGGAAATGGCGGGAAAACAAACATCTCGCTTTTTTATAAAAGTTGATCTTGGGGTTGTATCGTCAAATTTTATCTTTTCTTATTGGTTGATCATTTCTTTTTTTGTTCCTTTTCTTTTTTCTCGTGTGTATTTGTAAAAAATGCGTTTTCCCGCTAATTTGCTGTCACTGCTGTCATTTTTTTTTTTAATTGTCGATGAGGCCTTTTTTAGGGTTCCGTAGCCAAATGGCAAAAACGGAACCCTTATGAATTCGTCATATCTGTCTGTCTGTATGTCCGTCCGTATGTCACAGCCACTTTTTTCGAAATTATTTGGTAAGTAGATGTATTCTGTGAACCGCATTAAGATTTTCACACAAAAATAGAAAAAAAAAACAATAAATTTTGGTGGTTCCCCATACTTAAAACTGAAACTAAACTATTTTTTTCATCAAACCCATACGTGTGTATCTAGGTTTCTATGGATAGGTCTTCAAAAATGATATTTAGGTTTCTGATATAATTTTTTTCTAAACTGAATAGTTTGCGCGAGAGACACCTCCAAAGTGGTAAAATGTGTCCGTCCCCCCATGTAACTTCTAAAATAATAGAATGATAAAACTAAAAAAAATATATGATGTACATTACCATGTAAACTTCCACCGAAAACTGGTTTTAACTTAATTAAAAAAAAAAAAACACTATTATTAAAACATCGATCAAGGTTACAACGAACTAAAAGAACTTTTATATTATGTTACTTGCTGCTACGGAACTTTTTTGTCATTTGATTTGTCAAGATGGCCAACATAACGCGTCAGTCTGCTAGCTAACAGACCCATCAACAGTCAGCTAGCTGACTGCTAGCAGACCCATCAAACCTCAATTAAGGATTTTTTATGAATAAGGCTGTAACTCAATCACACATACACCACTGATCATTATTCACTTAGATATCGCACTTCTAATTCACTTCGATTCGCTTCGTTGTATCGCCTAAATCAGATGTACTGCTCCCGCAAATCCAACGGCTATTAATAACCCGACCGACTCTTCGAGAAAGTTCCACAATTTTCTAGAACCTTCACAGCTCCATAGTGGAACATTCTAGGATTACACTCGAATCTTCTAGAGTGTCGGACATAATTTAGAAGGTTCTCGTAACACAGCCGACGTATCAATAGCTTCCCCTTGTCCGTACGGGGAGGGATGGAGGTCGTGACCTGTCTGCACTCTGCCGTCTGGTCGTTTCTGACATTGTCGTAATGAAAGAAAAAATATTCTAATAGTTATTACGGAGAGTTACTTAGTTTGATGTACATACGTAATGCTTTGTTGACGGCTTTGTGAAGGGTCCGTTTACTCCCTGTATACTTGCTGTCACTTAACTGCGGGCTTGTGCTTATCATTATTTATGTGCTTTCGGTGTCGGCAGTTAGAGCTGATCTAATGTAATGTGGCCGTTCGGCATATGTACTGTCGAACAAGCTATTTGGTTTACAGTTTAACCCACAAATTACATTGTAAAATGTAAACCAAATAGCTTGTTCGACTGAACATAACCTCACGACTATTTCCTGTGAGGTAGGCAAAAAGCACTGAACGCCACCTGCTCTATCCTTGTATACTCGTGTTTACGTGTTTGAGTGTGCGAGAATGACCTGTTTACATATGTGCCTCGTTGGTCTCGTTGGCTGCTTCGTTTGTCTAGTGGTTGCAAGCGCGATTACTGAGCATAAGCTCCTGTGTTCGAAAAAATTGAAATGGGACCAAAGTGGTGTAAACGTCAACGGTGTCTACTTGTCGCACCTTTGGTTTGCGGATGACCTCGTGTTGTTTGCCGAATCCCTGGAAGATCTTCAATGCATGCTGAAACAACTTATTGATGCTTCCCTACAAGTTGGCTTAAGAATGAACATGTCCAAGACCAAGGTGATGTCAGGCATTCCGGATGACTCTTTCACAGCTGTTATGGTTGGGAACGAGCGTCTGGAGATGGTTGATCATTATGTTTATCTGGGACATGTTCTTTCTTTTGACAAGGAGCATTCCAACAAGGAGATTTCAAGGAGAGTACAACTCGGATGGGCGGTATTTGGTAAATTGGATATTTTTCGGTCCAAAAAGATCATGGACGCCGAAGACATCTGGCTAGACGCGGAAATGGCCGATGTAGTAAGGCTTGGACCGAGTGGTGGCCAAGATTAGGCCAAAGAAACCAGGGCCGTCCTAAAGCTCGTTGGGTCGAACACCTAGATAAGGGACGCACAGAACCGGAAACTGTGGCAGAAAAAAGGGGAGGCCTATACCCAGCAGTGGGTGACTCCGGGCTGATATGAAGATGGTGATGTGCTATACTAATAGCCGGGTACCTACTGTACTTATATATAATTATATAAGTACTTATACGTTATCTAGGCCATAGTGTCCCTCAAAGATATATCACTGCGCGAGAGATATCCTACAGCGCTTCGCGGTAACAGCGTACGGTGCGTACAGCGTCAGGTGCACACACGCACGTTGTGATGTCACGCACGTTGTGATGTGCGCGACGGGCGGTGACTCGGTGAGACGGTGACATCGGGGGCGGTAAACTATCACAAAATATGAGTGATAGAGACAACGCTCTACAGAGCCTAACTTTATCTAAAACTCTAAACGGCCGCGAACTGCAAAACTTACGTCATGCAGCTTTACTAGCTTGACTAGCTTCGCACAAAATAAAATAGAAGCGCACCTCATCGACCGTTCGCATTAATTCATAAACGACAATTCATCATAAACTATGTAGCACATACTGATATGTGCCATTGGGTAACAACTTGACATTGGAAACGTCTTTAGGTCACAACAGTAAGGGCGGTTTTTGAAATGGACATGTTACTAGTGTGTTGCCTGTATCAGTCTGCTACAACTGCAAACGACGATGAAATGATTCCGATAAAATATACCAAGAAAAGCACCGACAGCTATAACTGTCACCTTATCACCTCATTGTTTGAGACAATGCACAATGCACAATGTACGACGGTAATCAGTCAGTGAGTCAAAACAACGCTGTTCTGACGCGCGGCAAGGACGCGGCCAATCAGAGCGTGGCGCGCCGAACGTTACCCAATCACGCGCGGGCGTTGGAACATTGACCAATCAGGACGCACGACTGTTGCACTTTCAAAATTTGAAAACAAACGATTTTTTTCTGTCTTATGTTTTTAAACTAGGATTTGTTTTAGATGGTAGTGTTAATGAATAATAAGGCTTAGTTGGCAGGATGTGCGTTACGGCCTTGCGTTTAGTTAGAACTGCGCTCACATCATGTTTCACGCGTGTTCGGTGACATTTCTATATGAAGGAAGATTATCTTACAACAGGTTGTAAAGTATGAGAATTTGTAGTTTTTTATTTGTTTGTTTTTTTTTGTATAAATTTTTCTTTTTGTGTTATTTTGAAGTCGGTTTTATTTGAGTAGCTTATTATCTGTCTACATTGACAGATAAAGCCAAGCCAACATTTTTGTTCTTTAGTATCGAAACCAGATAAATTTTCGTGGACTCCCACTTACCTACAACTTGTGAACCCCCATTATTTTTCACGCCAACGTAGACCACTTTGGGAACCACTGCTTTAAAGTATACGATTTGAAGCAGAAAAAGCATCGCCTCGAATCTCTTAAGAGGTCATCTCTCAGAAGCAGTCTGTCTGGGGACTGGGGCTACTGCTTTTGATACCGGCAGAGATCATGCTTGGACCTCCAGCTCTCCACTGCCACTTAACTAACAATTTGTCTGTGAATGTTTCAGTATAAACAAGATCCGCACCCTGGGCGACTTCGCGGGCTGCCGGCGTCTGCGCGAGCTCTACGTGCGCAAGAACGAGATCAACGACCTGAACGAGATTAGACACCTCAGGCATCTGCCGGACCTCACCAGCTTGTGGCTCGATGAGAATCCGTGTACCACACACCCGCAGTAAGTTCTTATTGAAGGCGAGAGGAAGGCTCACGGGTGACTGCCGCACGAGTCGATCAATGTGTGCTAGTTGGAGGTCGGTCTGCGAATGCTGAGCACCCATTACATACCGAGAGCCCGCTGTCATTCGTAGATCTTTGTCAGTCCTTACGGGTCGTCAGAAGCCCCACAAGCAGTCTTGACAAGGAGAGTTACCCAGTGAAATACTGGTATTTGTGGCTGGCTGCATCAAGCTCAACCTGAAGCCGATTGCGTATATTCGCTCCTGCAATCACAAGTTTTGAACGTTCTTGACTCTGTCAATGCGTGCTTGATATTCTTGAGTTCTTAACGAATTAGCCGACGCAACTTCTAAGTTCTGTTGTATAACAAGACGATGTTCTGTTCAGATACAGGATGACGGTGCTGCGCAACCTGCCCAACTTGGAGAAGTTGGACAATGTGCCCGTGCAGCCCGACGAGGTAAACGAATATTAACTTTAGATAGTGTTCGTTAAGTGCTGTATTATAAGTCATAATAATAGTGGATCCCCAGTCTGTATTTACTTGTATTGGACCTTGGCAGTTGGCACTGAACTAGCGTCAAGTTGAGACCCTATTGAAAACCAGAGACAGGGAGAGATGTACTAACACGTGCGAGATTGTTTGTAATGGCTGTTATTTAACTTTATAGCTTTGAATATTGTTGAAACAGTTTCTATATTTAAAATTCGTTGAAATTAGAATCCATCTTCGTGTTTTGAGAGATCACTTTACATATGTGCCGGTAAATGAGCCCAAATTTCGACCACCTAAATTTAGGGAACCTTTTAGCGTTTTAACTGACCCTTAAATGTTAGTGAAACAGAAACCATCCCCTATCATCCATGCTTAGGGGATTCCATTAATTCAGTCTGTGAAAACGGACACTGGAGTCTCCCAGAATTTCGCGCTTTACCTTTCGTTAACGTTCTGTGCTTGTTGTCTTGTATTCAATACAAATCACATACTTGTACATACATGTGTATAAATCAATGAGTGGTGTGTGGTCAGGTTACGGAGGCGATGCGGCGCGGCCTACACATCCCCGACTCCGACGATGAAGGGTATCCGCAGCAGGTGAGACGCATTGAATTCATACCATTCATTAGACCGTTACTTTTGAAAGGCAAAAACAAAAGGATGAAGCTACAGTCCCAGTCACAAAGCGTAATAACTTATAAAAGTACTGTCGTTGCCTATTCCAAAGCATAGAGCTCTATGGAGGGCAAGAAAATCCATCAAAATATTTTTACAAGATCTTGTTTACATCATTTATGTTGAGATTGTACGTTATATGTGAGAACGATGTAGAAAAACGTGTACATTAAGAGCGTCCAGAGTAAAAGATTAAATCGATAATTTATTAAACCGTGGCAGCTAAGAGATGACCAGTTACAACATTTACAACTGACAGCGCCCGTTCGCGAACATGACGCATGTATCAGCACCGTTGGATGTTAAAAACACTGGATCTGTCTTTGTGGCGATTCTGGAGGGAAGCCAATGGTCATCAGTGCATTTATTTTGATGTAACCTTAAAATTAAGTTAAATTTTGTTTGGTGTCACAGCAAGAGAGCTACGGGCAGTACCGGCGGCAGCGGTCGTGCGAGTCGAGCCCGGAGCGCGAGCCGGAGCAGTACTACACCAGGCACCCGCAGCGACACGAGGTACCCATCCCATCTACCGTCCTAGGTACCCATGTACCACACACCACATACCGCGAAACTTAGACATTATCATCGGTGTCTCGAGGTTAAGGAGTCAAAAAAAACCTCTCTTTAGAGTAGTAAAGTACCAAGTATTTCAAGTGGTGACACTGCAATAAAAAGTTCTTTGCTTGCGGGATGGATGACACATTTCATAATTTAAAAAAAAAAAAAAAATTGCCAAGGCTTGGTAATGCTTGCCGGACATATGGCGCTTTTCGCAATGAAAAAAAAAATAGATTGCAGGGCATATCTATGATGTCTCTGGTATACATTTATTCTGGTATACGTTTATTACCATTCTGCTTCATCATGCTTGTTTAGCACTTTTGGTGTAATTATACAATTCTGTCTTCCCCCACGGGAAGAACAGGAGTCATGTTATGCGTTAATTAACAAAATACAGAAGATTATAGAATGGACATGGCGATGCACGTTCTAATCAATGTTTTGTGTGTCATTAAACTATTCAAATAACAATATTATGTGTATCTGTGCATCAGTAGTAACAACCAGTTATTAATTATAATCGTTTGATAACTTGTGATGAATTAATAGTTATTTACTATGTAGGTTTATATTGAAGTGAGTTTTTGTGGAATGTTCATAATATATATTTATCTGTAAAAAATTGCATTTTTTATATAGTCCTAACTATAATTAACGACTCATTTTAAATTACCAGAATAATTTTGATAGTACTGGAAAAATAAAATTTCCAAACATTGTCACTGAACAATTAGGCAACACTTTTTCACTTCAATTCTCCCCAGATAACCTCCACGCTACCACTTGGTTTTAACCGACTTCTAGAAAAGGAGGTTATGTATTCCTCCAGCATATTTTTTTATATTATATATTTTCACCGATTTCTGTGAATACTGGTCCCATTTTTTATTTGTACTAAAGTTTTTTATTTATAGATTTTTGTTTTTTTTTTTTTTTTTTTTTTTTTCGTCAAAGTCAAGCTTTAGGTAATATAATTTTGATACGCCAAATGTCACCATGGAAAGTTTTAAAATATCTTTCCACGGCCAGGATTCCTGAAACTTTTCTTTGGCTTTCCTCTTTTTCTTAGTGAATCAGCCATGCCAATGAGCTATCGTTTTATTGTGGTAAATAGAAATGAGTGGTGTATTTGTCTGTTTGTGTGTAACTAACGTGGCATGGCTGGGGCCCAGGGCAGCGACAGCTCGGAGGCGGGCGGCGAGGGGCCCGGCGAGGGGCCCGGCGACGCGCCCGCGCCGCAGGTCAGAGCGAACCCTTACCATGCACTACTGCTGCA
This sequence comes from Xestia sexstrigata, assembly GCA_941918905.2. Classification (NCBI taxonomy): domain Eukaryota; kingdom Metazoa; phylum Arthropoda; class Insecta; order Lepidoptera; family Noctuidae; genus Xestia; species Xestia sexstrigata. Next base: position 11,385,478 of record OW799229.2, on the reverse strand, counting down.
CTGTGTACTCTCTCACCTGCACACACACGGTGCGCACAAACTGTTACCACGTGTTCACTATAGTTGGTGCCAGTTAACATTAGAATAGCGGTCATTGACCCACCTACATTTATTAAACTTCTTAACTTTGAAAACCAAAAATAACCGTGTTCAAGTCTGGAATCGTCATCTATCGTGATCTTCAACATTTTTTGTAATGAAAAACGATACATGGTTTATTTGTTTTGGTTCGTACGAAGAGGTATTAGGGAAAGGGCAATGACCGCTATTATCATCTTAACTGGCGCCAACTATACATCTTACCGAACCCCCTAAAATAGAAATGTTTCATCGGTAATTTAAAAAGAACCGGCAAGTGCGAGTTGGACGCGCGCACCGAGGGTTCCGTATAAAACTTGTAGGTATTTTGTTAAAAAACTACATATAATTACGGTTTTCAGTTTTTTCTTTTTATGCTGTAAAACATTGCCTCTTGCCAATTTCATGATTGTAGGTCAACGGGAAGTTCCCTATAAATTTTTCGATGTTTAGATTCCTTTGAGAGTGTCGAAATGTACGTTTTTGCGGCATAAGCGGCCGTATCTTTTTACGTTAACTTAGAAGTTTGATTTTTTCACAAGCTTTAAGGAACTGTAGACCTGAGTATATGATTTTAATTTCAACTCGATACCTCTACGGGTTTCCAGGATAAAGGGTCTTGACAGACAGTGCGGACAACAAAGTGCTCCTATAAGGGTTCAGTACCCAAAGGGTAACAACTGGTCAGTCTCTCACCAGGCTGTATCTCATGAACCGTGATAGCTAGACAGTTGACATTTTCACAGATGATGTATTTTGCCGCTATAACAACAAATACTACCCATACAACAAACGTGATTTGTCATGTTGTATAGTCCGACTCGCACTTGGCCGGTTTTTCCAATTGAGGTACGGAACTCTAAAAAACAGTTGCACTTTTGTAGGAAACAGCAGATTTTTTCGATTTAGTGAACATGAACACTGGTAACCGTTTGTGCACCGATGTTCCTTCCGGCGTGTATTATTATCTTATGTTATCTGTGTACAGCCGACCTCGCTAACTGCCACTTTTGTCAACTATTCATAGAAAATTGCTATTTTAATAAAGTACAAATTATGTATTATTGTTACATTTACCAAACTCTTGAAGCAAAAATAGACATTCAAATTTGAAGACGTGCAAATTAAGTTTATCCTCAGGGTGGTAAATAATTACGTTGTCGACTTTACACCTATAATATTTACTTCATTGCGCTAATTTCTCATTTGTACGTTTACATAATTTGTGTACTTTTACTTTGTGTAACTCTAACTGGGCCTCTAACATATAATTCCGAAAGCAATTGCGAAGCGGCAACAAGCGGCAATGTCGCCACCTGCAGCGTGCAACAGAAAGCGCGAAACATAAAATCTGCCGTCCCATACAAAACTTCAATAGCTACTCGACCCATGTATGGGTCAGCTGATTATTTTTTCGCGACTTCAAATGTTAGACTTACGGAACAGAAAAAACAGTGGAAGTGCTAAGCGACAAAATTTGAAACCGCTGTCGCCAAACTTGCACAAATAAACTACTAATAAACAATTCGTTTGATTGGTCGTTTTAATTTTAGTCCCAACTAACATGAGTCACAGATACATTTTAAAATATACCTTTGCACTCTAAAGATTTTGCTTTAGGGTAGAAAAAAAACATACGACGTTTTGAAATGACGATTGACGAGTAAATTCCACTACTTAGTCATAGATGGCGGTATTCTCAGTCATCGCAATCTTAATATTTTATACGCTACGCCACGCCTACTTTGCACTTCCTCTGTTTGTTCTGTTCCGTGGTTGGTCCCATAGAGAAAGTTGTTCAGTTTGGTGGTGCACACCACACCCTTAAATATAAGCAAACCTTTTCTGCCACACGCAGTATAAAGACGTCTACATGGACACCAGTCCTGGGTCAAGCAACCCAGAACCGTAGCGCCAGGAGTCCTGGCGCTACGGTTCTCGGTTGCGGGCGCCTTCGAGCACCGTGCCCTTCAGGTTGTTGTAGTTTTTTTTTTAATCTTTAGTACAAGAAGCATAGCGGCTTGTATAACGCTGCCTTTCTACTAGAGTTTTGCAAGGATGCGTAGCGGGGTTGTGAGCAAGTATATACAACTAAATAACGGTTCCGTAATTCTTCCGACTAGCGGGGCATGGTGTTGTGTCTGGTGGGTTACCGTTACCGCCCGACGGTTTTCGTCGGATAGTAGTTTATTATAATTATGTCACTGTAACATTGTAAATACCGTTAGATTAAAATCTATCTCGCGAGATTGTAAACTCTCAAAAGATTGTAAAATTCCCCTTGAAAGATTCCCAATGGCGCGATGCAGCATTTTGCGTGTCATGTGTTCGTATGTGATGTTGTAATTTCCCACACTAGTGGCTACGCTTCCTGACAAATCTCTGGTAGGCAAGCAGTCTCTGGCTGGCAGTCTTTAGTATGGTAGTGTGATGGTATGAGGAACATATGTGACGTATAGTAGTATGTGTGTGGCCGACAGTGCCCGGCGTCCCCCGCGCGGCGCGCAGGCGCGGGCGCGTCCCCCGACTGCGACGAGCGCTACGAGCACCCCGCCATGACCAACATGACCAACATGACCAGGTCGCACCACGACGTGAGTACCACACATACATTGCTAAATTATTACTATTCATTGGACACATCATCATCTGTCTAGCCATCTTGACGACCCGAATGGCGCAGCGGTAGAGAGGCTGCCTTACGTACTTAGGGCCCCGGTTTCGAATCCCGGTAGGAGCAAATGTTTGTGTGATGAGCATGGACATTTGTTTCCGAGTCATGGACGTTTATATGTATAATAAGTATGTATTAACAAACAAAAAGTATGTATGTAGTATATTAACTATCTCGCGTCCACGACACAAGCCTCGTTGCTTAGTGTGGCATTAGATGGCGCTAAATGTTAATGTCCAGCGATATTTATTTTCCAACTAAGTTGGGGTCGGCTTTCTGTCTGACCGGATGTAGCTGAATACCAATATGTTATAGAGACACTGCCTACAGTTCATTAGACACATTCAGTTTGAACACAAAGTGTAATCTAATGAGTACAGACTCATCTTCATGCAGATGGCCGATCCTCGTTTCGTGATAGAAATAACAACTAATTTTGTAATAACACAGTAATCACAATATGTGTGGTGTTTGTCTCATATCAGCATATTTATGCAGTCAGGGAATAAACAGATGATTTGACCGCTTAAACGTGAAGGTGGCCTACCATGACGTCTTAAAGCAGGATCGTTTTAATTTTGTTCCAGTGTGGGTAAGAGACGGAGCTATAGAGGACGTCTAGCGCCATCTCTTTCCCACACTGGAACAAGATTAAAACGATCCTGCTTTAAGATGTCATGGTAGGCCACCAGCTTATAACCATTTCATAGGACTTTAAACAATGGTAGTTGTGATTTGATTATACGGCCAAGTTTTAATTGAAAATAAATAATGGGTGTAAATAGACCTATAACGAAGCCGAAAGGCATTTGTTTTCCCCGTCATTACAATCATTGTGGGTCAAGGTTCCAACTTTTTCACAAGTTTTCTTTGCTTATTAGTTTTAAATACATGTTTTTAATAGAAGTTTTTTAAACACCTCCACGACCCCCGTACTATTCAATCCATCCATCAGCACATTGTTTTGATTGTAGCGTTACATTGAGTTTTACCGTAAAACGTGATTTTTCACCCCCAAAAAAAGTAGTTTCCCAGCAATCATTTCTACGTAAAGTTACTTAGTTTGATGTACAGAATGCTTGGTTGACGGCTTTGTGAAGGGTCCGTTTACAGCCTGTATGTTGTAAACATCCGTTTCCCTGACTGTACCCACGTTACATTACCACGCTTCCGCAATAACATCAGAATAACATCAGAGTGTGACAAGATTGTAACTGTCAGTTCATTGTTATGGCCGTGTCGAATCCTGATGAGTATGCACTTATAACTAAACATGAAAGCCTTTGTTAGGCGTTGTGCGGAGTCTAGAGTTATGGTGTCCAATATTGACCACAGTCCCATGGATCGACAGTTAAATTCAGTTCAGCATCAGAGTTTGACAAGATCACTAGGTATAGGGAATATGCAAGAAATACAAAACTGTTTTTATTTATTATATTGCCTTGTATTGGCGCATAACAACATTGTGGTACACACTTGTTTAAGTTTCTATATTATCACTTATTTAACAATTCATTGTTTTATGTAGCTTGTTTTTGGTGAAACGGAACGCACTCTCAAAACGCGTCGTCCTCGATAACGGCGGTAGTGACGCCAAAGTCTAATTACCTATGTCAAAAAAACACTTTTATTTGAAAAGTAGTAAAAGTTTCACTAAGATTTTATTATAATATTGTTATCGCAATTTTTGCTTCAATAAAGCACATACAATTAGTAAAATTACTTTATAAAGGTCAAAAAATTCGATTTAAACAAGGCAGATTGAGGTAAAAGACGTCACATCATGGCCGCGACAGTCACGGACGTTTGAACTGTCATAGAAAATTGCAGGAGTTTAATATTATTTTTGAGCGACAAGCAGTAGTTGACTTAACTTAATACTTTTCATGGGTTGTTATCACTGAATTTTATTGATTTAAGTGAAGAAAATATTACATGCATATTCCCTTTCACTGTTAATTTCCCTCTGTTTTTCCAGTATACACCTTTAGGGTTGCGCCTCATCTATCAGCACGGATTCGCACTTTCCCATGCTCCTGTTATTTTCTGTCGCTTAGAACCGTCATTTGCGCGAGAAACAGTACAATACAATAGTTGTACAGACGTGGTCTTTTCCGCCTGATCAGTTATTTTTTTTTTCGCTTAAATCATGCGGAGGCGCCGAGCCACGCCCCCTTAAAGTTTAGGCCTATTGTGAAAGCGTCAATTGAAATAATTCAAAATAACAATAACTCTCGTTTGGCGTGCGTCGTCAGAGCGCTCGGCCGATCGGTATCTTTTATTCATTATTTCTATACAAAGTTAACGGGGCGAGGGTAGAGAGCGTTTCTATGTTGCGAGTGCAAGCAAAAATTAGCTTAGTGGTGATCAGGCGGGAGTGTCCACGATAGTACATAGGCGGACCTAATGCCACAAGGCATTCCCCACCAGTCAACCTTAATCGTAATAGATTCCTGATTCACGGCGCCTGAAGCCGCTATGGATTTGTTCGATTGTATCGGTCGTTACTGTACCTACGTAAGGTTCAACCCGAACATCTGTCACGATACGAGTGCCTCACAGTAGCGCTCGTCTTCTGCTTACTAATTGAAGGTGCGGAGAAACCGCTGTGAACAGATTGTGGATGGACCGCAGACACATCTGACGCCGATAGTTCTTTAACTGCCAGGAAGGCCGAACTTTTTATTCGATTCTCTTTGATCACAAAAAATCGAGCAGATCGGTAGCCGGTAGGAGTTTGATTGTCAAGTCCCGCTTTCCCTTGTGCCTCCCGAAGCTCGCAGTTCGCGGTGTGAGTGCACGTGTGTGTGTTGCAGGCGCGCTCGCCCGACGCCGGCTCGCTGCGACACTCGCTCTCCACACACAGCGTCAAGGTATACCCACAGTCCCACACCAACCAACACCTGCGCCAAAACTTGTTGATGAACATCTACCTAAACAAAACCTGTTCAAGTTCAGTTCACACACATTCGTCTGTATTTAGTAGGTTAGCTTCAAATTTCATCAAATTGTTTTGGAATGGAGTTTATACCTACTCCGACATGGCTATAAAAGTAACAGGTTGTTTGGGTGTCCATTAAGAAGACTATCCTAAATTTTCGACCTCGAGGTTGCTTTAATAAAGTTGGTTGGTGAACCAGATTTTCAAGCCCAATATTAACGGAGATACAGCCGACACAAGTTTGACAAAGACACTTAAAATGTTAAAATAGCAAAACTGTTCATATCGAAGTCCTCGAGGTCGTAAACTTAGGATAGTCTTACTAGTGGACCCCCAAACAATCTGTTACAGTTCCATTAACTTCGGACTACTTTCCAGGTAAAAGTAGATAATTGCTGGACTACTCTATATAATATAAACGAACAAAAATATACCAATATCGCCAAATTCTCACGTAATTATTGTGTAGAGAGCCATGTCGGATTTATACATTCAATTAAACGGGTAATATTTTACCTTACGACAAAGTTGCACAACATTGTTTTAGCAACATGTTTACCTCAAGACAAAAACATGTTGCCGAAACAATGTTGTGTAACTTCATTTTACTCTGCTACATTCCGTTTTAGCAGCAACATGCATTCATGGTTAACAAAAGTTGCGCAATATTGTTTTAGCGTTGGTCCATCTCACTCCGGTTGTGCGTATCGTTGCTTGTGACTGCGACACTCAACATTGTTTCATTATAAGCATACGTATTCATTGCTGTTCAACAACATTGTGTGTCAATTAACAATCACTAAATAACTAATGTATTAACACTATCCGAGTTGTGAAAAAAACACATTGCCGGCCGGGGCTGCATCGGTGCTATAGGCGTCGCAAGAATTATTGAAAGCTTGAGATCCTGGGTTCGATTCCCAGGCCTGTCGTTTTTCAGTCAAGTTTTTTTAATGAACAGTCGTAGGATTTGAAAGTAAAGGCTTTCATTGGCCTAAAAGATTGTTGTAACATGGTTCGTTGTTTTCCAGGAGTTCTCGTACGCGTCGAACGGCGAGTGCCGCTACCCCGCGCCCGTCAGCGGCGTGGCCTCGCCGCCCTACCAGGAGCCCTTCTACGAGCGACCCGACAGGTACAGCCAATCATACACCCTAATACTCTCACATTTAAGTTTACTTTATTAACTCAACCATAGAAGGCAACTTAGAACTATCACATATAACTCGATGCTCGTATTTATCTGTTCAGTGTCGACCAGACGTTAGACCCGTGATGACGCCAACAATTTAGAGAATTCATTTGAATGTGATATGATTTGATGTAACAGAAAACAGAATTGAGATTTATATTTGTTGTGTGACCCCAGGTCAGAGTCGTACGGACACATGTCGCAGCGCGGCAGCGGCGAGGCGTGGGAGGAGCGAGCGAGCGCGAGGCATGCCGCCGCGCACGCGAGCGAGCGGGACAAGGACTACCCCTCCGCCGTCATGGCCGAGCACCGGGGCTTCACCAGGAGGCCTGTCGCTAGGGTGTGTATACTGGTCAGAGTCGTACGGACACATGTCGCAGCGTACAGCGGCGAGGCGTGGGAGGAGCGAGCGAGCGCGAGGCATGCCGCCGCGCACGCGAGCGAGCGGGACAAGGACTACCCCTCCGCCGTCATGGCCGAGCACCGGGGCTTCACCAGGAGGCCTGTCGCTAGGGTGTGTATACTGGTCAGAGTCGTACGGACACATGTCGCAGCGTACAGCGGCGAGGCGTGGGAGGAGCGAGCGAGCGCGAGGCATGCCGCCGCGCACGCGAGCGAGCGGGACAAGGACTACCCCTCCGCCGTCATGGCCGAGCACCGGGGCTTCACCAGGAGGCCTGTCGCTAGGGTGTGTATACTGGTCAGAGTCGTACGGACACATGTCGCAGCGTACAGCGGCGAGGCGTGGGAGGAGCGAGCGAGCGCGAGGCATGCCGCCGCGCACGCGAGCGAGCGGGACAAGGACTATCCCTCCGCCGTCATGGCCGAGCACCGGGGCTTCACCAGGAGGCCTGTCGCTAGGGTGTGTATACTGGTCAGAGTCGTACGGACACATGTCGCAGCGTACAGCGGCGAGGCGTGGGAGGAGCGAGCGAGCGCGAGGCATGCCGCCGCGCACGCGAGCGAGCGGGACAAGGACTACCCCTCCGCCGTCATGGCCGAGCACCGGGGCTTCACCAGGAGGCCTGTCGCTAGGGTGTGTATACTGGTCAGAGTCGTACGGACACATGTCGCAGCGTACAGCGGCGAGGCGTGGGAGGAGCGAGCGAGCGCGAGGCATGCCGCCGCGCACGCGAGCGAGCGGGACAAGGACTACCCCTCCGCCGTCATGGCCGAGCACCGGGGCTTCACCAGGAGGCCTGTCGCTAGGGTGTGTATACTGGTCAGAGTCGTACGGACACATGTCGCAGCGTACAGCGGCGAGGCGTGGGAGGAGCGAGCGAGCGCGAGGCATGCCGCCGCGCACGCGAGCGAGCGGGACAAGGACTACCCCTCCGCCGTCATGGCCGAGCACCGGGGCTTCACCAGGAGGCCTGTCGCTAGGGTGTGCATACTGGTCAGAGTCGTACGGACACATGTCGCAGCGTACAGCGGCGAGGCGTGGGAGGAGCGATGAGATGATATGAAATTCAAGAATTTTCGTGAACTTTTAGCACTCGCTTTTATAATGAAAATATGTCACGGCAGCTGTTTCATACGATAAGTTTGTGGTTAATATCACCAATAACGTGTTGAGGTCGGGAAATCGGCGTCAGTCTATTGCCAAATTTATGTGTTAAACATACTACTACACGCTTGCAAAAACGCACTTTGACGCGCTTTGACGTGGAGTTGCGGACACCAGCCCGCTATACAATACAATACAATACGCTTGCAAAAAATAGGTAACTTTAGTTTTTCGCACACAAGTCTCTCGCATTTTAGGCGCGCTTTGAGTTCAATTACTGTTTACCTTGTTCTGATCTTTGTAAGTATTGTATCGCGCACAACGCGAATACTAGTAGTATATAAAGGGTGTAAAAACCTCTTAACGAAGCCGAAACGTGGAAATGATCGCAATGACGGGGAAAACAGGTGTGTTTTCCCCGTCATTGCGATCATTTCCAATCACCATACGGAACCTTCTAGTTACGGAGATATTGGGGGTCGAAGATCCAACTTTTTCACAAGTTTTTTATGTAATACAAGTTTTTATTGGAAGATTTTTAAGCACCTCTACGACCCCCGTACTATTCAATCCATCCATCAGCACAATGTTTTCAGTGCGTTACAGTGAGTTCTACCACGAAACATGATTTTTCACCCCAAAAAAAAAGCAGTTTCCCAGCAATAATTTTAGCGTAGAGTTAGTTAGTTTGATGTACAGAATGCTTGTTGATGAGGTTGTTTGCACCCTGTGTTATAGTGTATATATGCATGTGTTGCAGAACTCGAACCTGCTGTCGGCGGTGCTGTGCCTGGTGAAGGAGCTCGACTACCCGAGCCTCGAGGTGGCCGAGATGGCCGTCAGGTGACTATCCACACGACACAACACACGCAGGCTGCGCCTAGTGCTGCTCCTGGTGGCTGCCAATCGCGGCGATTCGACGTATTTCTATACGAAAATATCGTCGCGATTCTCTCACTCGTGGAGACGGCCACTTAGTGACATTCATTGAGATTGACTCGGAGTCAGAAATCTAGAACTGAATTGAATTAAACAATATCTATCTATATTTCAACATTGACTGCTTTGTTGATCTAGCAGTTAAGCGTGACTGCTGAGTACGAAGTCCTGTGTTCGATTCCCAGGTCGGGCAAAGTGTTATTGGGTTTTTCCTTCAGGAATTTCTCCATAGCAGCCACGGAGTCTGCATTTGTATCCGATTGATGGCAATAGGCTCGCCCCTACATAAGACTTTAAACATAACTGGCGAACTGTGGGTGTACTATTAGGTACACCTCTGCCTAACCATTCAGGGATTGCAGGCGTAATGTTTCATTAAAAGTTGTTATCGTTCCAGATGTCGCATGGACGAGCTCGCCAACACACAGTGACGTCACACGCGTCGCTCTGACGTCACACGCGTCGCGTGACGTCACGTCACATCTAGTCACAGCGCGCCACTGTGCTGCCGCCCGCAGGAGGGACACGTGGACACGGACTGTATACAAGTGTTAAGTGTGTGTCGTCGGAGCGGACCGCTCAGTGGTATACTAATGATTATTCGGGTCGGCACGATCGAGTGACAACATCGAATATTATATAGACATTCAAGAAAAAGCGGCTCAAGTTGCCGATCGGCATAATATTTGAGCTGAAAACGTTCCGTGATTGCTTCGGGTATGCTTTGTTGTTGAGCAGCCGTGCCGCCCCGATCAGTAGCTTCCCCGACACTAACAAATAACAATACTGTAGGATAAGCGGAGCTTACGGCTTCTCCTTGTACCCGAAGCGACTTGAGCCGCGTCCACATGTGTCACGTCATCCGGCAAGACAACGATACCGTTACATATACAGGGTGAATAGGCTAGTTTCCACCATCAATAAATTGCAAATCTATTTAGTCCATCAGTTAAAGTATTGGAAAATAATGGACAAGATAAAGCGCATCAAAACTCGGGAGTGGGGGCTCGTGACGTCACAACGCACTAAAAATTGTACCACGGCGTGACGTATCGAGGATTTTAAAAGCGTCGTATCTTCGTCAATTTTGCTTTACGTAACAAAAGAAAAAACACGGGTCAAATATTGTTTGATAATCTAACTGACGGACTAATTAGATTTTTTCAGTTGACAAGCCTATTGTTCAAGTGGGCATGAATGGCCAAATCCGAAACTATGAAGAATTACGAAAAGTATTCATCACTTCTCAGAATTTGATGCTTATTAGCGACACTATCGAATGGTGTAATAATACAGTGTATGTTTCTTTTTCCAAAATCAACGGGTTCGATTCCTGGCTAATTGATTTTTCATAAATCCAACGATGCAGTTTAAGTTTTAATAAAAATCTAGTGCAACTGTGTTGTGGTGGTCAGACAGGCACAGACTGGCGGGTTCGCACAATCAATGTGGAAGCATTACGCTTTGTTCGGGCTCGGGAAACTTCAACCATATGACGGTATTGTTCGTTAAAATGTCACCCATGTGGACGGTACGGCTTCAAGCGATCAATGTCTTAAGACAAACTTGTAAATAATAAATCTCAATGAAATTGTCGACGTGTTCAAGTTAAATTGAATATCGAAACCCAATACGTGTGCGGAGTGTCGCTAGCTAATTTAATTTGAACCTGTTTATTAGATTAATGTATGTTCAAATATGTATTATCAACTTTATTTACACAATGCCAAAGTCCGTTATGAAAGTTCGCAACTACACTGGCCGTCAAAAAATCGAGCCACTCCAATAAATATAATTTTTATCTTTTTTTTTTGTAATATTTCTGCATAATTCGATAAATGTTGCGTTTAAAGTTGCGGGCATGTAACTCACCCAAAAATGCATCACTTGTCATAGAAAATCAAAAAAGGCATGGTTTTAAGTAACTTTTGTAAACTTTTCAATAACTATTTAACAACCAATCCATTATTGACGACAGTAGGTAAAAATGTAAAGAGAAGCACCTATTGGAGAATAATTCGAATAAAATACTATATGTCAACACAAACTGCATACAACATGGATACATGACGCACTTGCAGCATCATACATCAGTTGTAAGGAAAGGCCCTCAGAGTACGTCGATCACACGTCACGAATCAAACACTCGGCGTAACATTTACTTACGTCCATTTATTTAACTTTATTAATTAATTGAGGTCAGCCTGTGGTAGTCTACCACATCTCAGTGATATTTGCTCTAAGAACGCGTTGCCGACGTACAGGAGCTGTCACTGTGAAGTCGTTACCAATGACGTGCGGTTGTAGGTACGGGGCGTGTTGAAGAACACTCAAGGAAATAAAATGACTACTTTGCTAAAACACACAGAATTTGACAACTGATGTCCTAACCACACGCGTTCTCGTATCGCGTTCAGATCTGGCACTCATTTGTTCATCAAGATGGATGACGTTGGCTGTTAACACGATCGCGCGTGCTTGCTCTACGATCGTTTTGGTTAAGACGTGCACTAAGATTTTAAAATGTCAGTTGTGATTTGAGCATACGAACAATTAAAGTTGTAGTCAATTTGCTAAGCAATCCGTTTCCCTGAGTGTACGTACGGCCGAACAAGCTATTTTTGGTTTATATTTTACAATGTAACTTGTTGGTGAAACTGTAAACCAAATTGTTTGTTCGACCGTTCATGGGTAGAGGAATATGTTTTTGTCCAACAAGCTGTTATAATGGCACATGGAGTTATAGAAGAAGTTCGAGTTTGTCTCGCGCCGTTTCTGTCTCACCTGTGTGACCGACTCTGTCTTTTTCTAAAGCTAACTGTTTCATGGTATCGGCCCGAACTGAGAGTATGTAAATATAATTATGTTTATAAGTCGACGTTGGCGTGCTTATGAATTTTCTACTTTCGACGTTGAAATTATGTGTATAATTGCAAATTGATTTTTAAAATCACTTTTACACGGCTCAACCAATGAGTCACACCAACGTTTTTTGTTATCGGCATTTCTAAAACATTGGTACCTAACTCGAGAAAAAGGAATCTGTTTTCAGTTTTCCTATCTTCAAAAATTACATATTAAATGTTAAAGTACGGCCTCCGCGACATAATCCGACTTCGACCGCGCTAACGTGTGACGTTAGGTGGCGCACTGCGAATAATTTGAATTAACGAATTTAATAACTGGTCCGAGGTGGCGCAGGAGAAGAGTACCTAAAAGGATATGTGGGAGGACTTTGCCCAGCAGTGGGACTGTGGGACATTCATGGAAACTGAAAAAAAAAACAAAGTTGTTACAATAATACATATTATTATTTTAATCGAATCGTCTCGCGCGTAGGTTTGACGACTTTCAGCCTCCTGAACAAGCCGGTTTCCGAAAAGGCTTTAGCACCGTGGACCACATACATACGCTGCGGCAGGTTATACAGAAGACCGAAGAGTATAACCTGCCTCTCTGTTTAGCGTTTGTGGACTACGAGAAAGCCTTCGATTCCATTGAGACTTGGGCTGTACTGCAGTCTCTCCAGCAGTGCCAAATCGACTACCGGTACATCGAGGTGTTGAAGTGCTTATACAAAAACGCCACCATGTCAGTCCGACTTCAGGACCAAGCCTTAGAACCTATCCTTTTGCAGCGAGGTGTGAGACAGGGAGACGTCATATCTCCGAAACTGTTCACCGCTGCACTGGAGGATGTCTTCAAGGTTCTGGACTGGAGAGGGCTAGGCGTCAATGGCGAGTACATCACTCACCTTCGATTTGCCGACGATATAGTGTTCATGGCTGAGACCATGGAGGACCTCAGTACAATGCTCGATGACCTCCGTAGAGCTTCCGAAAGAGTGGATCTTAACCTGAACATGGACAAAACCAAGGTCATGTTGAATGCCCACTCGAAGTTGTAGACGATTATGCTGGGACAAACGGTCCAGTTAGGTACGTCTAACTTCGAGAATTCTTTCTCGGAGACACTACACTCGAAGCTGTAGACGATTTAAGACGATTATGTGTACCTGGGACAAACGGTCCAGTTAGGTAGGTCTAACTTCGAGAAAGAGGTCAATCGTCGAATCCGACTCGGCCGGGCAGCGTTCGAAGCGGCTGGGAAGCTGCGCGGTATCTTCTCGTCCAACTTACCGCAGTGTCTCAAGACGAAAGTCTATGACCAGTGTGTGTTGCCAGTGATTACATACGGGACCGAAACGTGGTCGCTCACAATGGTGCTCATCAGAAGGCTTAAAGTTACCCAAAAGGCAATGGAGAGGGCTATGCTCGGAGTTTCCTTGCGTGATCGAATCAGAAATAAACGAAAATGAATAAATGAATGCAAGAGAACCAAGGTTACCGAGCTAAACTTACAATAAGTGGCAGTGGGCAGGGTACATTGCTCGGATGGTCGATGGGGCCAAAAAGTTCTGAAGTGGCGACCGCGAACCGGAAGACGTTGCGTTGGAAGGCCTCCCACTAGGTGGACCGATGACCCGGCGAAGGTTGCGGGAATCCGTTGGATGCGAATCGCACGGGACCGGTCATGTGACGACACTTGGGGCAGGCCTTTATCCAGCAGTGGACGTCTTTTTGCCGAAATGATGATGATGATTATTATTACAACTTTTTTTTTCAGTTTGTATACACACAAACTCTTAATAATTATGTCCAAACCACTTTACAAATAAAATTTTGTTAACGTAAACAATCCACCACCCGCATCACCCGCAATCGGACATGACACTGGGACGTGACATCAGTAGCTCGCGAAGGAAGTGAAATTTGACAACGCTGTAACTTTGGAAATCCTGGCCCAATTTCAATGAAACAAAAACTATTATTATTTGCACGAGTATGCGCATTAAATGCAGTTCTAAAGAAACTTTTAGCAACTTTCATCATAGTAATATTTTGATGTGTTGGTGTGACTCATGAGTCCGATGTTTTATATCTGGCTATTGTGAGAATAAACAGCCGAAAGAAACTCAGATGTCAGCCTCTCTCGGCGCCGAACGTTGAACGTTGCAGGTCAGGCCACATTAGGAGCTAAGGACGTCTAGCTCTTCCACTGCGAGGATCGATCGGAGCACACGGTGGAGGTGTGCCCCGCGTGGGCGGAGCACCGCCGTGTCCTCGTAGCGGCGATCGGCGGCGGCGACCTCTCGCGTCCGGCCCTGGCCCAATCTATGGTCCGGAGCGAGACGGAATGGGACGCCGTCACCTCCTTCTGCGAAGCAGTCATGCTAGAGAAGGAGGTGGCGGAACGTGAGAGGGAGAGAATCTCACGTCCCGGCCGACGCGGGCCTGTGGACGGAGAGCTATGGGCTAACTCGCCGTCCGTCCGTCTCATGACGACAGGCCGTCTCATGTCGACGGCGCAGGAGTGTTCCACGCGCGCCTCAAAGAGAGTCAGCAAAAAGGAAGGGGTCAAGGGCCGATGCCTGCTGGGGTTGCGCGACTGTTCGAAAGAGATACCGTGGCCCCGGAACACAAAGGGCGATGAAGGAACATGGATGGGTTTTAGTCAGTAAAAGTCTGACACTCCCTCCTGCTCCGCCCAGAGCGGGAGGAGTCATTTGATGATATCCCATACAAAAAAAAAAAAGGACGCCTAGCTCCGTCTCTTGCCCTCACTGACACAGTTCGCCGAATGTGGCCCTCGCTTTAGGGCGTTTCTTTCAATAGTCGTAGTACCTATGTGTTGTAAATAAGTGCGTGTTGTCTGTTGATCGGCACTCGGTAGTGCGTGGCGCTGCTCGAAATGATTGTTTTATCAAGTAAAAATGTACTCCTAATTAATTGTATTGTAATAAATTAACTTGCCGTAAACCTGCCGTTTTATTTATCTACGCCTGTTCGTGCCGCTGACTAAGCTAAAGCTTCCCAGTCGTGCTTCATCGGTTTTTACAACATTTGTATTGTTTTATATGTATCTGTACTGTTTGTTGGTGAATAAACTATTTTATTATTATTATTATTATTATCCGGGAATGAGATATGTGCACATAAAGTTTGTAAAAAGACCCTCTACGAAGCCGAAAGGCACTTGTTCTCCCCGTCATTGCGATTTTTTTTTTGTTCTAGACTATACCTGGGTACAAGATTTTTTTTTTAATAATTACCTACATGTTTTTTATGTAAGATTTTTACTACGACCCCCGTACTATTAAATCCATCCAATAGTGTTTTGAGTGCGTTACATTGAGTTTTACTGAAAAACGTGATTTAAACCACAAAAAAAAAATCGGTTTCCAGCGATATTTTTTGCGTAAATGTGTCTAGGTACTTATATATGTGTATGAATTCAAGTTTCTCTATATTCAACTTGCTCAAATAATGATTATGACGTGATTTTGCCAAAATGATGGTCTTTTCCTTAACCATGAATTGAGATGATGAATATGAGACTTGAAGTGCAAATCCGAACCCAACAACAGCCGCAAACCGCTTCAGTAAAGCCGCCGAGTCGCGCAATGTTAGAACGTAGCGACACGACTGGTGTATGCGTAACTACATGAATATGAGGCCGGCAACAGGCGGGTCCGGGAATGACATTGCCATCTACGGAATGGTTTTGCATCCGAAACAGAACTAAACGCGTGGCTGTTGCCGTGACTGAACGGGATACGTAGTAGGTAGTACACGGTTCCTTTAACGCGTGGCCGTAGTCTGAACGAAAGCAGCCATCTTGGTTAAAAAACAGTGCCTTCCTGAAAATTAATTCATGCTTGTTTAAAACCATGATGCAGTATATTTATTGGTTATAGGTTCCTCAAAAAGGTTCTAACAGTCCGAAAAGATCACGCACCTCTTTTCTTCTTCTACTTTTCGAACATGGAAAGGCGTGTGCTGTCATCGTGACAGGTGTCAGAGTGCCGTGTGAATGAGTGGAGAGGACAGTGAGGACACAGAGCATAATGTACTCTGTGACACAGAGCTGATGCAGTCCATGGGACGAAGCGCGCGCCTGGGGCCTGCCGCCCACTCTCTGCCCGCGCCACGTACCTCTAGCGCGCACGAAGGTACGCATCGGTAGATCAAGTGCCAGCCCTCAAAACGTCCCCATACACGATGAGTTCTACCTTCAGATCCATCTGACCTTGGTTTGGGGCCCTCCAAACACTGTGAGAGCGCAGTGTTCGTTGTCAGACCTAAATTTCTGCCCCAGAATAAGACATTACGCTCAGAGCTTGCAGTAGTTGTTGAAGATAAGCGCGCGCGATCCGAGGGAACTCGCACAACTATAGTATAATAGCTTACTTCAATTCACGTAAAGTATTTAGCTCTTTTAGCATATTATTATCTATTTGCAATGATGAAAGGGTAAAAAGAAAATATAAGTAATCTATCGAGGGCTAAGTTAATATGTGTAGCTTTTGTTCTTTCCATTCCAAAACTTATAAGGTAGACAAGATAACTATTTTTGAATTAAAATATCAAAAATATATTCCGGTAGGCTTAGTAGGTATGCGCACGTGTTGGCTTTGGAATATGCGGTAGCAGACTAGCTGTGTGGTGGAACTATTTACAAATCAGTGATGATTAAATACTATGTCATGCTTTTTTCTTCTATAGTACCTACACACACACAGGGCGTAGCCAAGTTGAATTTAATGTAGGGCAGCGGCGGTCAAAATGTTACTTGATCTGATCTGTCCAAACAATGGTCGTCGTACTGGACTTGTAAGAACAGCTTGTAAGTGAGGTACTAGAATAGCACCTAATTAACATAATATTAACAGACATTTACAGTATTTGTAGGTATGTTATACCTACCTACAAATACTTACTACTTATGTTAAAAACAATTTTAACCTAGTCTAAGGGACCTAAGACCTTAAAACTATGTTAGTATCACTTCACTTGTGCACTGTGGCACCGATAGTTCATGGAAGCGAGGTAGTGCAGAAGTGCTTCCTTACCTAACACATTCGTTCCACCTGCTGAAAATCTCCCACCTGGACATGAGTTGCTATGGCTGACCTGGAAGTCTTTAGACTTCGGTGGAGATTCATTACCTGGAGTGTTAATGTGGTGCTATTCCTCAAATGATGGGGGCACTTAATATCGTGTCCTGCGTGCCTCTTGTTTGTTCACTACAGGAACTGATGGACGCTACCGAAAGCGCCAAACTAGTTCTCAGTTCAGCCGTGCAAGTACGTAGGAATCGATTCGATAAATCTGACAGTCATTGTCGACAAAATGAGTTTATAACAAAGATAAAAAGTCATTTTGTCGAGAATAACTGTCAGATTTATCGAATCGATTCCTACGTACTTGTACTGCTGGGCCGACACAATTTAGATTGCTATCGACACGATAAGAAGAACAAGACTTACCTACTTACGAGTTGCTATATCTCGGCGCACGACATATGGAACTATAACCGCCATTCCCGCCAATGAGTACGACATCGTATAACCACTCGACAGCGTCACGCGCAAATTTTTTGCATCGAACCGCGTTAAATTCGCGAACTAAACGCGAATAATTCGCAATTATTAATAAACACTTGACGATCGCAAACTAACAAAAGCGATTTAAATATTACATTTCAAGTACTTACGGGATAATATCCGTGATTTTCACGGATCACGGATATTATCCCGTAAGTACCTACTTTAAGTGTAGTGAAAAACCGTGAAAGTCTAAAACAGTGGATATAAATATTGTCCGAAAAAAACATTTTGGTTTAAGTAGGTAGGTACTTACTTGAGTGATTGACGAAGGCCCCGCATATTCTTGGAACCAGTGCCTTTGACCACCGCGTGTCGCCTTGTGTTCCAGGTAGCTAGTTCGCATGTCGACGCGCTCGTCGTCGAGCTCGTGGGCCGGCTCGTGGCGCTCGCCGCCCGACATCATCGACCTCGACAAGTTCATGCGCGGCGCCGTGCGGCCTCCGCGCGAAAACACCGGGCACACGCTCAGATGGCAAGTCAACACTCCTTACTTCTATCATGATTGGCGCGTTGGCTCGTTCTTTGTATGGACACCGTGGAGACAAGCTCCTGATCCGGTCTGTCTCATGCTCAGCTTTAGTTTGGTTGCGTGTGTAGTGTAATGTTTCGTATGACAACGGCACAGCGGTGGCAAGCTGGTGGTGGACGCCGGCGGCGTGGACCGGTCGCCGGGCGCGGCGGCGGCCCCCGCGCTCCCCGCGCCGCTGGCGCCGCCCGCGCCCGCGCCCGCGCCCCCCGCGCCCTCCGCGCCCAGCGACTCCAGCGAGAGCCGGCCGCGCCCGCACGGCAAGCGCTTCTCCCACGACTCCGGGCTCTCCGACACCAGCTACGCGAGACGCAAACATCGCCCGCACAGGTAGCCGCCGCTCAGCATAACTACTATAGGACGTGTTTCCGAACGATAGGTAACGATAAACTTCGACTGGTCATTGTACATACTCATTATTATGAACAACTTTTACTACGTAAGGGAGCAAACTAGTGGATGCAGTAGGGGACGATGGGGGAATTGCGGACGCGGGGTAAATACGGACTACCAGATTTCTACTCAATCCCTAAAAACCGTTCTCGTCCGACGCGATCAGGTGTTACGTTCCGCCATCTTTAGTGCCGAGCAAACATTCATGACGGACGGTTGCGCACGATTTTCAAGGTGAGTAATATCAGACATTTTGATCTAATTTTGAGTGTTGACTTTATTGAGTGATAAGGTTATACATACTTAAGTGACATTTAAAAACTGATATTTTATGTCGATTGTCTCGTCTCGTAAATGGAGATTTAAATGATACAATAACTTTCGATGACAAATTTACCTACAAATTATTGTCGTTGTTTTTTGTAGCATGTTGGGTTACTTGCGGACAAGCTACGGACGTCCGCATTTACCCCGGACTTGGTTCGTCAATGAGCATAACCTCTCTATATCCCAGCCGTGCCCGAAAGGTATGTTACAGAATATTGAAAAAAAAAATTATAAAGTACCGAAAGAACCAGGACTCCGGATGTAGACCCGGTACCGGATTGTTTAAAAGATCCCGGGATTTCCCGGTATTTTCGGTACCGGGATTTCCCGGGAGCATGACCTAGACAAAACCCTGAATCGCGAAAAGGAAAATCAGCTGTTCCATACATTTTGACGAGTTATGCGAACAATTGTAGGGAACAGCTGACTTTTTTATTGCGATTCAGGGTTTGGTCCCTTAGTAAAAGTTGTTCATGAGTACAATAACCGGTCGAAGTTTATCGATATCGTCCGGAAACACGGTGTATAACGCCTTATCACTAGATACTCTGTTCTACTGCTGCGATACAAGCAAGTACTTGTGTTCTATCGCAACACAACACCCAAAGGCATCAATCTCGCGGTTTTGGTATTGCAACCAAGTACAACCGAACACGAAGAGTTGGATAAACGTGATGCAGTAGTGCGTCATTGCGAAACACTGTCGATTAGTGTCGATAAACTCTAACATTTTCCTCAAGCACCCGGGTGTTGTACAGACGCGCGGTAGGCGGCGACTGCAGCGGGCCGCGCTCGCACACGGGGGGGGCGGGCGCGCGGGGCTCGAGCGCGTCGCTGCGCGCCTTCCGCGCGGTGTGCGAGCGCGCGCTGCTGGACCAGCAGGCGCAGATAGCGCGCGTGGCGCAGCTGTGCGAGCGCCTGTCGGAGCGCGCCCCCGCCCCCGCCCCCGCCCCGGCCCCCGTCGCCCCGCGCCGCCGCTCCGAGCGCTCCATCACCGACAGCAGCGACGTCAGCTCCAGCAGCCGCAGCTCGCGCGACCAGCGCCGCAAAGACAAGCATCGGGTAACTGCCGGACATACTATTACAAATTAAATGCATTTATTTCAAGTAATGGGTAACGAAGCAGCAAATATTACGTGTCCACGTTGAGAATGAAGGTGTAAAATGATAGGATGTTTCTTTTTTTTACTAAGTAAAATAAGTTACTTGATGCAACTAAGGCCACATTTTTTGTTGTTTTAAGTGTCATTGCTAGACCTTTATGAACTTGGAGGGTTGTATTGACGATTTTGATGATTATAATTCTGTAACTACATACGTCTTACAATCGCGAACAATATTTTAATCAACATACAACCTAGCACTGGCATGCAAATTGCAAAAAAACCTAAGAAAATTTGGACCAACTTGCCCCGAGGCCTATGCAATTATAGCATAATTATCTGAGGCAATGATGTAGAAAATTTCGAGCTCGCTTCGCTCGCTCTTGCAATCTAGTTTTTCTTCACTTAACTTTGTCTATAAGAGGCCCAGGTAATAACTCCAGTTGCTCGAAACAATTCTAACCTGTTCAAGGTAGGTAATGTGTTCAAATTTTCGAGCTCGCTTCGCTCACTCTCTATAAGCTACTTTCTCTTTAAATTATCTAAAAGCCGACCAAGTAACTCTGTAGGATCGAAACCATTTTAAACTGTCCAAGGCAAGGTGTCATAAAAATTTCTAGCTCGCTGCACTCGCTCTTGCAGCCTACTTCCCTTTGAATGTTGCCTTTGTCTGAGGGTCGATCTAGTAACTCCTCTAAGAAGGGTCTAAACAATTGTAACCTGCACAAGGTAGTGTTAAAATTTTCGAGCTCGTTTCGCTCGCTCTTGGAGCCTTAATTCATTTTGTTGACCAAAATGCTGACAGTTTTAATAATAAAAAAAAACCTTCTATTCTTTTTTTTAATTAAAGCAAATATGATTAATGATAAATGGTAAATGATAAATGATGTTTATTTTGCAAGTAGGTTTACACGTCACTTTTTAAAACTAGATGGGGTCGGTGTTTCGTACGTGACTACTCTGAGAAGAAACAGCCGAAACAAACTCAGAGGTCATAGTCTCTTTTGAAGTCCAGACATAATCTTGCTCAATTCACATGAGGACTATGCAGATTAGTGTCTGAGATGGTCTTTTGAAGAAAGAACCACACAGATTTGAGTGGACCTGTCCAGTCATTGCAAGCATTTGTCAGTTATCGTGTAGCTCGACTTATAACTCAAGGAGCTCAACGAAACGACGAACAATACCAAAGAAAGGACATTTGGGTAGGTCGCTTATAGTACTCAAACTGCCAGACAGTTGTGGGATAAATAAACAAAAAATAAAACCCCACATTCACAATAATCAAATAAAATTAATAACAAGTTCTTTTCAAAATGAATGTAAATAAAAATCACAAAAATCATTAAATGTCACAATGATAATAAAAAGTAAAATACTTAACTTCCTGTGCTCACGCTTTTTGAAAAAGGAGTTCATCATATAGAGGCCCCCCTTCTCCATGAAACTAGCCAGTTGGTGGCCCCGGTGGTTCCGACGTCCAACTCCAAATTGCCCCACCTGCAGCTCATCCCTGTCTCGTTTACTCAGTTTCGCGTTGAAGTCCCCCATGACAACGGTGAAGTGAGTTTTGAAACCATGCATGGCTTTAGAAATATCCTCATACATGGTCTCCACTTCGTCGTCGGGGTGTGCCTAGATCGGGGCGTAGACCTGTATGACCTTCAACGAATATCTTGAGGATATTCTGAGTATAAGGTACGCCACCCTGGTTGACACACTCTCGATCTTCACCACGTTGTTCACAGGGGACTTGTGGACAATAAACCCAACACACACAGGAGGGGTCCTAAATTTCGTGACGTCACATTTCAAAATCTTAATAAGTCTGAATCTTTAATAAAAATAATTAATCGTTTTAAGTTTTGTTAAATTTTTGGAAATGTTTCATTTGATGTTAATTTTATTAAAAATAAATTCCTCGCGACCACGGCTGGTGCAATCCGGTCGAAAAGTCGGGCTTATGATTCAAAATCAAAAATCAAAATCAAAGCATTTATTTCAAGTAAGCCAGTTACAGGCACTTTTGAATTGTCGAAACAAAGATGAAAATTAAATGTAGCTACAGTCCCAGTCACAAGACATAAAAACTGTGAAAGTACTGTAGTTGCCCATTCCCTAGCGTAGATCTCTATGGAGAAGAACGGGCAAGAAACTCCATGGACACTCTTTTAAATCAGAATATTGTTACAAAATCTTGGTTACATCATTCATGTTGAAATGGTATATTATGTGAGAACAATGTAGCAAGATATGCACGTTAAAAGTGTCCACAGCAAAAACACACAAACAAAAAAAATACAATTCAAAATAATTCATTCAAATAAGCCATGGCAACTAAGAGATGACCAGTCACAACTGACAGCACCCGTTCACGGACATGACGCATGGATCAGCACCATTCAACTCAACCATTTTGAAGGGAACTAAATGATCCGACACATGCGCCACCATCAGCGAGACATTTGAGTGAGCATGACATACTATAATGTCGATAAATATTGGCGATAAATACCAGTTTCCATGTTTAAAAAAAAATTATATCGAAATAAAACTAATTTGAGCTGTAGATCAGTATAGTATGTACTACTCTGTCAAGAAAGTACCGGGAAAAGATCAATAAAACACAAAATATTAGTTATTTATCCAAATTTATTTTATCACCTTCAAAGTATGCTCCTTCAGAACCGACACACTTACGCCAACTAATAATCCAATCATAAAAATATTTTTTAAATGCTTATTCCAGAATTGAGTTCAGTTCTCGCCGCGAATTCTCCTTTATGTCTTAACGGGTGCCACGAAGTGGTAATTTGAGTTTAGGAAAAATAAAGAAGTCGGCTGGAGCCATATCTGGTGAATAAGGTGGTTGCTCGATGGTATTTGTTGAGTTTTGGTCAAAAAATCGTTCACAACTGTGCGAAGGCGCATTATCGTGGTGCAAAATCCAAGAATTTTTTTTCCACAAATCTGGCCCTTTTATCTAATTTGCTCTCTTAAACGCTGCATAACGTCCGAATAATATTTTTTATTTACCGTTTGACCTTCCGGCAAGATTGTCAGTCACTATTTCCTTCACTTTTGCGATGTTAACTTCAGTTGCAGACGTTGATGGCCTACCAGAACGAGGCAAATCTTCCATCACACCTTGCTTTTGAACGCTTTGTACCACTCATAAGCGTGTTTTTGATAAAGTCGATTCACTGTAAGCCTTCTGTAACATTTTCAGAGACTCCGAACTCGAAATTCCATTGGCGATGCAAAATTTAAGACAAACTTTTTGTCCGATATTTTTGTCCATTAAGAAATTAGCAATACACACTAGATATGATATAACTAAAATCAGTACTGTATTTAATCTAATTAACAGATGTAACTCAAACTCCGCGCCAAAATGGAAAACAGTTGTGCTAATCTAACAACAACAAAAAAAAAACAAAAAAAAACTTGGAACCATAAACAAATCATCCATTCCCGATACTTTTTTGACTGAATGTATATACTTAAGTCTCCTTTGAATTAAACACAGGGCAGCTCGAGTATGTGTGCAGTTAGGCGTGGTGTGATGCGTGCCTACGTTTGTGTAATAAAACTGTGTGTTCCCCTTACCTATAGAATGATGTACCTATTATTGCTAGGAAACTAAGAGCTGTGTAAACGAGAACACTGCCGACAAACTGTCCTGCAGTTTGGCAGAAGATTTATGAAAAACTCCTGTAAGTAACTATGTTGTTGAAAAAAAAACAATAAAAAAAACGGAACTGCTTTTTTATTCAATAATTTGTAGATGTAAAATTGCCAAATATGTGACTTCACACTAGGGCGAGGGAGGTCTCACAATTGTGACCAGCTGTGACAAGGACGGGGGTTGGGGGTCAAAAAATCATGAAATTCGTATGACGTAATTCATGGTATAGAGATGAATACCTACCTACTTACGTTTTTTGCGGGTAATTGCAACACTAATCACACACCAGCAACGCGCACGAGCAAGCCCAGCGCATGACTAGGGCTACCACACACTTAAGACAAAACTGTCTTAAGACAGACTATTTCCCTACTAGCGCGAGCGAGAGCAGGCGCGGATACAGGATTTCCTTTAGGGGGGGGACCATTTTTGTTTGATTTTAACTATCTTTCGGCAAATTCATTAAAAAAATTGATGAACTTTTGATAATAAATGGAATCAGGCGTTACTTTACGGAAATCCATGATATGCAAGATACAAGGAGGTCCCCAGATTTTGGTCAACAAAATGAATTAAGGCTCCAAGAACTAAACTTACACATACTATTTATGTCTGTGTGAATATTATAAGCTAATAGCCGAGCTATTTTGTGTCTACATCTAATAGGTAGATACACCTTACCCCGTGTCGACTTCAGTTTACCAACAATAGTGTTGATATCCAGATATATAAGTCTGTCACTATAGTGACCTACTAAAAATGTACATGGTTATTTAACATATGTATATAGTTGTTTTTTCTATTACCCAAATTTTCAAAAAATGGAAAAGCTTACAATATTATTTTATTACAACAACTCTGAAACACAGTCAGTGATGTCTTCCTTTTTAATCTTAGAACTATTACCAACACATATAGTAATGGTGGTACTAGGATCACAAACAGTCTTTGTTACTGATGCCATAATCTGTTTGTAGGTTGACCCTGCCATGCAATAATTTTGGGTACAATAACTCAGGTTATTACTGATTAATTTCCCTAATTTTCCACGAACCCATCATTGTATTCGTCCACTGAGCTTACTTACGTTACGTTACTTAGCTTTAATTTTTAATTTATGTGTAGACCAAGGAGTTTTCCCTGATTTAATAAAATACAGTAAAGTCATACTTCTTTTCGAATCCGGAGACAGTAAAGATACTAATAATTATAGACCTGTATCCGTGTTACCAGTTTTTAGCAAGGTTTTCGAAAAAGTAATGCTTAATCAAATGCTCTATCATTTTAACACCAACAGAATCTTACATGATCAACAGTATGGCTTCACCAAGGGACGTTGTACAACTGACGCCGGTGTAACCTTATTAAAGCACATATTTACTGCGTGGGAAGAGTCTCAAGACGCCATAGGATTTTTTTGTGACCTCTCCAAAGCGTTTGATTGCGTAAATCACGACACATTACTTTTGAAACTTGAGCATTACGGACTGGGTAAACTTGCACTTAGTTTGGTAAAATCTTATTTGAATGATAGACAACAACATGTTCAAATAAATGGTGTTAATTCACAGGGTTTAAAAGTAAAAATGGGGGTTCCACAAGGCTCAATATTGGGTCCTTTTCTCTTTCTAGTATATATAAATGATTTACCCTATTTACTGAAAAACCAACCTCAATATATGGTTTTATTTGCTGATGACACTTCCCTAATTTTTAAGATAAATAGGCGGGCCCAAAATCTAGATGACGTGAAAAATGCCCTACTTCAGGTCCAAAATTGGTTCACAGCAAACAATTTGGTATTAAATGAAAAAAAAAAAACAAATGCATAAGATTTGCTTTACCGAATGTTAAAAGTAGTGATTGTGATATAATATTGAATAAAGAGAAACTTGAATTCTTAGATAAAACGGTTTTCCTGGGGATTACTCTTGATTCAAGGCTACAACGGGGTTCTCATTTGACATCTCTTGCGGGGCGGCTAAGTTCAGCAGCCTATGCCATTAGAAAAATCCGTCAGTATACTGATGTAGATACCGCTAGACTGGTTTGTTTTAGTTACTTTCATAGTATAATGTCTTATGGCATTTTACTGTGGGGACGGGCTGCAGATATTGAGTCTATATTTATTCTGCAGAAAAGAGCCATCAGAGCCATATATAATCTTCGTAGGCGCGATTCTCTAAGGGAACTGTTTAAGGATATTGGCATCATGACGGTACATTGTCAATACATCTACGACAACATAATGTACGTCAGAAAAAATCTGCACCTTTTTGGTAAAAGGGGTGACAGACATAATTACAGTACTAGAAATAGGGACCAACTAGTTCAGCCAGGTTTCCGACTCGCTAAAGTAGACTCATCTTTCATGGGGTACTGTTTGAGATGTTATAATAAAATTCCACAAAGTATTCTTGAACTGAATGAGACGAAATTTAAAACATGCATTAAACGCACACTATGTAAGCAAGCATATTACAAGTTGAGCGATTATATCGCTGATAAAAATGCTTGGCTCAATGCTGGTCCTGCTCCACAAGGACAGGGCGCATAAATTGATAGCATTAAAATGTATTGTTGGAGCTGCTGAAGATTGTACAACTATCTTTGCATTGTATACATTCAATCTCTTTAGTATTATATAAATGCATAGCCCATATTGTGTGAGTACTATGTACTAGAAAGCTATCATTCACTGGAAACCTACGTCTTTTCTTGACTTGAATGTGCCCTGGCGGTTTAGAGTATGTCATGCTCACTCAAATGTCTCGCTGATGGTGGCGCATGTGTCGGATCATTTAGTTCCCTTCAAAATGGTTGAGTTGAATGGTACTGATCCATGCGTCATCTCCGTGAACGGGCGCTGTCAGTTGTGACTGGTCATCTCTTAGTTGCCATGGCTTATTTGAATGAATTATTTTAAATTGTATTTTTGCTGTGGACATCTTTTTTTAACGTGCATATCTTGCTACATTGTTCTCACATTATATACCATCTCAACATGAATGATGTAACCAAGATTTTGTAACAATATTCTGATTTAAAAGAGTGTCCATGGAGTTTCTTGCCCGTTCTTCTCCATAGAGATCTAAGCTAGGGAATGGGCAACTACAGTACTTTCACAGTTTTTATGTTTTGTGACTGGGACTGTAGCTACATTTAATTTTCATCTTTGTTTCGACAATTCAAAAGTGCCTGTAACTGGCTTACTTGAAATAAATGCTTTGATTTTGATTTTGATTTTGACAACCGGGTCTAATTTCTTCAAGACACGTCGTGCGGATCAGAACAAGAGACTCTCCGATCAAACTCTCAAGCTCATTGTTGGGGTTATCTCGTCGTTGACAGATACCCCGGTAGTTGTTGTAGGAAAGTGGTTAGTTCACACCAAACCACGTTAATTACGTTTGTTTATTTATCTGAGCCGCACTTGATGCAATGTTATTTATTTATTTGATTTGGATCTCCAACGGAAACTACACAATTACAAGCAAGTATACATGGATCAGGGACAAATACAAGTGTGCGTTTCCAATTATATTATAGGAGACCACATCATTCACTTTTAATCTAGGTAGGTACAGTCAGCATCAAAAGTTGATAACCACATTTAGATTTTCAAAATCGCTGTACCGTATTATACCTAAATCGCTCAACATGACAAGCGCCAGAAATGAATGATTATCATAAAATTGGTGAGTAGGCATAAGTAGGTGACCATCACTTTTCAAAAGTCGCTAAACAAATTCTTCATCTTCACCACATTCTTCGTCTCTAAAGTCTCTGAACAAATTTTTGTCAAAAATAGCATACCATCGTTTATCTCTAAAGTCCCTGAACAAAATGAAATGTTTTTTGGGTTTTATATGTGTGTGTATTTTTTTTCAGTAGGTATATATGTTTGGTATATAAATTAAGTAGACACATGCACGTGTAAATCACCACCCTTGTATTTATTATCAACAAAATTAAATTAAATGGTTGGAAATCAATACAGTTAATAATTATTATTTGTTTTTATTAAAAATCAACAAATTTAAACTTTCATAATCAAATCTATGTTTTATAAACAAAAACAAGGTTCAATTTTTATCAATTACAATTATGATTAGGCTTAAACTACTTAGAATAAAAACCTAGTGTGTCCCCCATTGGCATCGATGACATTTTGGACACGTTCTCGCATGGAGTTTATCATATTTGCACAAGTATCTCGTCCCCTAAAATATTCCCAGATTTCTATGGCGTGATTTAGTAGATTTTCCCTTGTTCGAGGAGTGCTTTCATCCCAAGCCTGGACCAGAAGCCCCCATCAGTTTTCAATGGGGTTAAGGTCCGGGCTCTTTGGTGAGAATGGAATTAAATAGAAATCCTCTTTTTACATTCAAGGGTAAACAGTTTTTCAAATACCCACCAATAGGTTCTAATTCAATCGTACTATAAAATTCATAGACTAAGTCGACGGTATGAAATTTATTGCTTTATGTATAAGGTTACAATTCAATCGAACTAAAAAATCATTAATTATGTCGATGGTATAAATTCAAACATAATCTGCGTGATTTTTGATAGTGAGTCTTATAGCTATACAAATAAGGTTACTATTCAATCGTAATATAAAAAGCTTAGATGACGTCGACGGAATAATTTTTAAGCGGAATATGCTTATCTTTATAATCGTGCTTGCAAGCTTATTTTGAAAAATAGGCTTAAAAATGTGCTTGCCGCTTGAACACCCACTTCTAATATTTCTCATTGATACCTTGTACTCGTATTATGGTTTCGTAGAGAAGTTTGAAAAATGCCGCCAAATAACTGAACTAAAGTTTTTAATATTAATATATCAGTTAATAGAATTATAAAATTGTACATAAGGGTTGGTGTCCGCAACTCTGTACATACGGGTTGGTGTCCGCAACTCCACGTCCAAATACGCCCGTATTTGTTTTAGTAGTTTGTGGTTAGTGTGTGGTGTGTTAGTGGTTTTAGTTGGGCCAGCTCCCTCACTGAGAGCCTTACTGCCAGGTACTGACCGGTGGCTCCACACAATGTTCTGCGCAGACAGACGAGTGCAAGACCTACAAGATCATCATGAACAAGCTGGACGAGCTCAACCGGCTATTCTCGGCGCGCGCGCGCTCCCCGCCCCCCGCGTCGTGCGCCGCGCGCTCCCCGTCCCCCGCGTCGCGCCGCGCCCCCGCCTCTTCGGGCAGCGTCTCCGTGTCCGACAAGCTGGTGTCCACCGAGCCCGACCGCCCCGAGCAGTCGCGCGACCTGCAGGTCTTGCACAACGTCGTCACGGTAACTCCGACCGACACTATTTATTTTGAATTATTTTGCACATACACGTACGCGCTGAGCTACGTCCCCAGTTATAACAATGGCGCCTATGGACAAACTAAAATAGTTACCAAACTGTTTATTTATTTATTTATGTACACACAAAATACTTAACAGGACATTCAATTAAGATAGATGAGCACAAGGTACTGCTTATTCCATAAGAAATATCTTCCAGCAGAGCTGCGAGAGGAACGTTGGATTAGAAATGTAGACAGTGTGTAGAACAGACAAAACAGGAAATGTAAACTAAAACTTAAAACAAAAATAATTATATCTATATTAAATAAACATACATACAAATATTACACATATAAAATAAATAATAATATAGTAAATATTTACCTCTAATAAACATACATATATATGTAGAATATTACTGTATAGAAGAAAGGTCTCTTTGACTTGCTTTTTGAAGAGAAATAAAGTTTTAGAGTCTCGAATGTTAGGCGGAAGTGAGTTCCACAGACGTACAGCGTGAACAGAGAAGGAGTAGGAATAGAATTCGGTTTTATGGGGTGGGAAATTAAGATTATGTCTGAGGTGGGATCTACACAGAGCATCAGGAGGACGGGTAAAGGAAAAGCGATCGCGCAGGTAGCTGGGATATGCAGGGTATGAAGGATGTTGTAGAGGAGTGTTTCTGCGAAGACGGATAGGGAGCCACTTCAGTCCCTCCGGTAGTGAGAGACATGGTTATATTTTCTCAGACCAAACACAAAACGAAGCAAAAATTTTGCAAACGCTCTAGCTTATTCAACAGATCTTCGGTGGCATCCAAATAGCAGGCATCAGCGTAATCAATGATCGGCTGAATCAGAGTTTGAGCTAAGTAAATTTTAGTTTTAAAAGGCAAGAAACTCTGTAAGGATTTAAGCGAGTGGAAAGAAAAGTGCACCTTACAACAACAACAAAAACATCAACTTCAATTTATTTCAGGATACACTGGCCCATAAATGTATACCTTATAAACTGACATACATATAAAGTAAATACAAGACTTGTGTTATTAAATAAGACTTAAAACTATGTTAGTAGCACTTCCTTAACCTCATTCACTTGAGCTCGCCAAGAAAGATTGCTGTCAATTAAGACACCAAGATCCTTAGCTGTTACAGCATAGGCAATGTGGTCGAGCAGTCCAAACATAGGAGAAGGAAAGATGACAAGTGAAGAGCATTGCGATAGTCTCTGCTGTCTATAATCATAGCCTGCGACTTGGTAGGGTTAATCTGTAAACCGTATGACTTAGCCCGTTGAAAGATGCTTTCCAGGTCATGATTCATGGCGTTTCTGTTATTCAGAGACTGAAGACACAGAAGCCGGTTATGAATTGAAATGGAGGCTTTGACCGCGCTAGCATTCAGCCGGTGCTGCATACTCTGTGTGATACAGATCCGTGGCGGCTCGACGTACGGCGCGTGCGGGCCGTGCGGGGCGGGGGCGGCGCGCAGGGCCGGGCCGTGCGGGGCGGGGGCGGCGCGCAGGGCCGGGCCGTGCGGGGCGGGGGCGGCGCGCAGGGCCGGCTCGTGCGCGGGGGGGGCGGCGCGCTCCTGCGCGCTCGACGTCGCGCCGCAGCGCATCGCCACCGAGAGGTACCCCGCTTATGTTAGATATGGCACACCAGACACCCCTCCGGACGGTAAGTGATCACCGCCTATGACGCCTTGCCGTATCAGAGATAAAGCTGAAGAGCGTCATGAGCCTGTAACTACCCCAGCAGTCCGGCATACCCTGCCAGCCTTGACACAACAATGCTTGGCAGCAGACATGGGTAGGAGTCCTTTCTCTGGGCGAGCTTCTTCACTTTGTATCTTAACAAACATTGTGAGAAATGTATCTCGTGTGTTTGGTGTAGCGTGGCGCAGTGCGAGAGCCGTCTGGGTACGCCCTTCAGCGGCGGCGACCCGCGCTGCGGGTTCGACCTGGACGACCCCGTGCATGTGAGTGCCACACCCACACGATGCGATCTCTATCCCGACACACATTACCGCCATCAGCCATGCGAAACACCGGGGACGGCACCATTCTGAATAGATAGCTGCGTCTCCTTCCCACACTCATGTTATATTCATACAATACTGCTAAAGAGGTGATGGTACTGGCTGTGCTGTGGTACTGGTAAAGTCTCAGGACGACTATTTGCACTCGTTTCACCACACAAGTTGGAAGACACAATTATTTTTTATCATTGCCATTAGAAAAAGGTCATAATTTTGATTCATCGATTACAGAGAATTAAACTTTTTTAAGTCACTGAGTGCATGAAGACATTTTAATTCTGCTTTGCTTGAGTGCAATTTACAGCTGAAAAAATTAGTAGTGTGTTCTTTCAAACAAAACCTTGTTATTATTAAACCTTTACTGACAATTATGAAAACACCAAAAAACAGCAAAATCGGGCGGCATTGATTTTATTTCTATAGATTAATTTTATTTGTCCCTGTATAATCACTTATTCAGTTGTACTCGCAAGCGAAGCGGTTGCAAGCGATGCCCGCGACGACGCGGCGCGCACGTAGCGTGGAGCCCAGCGGGCGGCACTACAAGCGCTTCGGTCTGCTCGAGCACGAGGAGCGCCGCTCGCCGGGCGCGGCGCCGCGCACCCGCGAGCACGTGTGCAAGCACCCGCGCGAGCGCTCGCTGTGCTCGCTGTGCCGCGGCTACTGGCGCTCGTTCAGGCACTACCTCGCCGCGCAGATCTTCTGTTGCCCTGACGCCGCCGCCGGCGCTGTGCGCTGACGTGTCATTATTTTAATTATGTTATTGCAAATATATCATACTTGTGAACTCATTCGCCACTTTTTTTTAATATTACTAACTACACACCGATTGTTATTGGGTTTTCCTAAGGAGGAAAATAGCTAAGTATTTTAATTTCCACATATCGACCACATCCCACATGTGGACAACCTCGTAAGCCGAGTCAAGATACTTGATTTGCTCATCTTTCTCGGCTTTCACGAGGTTCTCATCGCATGGGGGGACAGTTATGTTAGCAATCATTGCGCGCTGCTCTGATCGATCCACCACCACTATAACAGGCCTATTGGCTACAATAGTTCTGTCAGTGATGATGGATTGATCCCAGTACAATGTGATACGGCCATTATCGAGAACTGAGTCGAGCACATACCTACAGTACGACACTTCCGATTCCACAAGGTTGTATTTTAGAGCAAGCTGATGGAAAATTATGGCTACAAGGTTGTGTCTATGCAAGAACTCTCCGTTAGCCAGACGGGAACACCCGGAGATAACGTGAAGGATTGATTGGCCTGGACGGTGGCATGCCCGACATATGTCAATCGTACCGTCCTTCACAATAAATCTCTGGTCATTATTCGTCATAATAACTGGATCCTCATTCAGGGATTTTCTTTTCTTCCCTAGTCGCTGGATAAATGGCGCTGAACTTGGTAAGTTACTGCAAGGAACGGAACGTCACATTATTTCACTTGGATGTAATGGTTATAGGTGAACGCAGACTTAGCCGCACCGCAGTCGCCGCATTAAAATTTGTTTATGCACACAGACAGACACAGATTGCATAAAGCTTTATACGAAGAATTGGAATGCGGCGACTGCGGTGCGGCTAAGTCTGCGTTCACCTTATGTTCGGAACCGGAAGCTTAAGCAAACGAAAGTGTCAGTCAAGTGTGTAAGACTAATGTATACGTATGTCTTATCTGTATTCTACTATTAAGAATCAACTATATTACTACTCCTAGATGACATAATGTATATGTCATCTAGGAGCAGTAATATACGAGATACCAATGGAGGCACTTGTTTTACTCATCTTCCCGGACTGACAACCTTATACAACGAGCGTATGTGACCTGACCATGACCTGACCGACCTGACGCAATGCTTTTTTTTTCAAGCGTTTTGGCTTTGGCACCTAGTAACGTAGTCAGTTCAACGCCATCTACCGAGTTCCTGGGAACTTTTTTTTTTTTTTAATACTCAAAAAGAAAACCTCTGCACAGACAAAACCTTCGGTTTCTCCGAAGAGGTCCCCGGAACGTAGCCAGGCTATGCACGCTGATAGGTCTACACCGGCCCATGCAGGGCCAGGAAAAAGCGTACAGATAATTATTAAGCATAATAAATATAATAAATAATAAATATCGCTGGACATTACACACAGCACCATCTAGTGCCACACTAAGCAACACGGCTTGTGTCGTGGACACCAGATAGTTGATTATATACTACATAGATACTTTTGTTTTGTAAACACATACATAATATAGATATAAACATCCATGACTCGGAATAAAATGTCCAAGCTCATCACATAAACATTTGCCCCTACCGGGATTCAAACCCCAGGAACGTAAGGCAGCCTCACTACCGCTGCGCCAATCGGGTCGTCGTCATAATCATTGTACACATCGGCTAGTTTTCAATGTATGAGGTAGCTTCTTAATTCAGAGCCACTTTATTATCTGGCGAAATGTGGCTGTTCTAAGGGGCACACCTTCTTGCAATTTTAATTCAAACTACTTAACACGTTGAACGCCTCACTGAAAACCATGCTTAGCCCAGTGGGCCACGGCGGACACCTTGTGACCGCCAGTATAGCGGGTCCAGGGGGCCGCGTCAGACACCGCGTGTCCGCATGCCCTCGATCACTTCAGAAGCCTGTAGGCGGCCGACGCACAGGGTTTCGACTGTATTTACGAAGGCAAGTGACCCGCGCGGCCCCACAGTACAAACTGGACTTTTGGCACAAAAAAAATCGAAAGGACTTAGAATTTATGGGCTTTTCAACAAGTTGTATCCAAAAATGTACTAGGTAGATAAAGTAAGTATTTTGAATCATTCAAAATTGACATTAATTTTTTGACCTTTAGGGACTGTGCTTTGGGAATCAGGTGAATAATAACTCCGTTGAATGTGTAAACAGAATGAATTTATGTTTTTTTTTATGTATGTCATCTCGCATTTCAGTCTAGGAGACTGGCTACTGCTTAACCGGGCTAGTCCTGTGGATGCCTTGAACTTAAGGCCTCCAGCCAGGGGCATAAACTATAAACTAAGCGACCACGCACTAAGTGCACCCCCTGTGGGGTACGAGCCTCTGCTTAGGGCGTCGCTGGGGAAGGCAGCAAGTGGACAGGCTGGATCTGAGTTAAATTAATTAGGGGCTGATTTAATACTACTGGCTCAGCATCGCGGGCTGGCTCGAACAAGGGTCGGGAGTGGTTGAACGGGGACGTCGCGCTGGACCTCGATTCGACGGCGAGGTCGGAATGTTGCCGGTTTGCATCTGTGGTTTACGAACGGTACTGGTGTCTTTACTACTTTCCTACTGTAAGAGGGTGATAGCATCATCGGGGGTGACAGAGTATGCCTTGGACGGCGGACTGAGCTGATACGCGATGGGTCGTACCGGGCGGCCGATGCGATCAGGGGGTTCCAATGCTTTATAGCAGTGTCGGAAAAACGCTTTGCAAGACGTTTCATGAATTGCTGTACGGTAGGGATATGGAGGTCTAAGTGAAGACTGTCATTATGGACATAAGGGGGCGCACCGGTGATTTTCCGGAGGAAACGGTTCTGCAAGGTCTGCATCTTATGGCTGTGACGGGGATGGGTATGGGCGTATGAGCAAATACGACACAAGCGTATACGTCATAATGGGGCTTGACTTGCTCTTTTTTGTTAACATGAAATGGAGTCTACTCATAGCAAAAGCTGCTCAGTTACGAGCTGCCTTGATGTGAGCCGCAAAGGACAGGTGTTCGTCAAGTATGACTCCGAGATACTTGGCTTGCTTTTTCCAAGGGATAGGCTTGCCAAACATGGTGATGGGGGTTGGAAGCGGTCGCTGTAGGCGTAACTTTAGGTAAAGAACCGCCTGGCTCTTATCTGGGTTTACCTCGATTCTCCACTTACGGAAGCAAGCGCCGAGGGAATCGGCTGCTTGTTGGAGGGCTCGGTGGATGCAAACCTGAGAGTGGCCGGAATAGTAAATAGCCGTATCATCGGCAAATAGAGCTACCTGAACTTTCTTGTTCTTTGGAATGTCGCTGGTAAACAGTGTGAAAACCAGGGGAGAGAGTACGGAGCCCTGGGGGACTCCGACTCGGATGGGGTGGGGGGAGGATAAGGTCTTCCCCACACGGTAGCGGAAGGTGCGATCCGACAAAAAGTCTCGTAAGATGAGCACGAGACGGTCAGGCACTCCCAGTTTGTACAGCTTATACAATAAGCCGTTATGCCAGACCTTGTCGAAGGCTTTCGCTATATCGAAATACAACACCCCCGTCATCGCTCCACGCTGGAAACCAGCGCCCAAGTGTTCGACGATGCGGTGGACTTGGTGTATACAAGAATGTTCTCGGCATGATCTCCGAGTCGCTTATAAATAAGTCTCTCATAGATTTTACCGAGTGCACTCAGGAGACTGATGAAAAATAACTCCGTTAAATAACGTACGTTCAACTTCTGCGTCCACCTTATCAAGGTGCTGCTTGTCTACTGGTATAGTGCTTGGGGAACATTGTGATTCTCAGCTGTCGGCCAGGCATTCTGCCTTTTCAGAGTCGTCAAAGGCGACGCTCTTATTAGGGCGAATGAGAGGTGGAGAAGAGACCTCCTCAGAGGTGCGCCTCTTCCTCTGTAGTTGCCAGAAGGCTTGGTGATTTGGCTCAAGTTCACTGAGCGTTTTGTCCCATTGATTTGAACGAAACTCACTAGTGCGCTTCTTCACAGCACGCTGCAAATTACGCATGTGAGCCTTGTTCGCATCGCAAGGCCAACCGCTACAGGCACGTATGGCCGCGTTCTTCTCGTTTATCAGATAACGGATGTCGTTGGGCAGTCTCCAGCGGTGATCACTCATCGCTGGGACCTCCCGAGAACAATCCTTCAGCACGGATTGTACGTGTTCTGTAAACGAGTTGATGGTAGCCTCGGTGTCTGCGACTGAGACAATGTGGTCGGGTATACCGTCCAGAAACGGTGACGTGTCGGATTCCAGCATATCGCTTACATTCCGCCAGTCAGTTATTAGGGTGATAAGGGTAGTAGGTGGGGGTTGGCTGGGATTTGAGATACCCGAGCGAGAAACTAGGTGCATGAGCACTGGGTGGTGGTCAGAGTTAAGCTCATGTAGCGTCTCAATCAATAGGGTCAAAGTTAATCAAGTCAAGGTCTGGCCTAGATCTTAAAAGACTCTCCCTCTCGAGTTTGTCAATCTTCTGTTCCAGGCGGGATGTTTGGCATTGAGATCGCCCGCTATGATAACGGAACCACTCATGCCGAAGAGGTTAGTAGATCATTGACTAAGAGGTTTTGATCCTCAGACGTGTTGGTAGGGGGCATATAGGCAGACATTATATGAATCGATTGATGACCTGTCATGGCTAGCCGACAGATTGAAACCTCCATTAGGGATTCTAAGGGAGGGTGATCAATTGGGATGCAATGCAGTTCTTCTACACAGAGCCGCCGAGTGGCGTGCTATGCGGACAATTGGGACACCCGGCTAACTACAGGGCTGTCTCAAAGCCACCAAACAGTTCGCTGGCAGACTGACGAACCGTGCTCAAGGTCACCAGCAGAGGGAAAGCCCCCTGACAAAGGTCCCTTCCAAAGACCTCCCAGACCGTCTCAGCCTCTCAAAGGCCTTCTCCATGGAACTCGCTAAACCATCAGCGAGCCTTCCCCACCCTGTCCAAATACCAAACTACCCCGATGACAATACCTGGCCTTCTTGACTACCCTGTCTCAGTGCCCACTCCTGTGGCTGCACCCCAGGCCCTCTACCACCCCCTCAACCCCTGTCTGCTAGCCAAGCAGTGAAGTCTACCATGGACACCCTCATGAGGTTCCAGGTGTTTGTCTCACCTGAGGCCGACCGCCTAGCGGCTGAGCTCAGGTCAGCCTGGACCTGCACCAAAAATGGGGTATTTTCGAGGCCTATCCTAGGATTAAGGCAGCCCTCCGCAACCTCTCTAACACGCCGTAATGGATATCACACCATTACTGTCGTGCACCCAACCAGATGAGGTCATAAAGCGGATCCCAAAAGAGATCCCTGTTCAAGACATCCTTGAGGACTTGACCTCCCAAGGCATTTCAGTTTCAGCGGTTCACCGCCTCCATAAAAATAGATCCCAAAGGGGTTGACGAGTACGAAATGCTGCTCGACATATGTGACCCGATTGAAGGTCACCACCCCATTTTTAAAATCAAGGCAGTGTGCTCACTTTCGGGCATCTCAATAGAGAGGTTTAAAAAACTTAACGTGGTCGGGCAGTGCCATCGCTGTCAATTATACGGCCACAGCCAAAACCATTGCTATGCACCTCACAGGTGCGTCAAATGTCTAGGCAACCATGCCTCGTTCGATTGCTCCCGTCCCAAGGACAGGAGTCTCTGCATAGAGCCGCCTAGTTGCGTGCTATGCGGACAATCGTTCCACTCGGCTAACTAGATGAACCCTAAGCTAGTAAACCTGTCATCTGTCTTATTGGGTGACAGGGTCCTAGGCCCACAAGGAGCTCTAGTGTGAAGGGGTTGACACACCCAACCAACACTGGGTGTGTTGCTGAAAAGGAAGTCGGATACTAGGTTTGGCGAGGGAAGCCCCCAAGGCCAAGGTCCTAGTTCCCGGTTCCATTGACTGCCTTACCCTGAAGAGGGTCGGCGGGTGGATTGGGTCACCACCCAGTTGGGATCGTTGGCATCGTGAGACCCCCCAAGTACCACTAAACCGTGGCTTTTCCCAGAAGGGGCAACAACCAAGGACACGTAATCCGAAAAAGAAATATTTGTCTTGAAAAAGACAATTGGTTTTGTTCGTAACGAACCAGCTAACAATTGCGTAGCAAGCGTAGCTGGTCTGCTACGGCGTAGCACGCGTAGGCATGTGCTAGGCACTTACCGTAGCGATGCTACGACTGGGGCGGGGCCTGACGGCCTACGAAGACGCGCGCATTCACACCGACGAGCCAGCCCGCGACGCTGAGCATGTAGCGTTAAATTCCCCAAATAATAATCTGACCCAGCCTGACCACTGCTGCCCTCTCCTCAATGACGCACTAAGCCGAGGCCCTAACCCCACAGGGGGTGCCCTTAGTGACTGTTCATTTTATGTGTAAATCCTGTAGTTTGTAAGCTCGGGCTGGGGGCCTTAAAGTAATTTTTGGCCACCGCAGGATTTATTTATTTATTACTCATTATTCATTTATTTAGTACAGTATTTAAAACCATTAACACTAAATTAAATACCTAATCCTTTAGGATAGTGCGGTTAAGCAATCAAGCAACCTTAGCGAGTTGCAAATGTGAGTGGTCATTTAAAAAAAAAAAATGCCCGCACTCCTTTGTCGGGTGGCCTATGAATGAAGATTGAAGACACGCGAAGTGTAGATTGAAGAGTGGCCTCACAGCTCTCGACACTCTTATTTCTTTGTTCAGAAGTCGTCAAACGTACAAATAACAGCTCTTGTCAGAGCTATTGATAACAGAGCGTCAAAACGTGCGTCCTTATCAGGGCGGTCTGCTTCACTGTTTCTTTATCAGAGAGCGTCAAAAACGTGATAACTTGCTGTAATCGGCGGTGGCTACAGACCTTATAGTAGAGTAAAGTAAAGTCATTAAAATTGTAATCTTTTCAGTCAAGTACGTAATTGATTCTCTCAAGCATAATATTTAGGCGGCGCGGCTGAAAATCATATCTTAAACTAAACGTACAATAAAGTTTACTTTTTTAAGAAAGAAGGCGTACATAGCTTGATCAAGCCGTCAATATTTTAGTGGATAACATTTTGGTAGGGAAAAAAAATTGTGTTATTTAGAATAAGTTCGGTGGCGCGTTCACAATCTGTTTTTCTGGGGATGACCATCACTTATACGAAATTAGACTAGTTTACTAGAAATTAGTAATTTTATTTGTATTCGGTATTAGTTTTTCTATCTAATGACAGGTTTATTTTTATATTTAGGGCAACTTATCGTAGTGAAAATCTAAAAGGTCTGTCCGCGTGAAATTTTTAAGTTTTGGTGGGAGTAATCTAATCATTAAGTGACTCGTACAGAATGAACCTAGATGGACGACGCTACCAACGTTTTCTTCGTTTGTTCAGGCGCTCACGCGCAGCAGTGACAGACGTGTGCCATCCCGTTGTGTCTGCCAAAAACGTAAATAAGTCTTTTGGTAGTAATCGGACAAAAAACCTGCAATTTTGGTGTAATGTTTTAAAAACGTTTTATGACTAAGTCTGTGTTGTAATTTAAATTAACATGAGAAAGGTTTGGTATGCTTTCAAAACTATATAAATATAAATAGTACATACTTAGTAGTTTTTTTTTTATAAACATATTCAACAAGATTCTAATTTTGGTGGTGCAATTTTGCTGGTTTTGGTGGTATTTTACCAATCACCAAAATTGCTTGGTTACACCATAATTAGTTTTTAGAGTTACCTACGTACCTCAAAGACAAACAAAAACAGAACCATTATAACATAACTCGGTTTGGAAGTACAGTATATTTTACCAATGGGTAATCATGAAATGACCCCTCCCGCTCTGGGCGGAGCGGAAGGGAGTGTCAGACTTGTACTGACTAAAACCTATCCATATTCCTTTTTAGCCCTTTGTGTTCCAAGGCGGCAGTATCTCTTTCGAACATTCCCGCAGCCCCGGCAGGCATCGGCCCTTGCGGACCCCTTCCTTTTTGCTGACATCTCTTTGGGGCACGCGTGGAACACGAAATCGCCATCGACACGGCCTGTCGTCATAAAAAGGATGCCCGGTGCATCTCCCGCGGCGGCTGGGACGTAAGGTTCTCTCCCTCCCACGTTCCGCCACCTCCTTCGCTAGCATGACTGTTTTGCAGAAGGAGGTGACGGCTTCCCATTCCCTCTCGCTCTGGACCTTGGATTGAGCCAGGGCTCTACGCGAAAGGTCGCCGCCGCCGATCGCTGCTACGAGGACACGGCGGTGCTCCGCCCAAGTGGGGCAAACCTCCACAGAGTGCTGCACCGTTTCCTCCAGTCGATTCTCGTAATGGTAACACCCGGGCGTTTCCTCCCACCCGATTCGGTGCAGGAACCTTCCGAAACAACCGTATCCGGTGAGGACCTGCGTCAGGTGGAAGGTGGGGGCGCCGTGGCACCTCTCAAGCCACTTCTCAAAGAGGGGACTTATCACCACTATTGTGGCGTGCCCTGCACGGAGTTCTCTCCATGTCGCCATGAGATCACGCCGGAGGTCTGTCCGCTGAGCGGCGATTTGCCACCTTCTATTTACGGAGATATTGGGAGTCAAAGTTGCAACTTTTAGACAAGTTTTTTTTAATACAAGTTTTTAATGTAAGTTTTTTTACTTTAAACACCTCCACGACCTCCGTACTATTCAATTCATCCATCAGCACAATGTTTTGAGTGCATTACATTGAGTTCTACCACAAAACATGATTTTTCGCCCCAAAAAAAAAGTCGTTTCCCAGTAATAATTTTTGCAAGTTACTTTGTTTGATGTACAGAATGCTTGGTTGACGGCTTCGCGATGAGGTTGTTTACAACCTGTATATTGTTTTAGTGCTAGAACTTATTCCTAATATAAAAAAAAAATCGGCCAAGAGCGAGTCGGACTCGCGCACCGAGTACAAACTTTTTAAAGGACAAACTTAACTTTGCTGTTCGATCCCATGAAAAGGCTATTGCACCAACCGCAAATAATAAATTTGTAATAGTAAAATTACTTTTTTTTGTTATTATACTACATATTTACAGTTTTCCGATTTTTTCCTTTACCTGTGCTGTAAGACATTGCTTCTCGCCAAATTTCGTGGTTCCAAGTCAACGGGAACTATAGGTTTTCGACCCAAAACCTATAGGGTACTTCCGGTTGACCTAGAATTGTCAATTTTGGTTAAAAGCAAGATATTACAGTACGGCGTAAGATAAGAGAAAATTCTGAAAACGAAAAAAAATTCTGAAATTTATGGCTAAAATTATTGCTCGTTTTCCACTCCGATCAACTGAAACGGATCAACTATTTTTTTGTTCTCAACGAATCAACCATATAATTGATCCGATAGGAACATTTGTTATTCTCCTTGTTTGTTCCTATCTAAACAACTTAATCGAGTGATATAATTATAACCTTACAAATAATATGTTGTTGTGTAAGTGTAACAAAAATAATATTTCGATGGCGGCGCCCCTATTGTCTTGGCGCCTGTGTGCGCCGCACACTTCGCACATAGGGGCGGCTCGGCCCTGCCAACAGGGCGCATGCTTCAGGATAAGGTAGGCCTTTCAGAATAAGCTCATTTTAAGAAGTATTAGTCGTATCCGGGTTTAAATATATAGGACAACCCACAGGAACACATTATGGCAGCAGGGATAACGGCCCCGAACGAGTAGTAGGTAGGTCGATACCACCTCGCTCAGATCAAGTAAAACATAGATCTGAGCCACGGCCACGTGGATCGACCGCAAGTCGGCTACTGCACGGCTGCACCTCAGCCACAACCTCAACGCATCGTCCAGTGATATATGCACATATAAAAATTTATTCTGTGTCTATGCATGACACGTCGGTTATAAACGCACCTCTGCGGAGTACTCAGCGTCGTCTGACAGAAGAGCTCTCTGGCCGCAAACACGTCAGCGAAAAAAGAACTAGTTGACAGAACAGAACAAAAGAAAATTTCGGATATGACACACTCAAAATTACATGTGAAAATAGTGAAATAAATTAAAAACATGCGTCCAATCATCAACACAATGTAGTGGGCTGCTCCGAAATACGAAACCTCACAAATATGAAAAATTCAAGCCTTGGCATCTGGTGGCTACTCTGTTTATTGCTACAGGTAGGAGCGAGCGCGCGAGCGGCCGCGGGGGAGTGACGGTGCGCGGCCCGCTTGGTAACGAGTCGTCGTCGTGCTAGCCATGAGCCAGCTAGGACAACTCGTGGCGCACAATGCTTTATTAATTCGTATGTAATTGTTGTCGCTGCTGTAGTGGTCGCAAGGTTTACTGCCGAGAGTGAGATCCTGGGTTCGATTCTCGAGCCTAGTAGCAGTCCGTTGTCTGGATTCGTGCCCGGTTGACTATAGTTACAAAGGACTTTAACATAACTGGTGAAATGTGGGTTCCCCTAATACAGAGTACTGGCTAACCTTTCGAGGACGATGTTAATGTTATATTATTATGCCAAAAGCATTGCGCAGTCTAGAGCTCCGTGGGTTCTGTGCCCGTGCTAACCCCGCGTGTGTGGCGGCAGGTGTTGGGAGCCGTTGCTTGCTGCGGCAAGAAGTCGTGCCGTCCGCCGCGCTGCCCCGGCGGCTGCAAGCCTCGCTACTGGTGACGGCACGGATATAATTATTCTACGACGCATAACTATAAACGAGTTCGAAGCAAGGAACAACCAGAGGGAACTATATTATGGTGAGTCACGCTACGTACCTATTCGGCAAATTTCAAAAGTGTTGGATTCTTATCTTACCTACTACCATGAGTCGGGCCTGTAGCTAGGTACACCCCCGTCTCCACGAGTGGCCTGCCTGTTCCATGACACTTCCAAGTTCATCATTTTTTTCTGAGCGTCTTTTCATAACTGGCTGTGTTATTTAAATGCGAGGGTAATAGGTACTGTCTGTCTGCACCTGAGAGATTATATTTTTAGGACTCTGTAGCCTTGACCATGTCTGCCTATCGATCTTCAGACAACTAGATATAGGTACTTTGGGGGTGTGAAGAACAGGGTGTAAAGCTCTTCATCCCCCATAGAAAAGGGAGGATCCTCTGACCAGACGGGTTTTATGTCTGGTGGGCCACTGCCCCATAGTTGTTTTTTATTTTTTCGGAATTGTATCTCGCAGTTCAACCTAGAGACAGGTTGTCGTCTGCTTAACCGGACTATCCTGTGGTTGCCTTGAGTGTAAGGCCTCCAGCCAGGGCGTCCGACG
Organism: Xestia sexstrigata; assembly: GCA_941918905.2. NCBI lineage: Eukaryota > Metazoa > Arthropoda > Insecta > Lepidoptera > Noctuidae > Xestia > Xestia sexstrigata. Next base: position 11,342,376 of record OW799229.2, on the reverse strand, counting down.
GTTGTTGTCGGGTTCTTGTATTTATAGTTTTTTATCTCTGCTTGCGCGATATACCTAAGTAGGATTTTGACGTATTTAGCTATTTACTTCATCATCTTTGTCATAGATGGCGCTGTAGTACTTTTTATTATTATGCTGCTGTAGTAGGTATTCTTTGAAGTGCCGCTACAGGTACTATGTAGTCTGTTGTTTTATTTACCTCTGTTTTGTTTTTGAAGTTGATGTTTATTCCAGTCGTTATACAATGTGTAACAGAAAGGGTATACTTAGTCATATGAAAGGGTGTGCTACAGCTTAGACCACCAAACTGAACATCTTTCTCCATGGGACCACCACCGCAATTAGCGAAAAAACGGCCAACAGCCCTATACAAAATTCCAATACCTAGTCGACCAAATGTATCAGACAGCTGATTATTTTTTTACGATTACGATGGTGGTCCCATAGAGAAAGTTGTTCAGTTTGATGGTCTGTAGCACAACCTTCCATATGACTACTTACACCCTTTCTGATACACGTTGAATAGTGTTCTTATAGATGATGGTCCATTCAGCCTCTGAAACAGACCAGCATCGCCTCGACCCCTGGCCTCATAACTCATTTACTGAATAATGATCTTTTCAACACACTTGCTCATAAAATGGCTCTAATTTCACCGCAATTAGGCACATAATGACACCTGTAATCAAACTGTGACTTTTTCATTGCTATTATTCACAAGTGAGTTATAGGGTTTTACATGGATCTATGGCCGATTGCCATTGTTGGATGCGCGTGCATAGGATAACTGATAAAATTTTCCCGCCATTGCGAAAAATTTTTCACAAATCGTTTTCACTGTTGAACTTGAAATTAAGTATAGTTATTAATTAATTAAAATGTTTACAAGTACTAGTTATGAAGAAAATGATTAATGTTGTACACCGCCCGGTATAAGATGATGGAATCATCAATACAACCCTCCAAGTTCGAGGTCAAGGAACGATTTTTTCAAGGTCAAAGTCATTGCGAGACCTTTATGAACTTGGAGGGTTGTATTGATGATTATAATTCTGTAACTACATACGTCTTACAATCGCGAACAATATTTTAATCAACATACAACCTAGCACTGGCCTGCAAATTGCAAAAAACCTAAGAAAATTTGAATTTCGCGGGCTGGTTGGAGCGTTGACCTTTGGGCTTTTTTTGGTCAAAGTCGTATTTTTATTTGGTGTTTAAGGCCTTTGAATGGTTTTGAAGATATGTAGTAGTTGTTTTTTCGTGTGGTTAGTGCCTATCCTGGTGTCAGACTTTTCATACCGCTCATGGACCTTATGGCGCCTCAGCGGTAATCAACATTACACACTTGTGCCATAATGTACTATTATTTGTTCTTTACGGGGAGACCAAAGAGCCAGGGTCTTTTTTACACCCATTATACTGGTCTGGTGCTGCGGCCTAGGTATAGATTCGGTCTGTTCACCACGCGTTGTGTGGCAGTGGTACGAGTGGGTGGCGTCACTGTGGTGGTGGGCGCTGTTCCTGGGGCTGAGCGCGCTGGAAGTGCGCGGCTGTAGGAAGAAGACCGTCTGCCGCCCACCGCCCGGCGCCTCGCCCGGCTGCGGCGGCGGCAGGTGACGTCACACACAAGCTCTACACGCGTAAGTTGGTCATACTTCTCTTGTATTTAGTGCGAAGCGACTATCATAACTGAAATCGACAGGTTCGTTGGTGCACCGCAGTGTTGCATACCTACCTGTTAGCTGGCGTCGCCGCCGCGCCGTGCCGTCGGCGTCGCGCAGCAGAAGTTCGTTTTGGAAATACGTACACAGAGTTCATGTGTTGTCGTACCCGACCCGCTCGTGTGCGTCTTGAGCGACAGACAGTGCATTGCGGATGCGGAATCCGCGGCGCATGAAACACCGACATAAGTAGGTAATTAGGTACCTACTAGTTTTATTTTTCCATTCTATAAACACTGATTCTTTGTTTTTTAGGAAAACGAGTGATAATGACGACTGCACATCTGAACTCTCACACAGTGAGCACAAGACTACTGTAAGTAGGTACCTGCCTGCCTACTTATGTTAATATTTTATTTCTTGATGGTAAACCAAGCAAAACAAACTGCCAGGACATCTTTTGTTATTCAGCGGTGAATGCCTGACGTATACCGTACCGTTCGGGCTCACCTGAAACATCGCCACCACTCATGAGAACGACGATAGACTCGCTGATATATCGCCCGCTGGCACCGACACCTAGGGCGGCATCAGGACCATCAGGTCGCCAGAAGACAGAAGGATGCTACTGCCTCCCACGCCCCCTGCTGTCGACCATGACATTGGCCACGACTGGCAAGGAGAGGTCTGCCCGGATTGCTGCTGCGAGAGCACGGCGCTGCACCACCCAACCAGGACAATGCTCGAGGGTGTGAAGCGACGTGTCCTCGCTGCAGCCGCAATAGTGACACACGGGAGTTGCCTCCCGTCTAGCCTCTTTGGGCAGGTATTTGCCGAAGCAGCCTCTAACAATAGCTGCACCAGCCGAAAGGCAATATCCCGGATAGCCTCCGCTCCGTACCTTCTCCACAATCGGCCATCCCGCCGGCAAAGTCCAGTGACCTGGACTGAGCGTCCAGCTTCATCCTCCACTACCCCAGAATTTTAGTGTGATAAACTTGATAGCTGAAGTAGGTCGAGTGTGAAGAGAGAATACTAACGTTTCACTGTGACTGCCATGTTGGTCTAGTGCCGCACGCGTGGCTGCTGAGGCCTGAGCTTGAGGTCTAGGGTTCGATTCTCAGGTCGGCGGCAGTGCTATTGGGTTTTGAAATCAGGAATTTCACAAAAGCAGCCAGTCTGGATTTGTGCCTGGTTTATGGCAATAGGTGGCGAATGTGGGTGTATTATTAGGTAAACCTCTGCGTAACCCTTCGGAGGATTCGCTCGCTTGTGGAGGCGGCCCCTAAGTTTTCAAAAACTCAAAGCATTTATTTCAATTAGCCCATTAGGTTAAAAACATAGCTATACAGTCCCAGTCACAAGGCATAATAACTTGAGAAAGTACTGTAGTTGCCCATTCCCTAGCGTAGATCTCTATGGAGAAGAACGGGCAAGAAACTCCATGGACACTCTTTTAAATTAAATGATTGTTACAAAATCTTGGTTACATCATTCTTGTTGAGATTATACATGATGTATAATGTAGTCATTAAAATGAACCGTGGCAGCTAAGAGATGGCCAGTCCCAACTGACAGCGCCCGTACACAAACATGACGCATGTTTCGACGCCATTCAACTCAATTATATTGAAGGGAACTAAATGACCCGAGACACACCCGCCACCATCAGCGGGACATTTGAGTGAGCATGACTTCTCTCAAGTCAATGAAAGATAACATACAAATGCTTTACAGTACATGGTACTTACACATGTGCTATGCAATTATACAATAGTATGAGAAGGGGTCTATACAAAGCAAGAATATTTTTACAATCTTCTGCAGCTACCACAATAATTTACCCAATTAGTTTTCCTCTATGGTTGTGGAGCAGGACCAGCATTGAGCCAAGCATTTTTATCATTAATGTAATCCCCAAATTAATAATATGCTTGCCTACATAGTGTGCGTTTTATACAAGATTTAAATTTCGTCTCATTCAGTTGAAGAATGTGGGGAGGTATTTTATTGTAACATTTTAAACAGTACCCCATGAAAGATGAATCTACTTTAGCAAGCCTGAAACCTGGCTGAACTAGTTTTAATGAATAAATAATACAGATTTTCCTAACATAAGACATGATATTTTCATTTTCAAACGGCAAATACCAACAGCTTGCCATTCAGTAATTTTAAATTTTCATCTCATCAGTCTGGCCCTGTACCAATTTACCAAATGACTTGAACAGGCATAACCAGTCAATGATATTGTGGGTTTTTTTTTAGGTATTCCTCAGAGCACACCTATTTTTAAACGCAACCATCTGAGCGCAATTAAATTATTCCTCGAAGCGCAACCATTAGTTGCGCTCAGAAATTCAAATTAAAAATATTATACAGGGTGTAAAAGACCTCATCACCAAGCATTCTGTACATCAAACTATAACTTTACGCAAAAATTATTGCTGGGAAACAACCTTTTTTTTGGGTGAAGAAACATGATTTGTGGTAGAACTCAATGTAACGCACTCAAAACATGGTGCTGATGGATGGATTGAATAGTACGGGGATTGTGGAGGTGTTTAAAGAAAAAATCTTACAATAAAACCTTAAAAAAGACCTTGTCAAAAAGTTGGAACTTTGACCCCCAATATCTCCGTAACTAGAAGGTTCTTCCCAGGTATGGTGTAGAACAAAAAAAATATCGCAATCACGGGGACAACAAGTGCCTTTCGGCTTCGTTAAGAGGTGTTTTACACCCTTTATGTTTATTCCTCAAAGCGCAACCATACATGATGAAAAAATAGAGAGGGGTATGATGGATTCATTAATTATATCGATAGACAGTTTTAAATCAACTGCCGTTATTATTTATTAAAACGGACTACCAGGCAAACAGAAAGAACAGTGGCGATAGCCCAAAAAAAGGACTTGGCCAAAAAAAACCAGAATCGCAAGAAACTTCATGGGCATAATATGTGCATCAAAAATATATAATAATTTACTGCAAAAACGATGTAGTATACTAGATATTTAATGATCAATGAAACAATAATAATAGTTCAATCACATACACATAGAGAAAAATAACAATTTTAAACTCGTATAACATCAACTGCATAGCCTTTTTCTAACTATGTTGGGGTCGGCTTTCATTCTAACCAGATGCAGCTGAATACCAGTATTTTACATGGACCGATCTGACCTTAACAAGTCAAAAAACAAGAGTAATACGATACCCCTTGGTAAGACTGGTTGTCAGACTTTTTAGGAAACTGACTACCTCAACTACCTGTAACGAACTAACGACTGACTACAAATGACAGCCGAGAGACCAACTGCTTAATGTGCTTTTGCACAGACCAACCTACGCAAGCACGGCTTAACTTAAAGATCGACCCGAGTGGCTGTTATTATTTAGCTCGTGGGTCCTCTAACATATAGTACTCGTATATATAAAGATTATTAATTATTTTTTACAATATTTGAACATAATCTTACGAAAGTAGTAAAATAAAAGTCAAGAAAGATCAATGAAGTATGATTCTCATACACTATAGTAACTTGTAACTTTGAAAAGTGTTATTGTGAAAAAGGAATTGCGTATAAAATATTTAATCATTACAACATTGTAGGAAAAGAACATGCAGGCGTGATGTTTACAGTGTTTACAGAGTAAACCTCCGTGGCCATTAAGTCACGCAAAAAAGACTTTTCGCGCAAGTGGCCCAGATCCCTTGAGATCTGGGGAACATACTCTTATATATTAAGAACTATATCTAACTAATGTACTAAAAATTGTCATTCATCAATTTATCAAAAAAAAGGGCGAAGAGCGAGAAATGCTGGCGGCGGGGGAGGGGAAGGGGCGAATGAGGTTTTTTTAAATAAAAAATGCATTTATTAAAAGGCATACAATTAACGAACCACCAGATTTAGCAAAATTTAAGAGCAAAAAAATCACTTTTGATTGGCAAAATTAGTAAATGATCACCAAAATTAATCCCCATTTTATCGTGAAATTAGAACCAAAAATTCAATTTTTATAGTTATGACCACCAGAAATTGAACTGTTAGTGTGCGGCCAGACTGGCAGCGCGGTGCGGGTGCGGCAACGCGCGCGGTTTGCCTGGCCAGACTGGCAGTGCGGTGTGGCGAGCGGCGCGGGATCGGAGATCCCCGCTCCCGCCAGGGTTACCAACTTAGGTGTTTTCCTCCCAAATTTAGGGGTAAATAAGAGGGATGTGATTTTTTTAGGGGCGTTCTATTTTAAGAGGTACTTTTAATGCTGGGCTAGACTGCAAACGTGGGCGCGGTGCGGCATACTCAAACATATGAACTTCATTGGAGACATTCAAAAGCCAAAGAAGGAACATGGATGGGTTTTACTCAGTAAAAGCCAGAGCGGGAGGGGGGTCATTTGAATCCCACTTTTTTTTTCGGATGGTAAATCATCTAACCCCTCAGTTGATGATTTACCATCCGAAAAAAAAAAGTGGGATTTTCAAGTAATTGTGGGAATTTTGATTTAGCTTGATGGGTAAATATTTTTGGAAGTTGGTAACCCTGGCTCCCGCACTTGTCGCCCGCGCCCTCACTGCGGCCACTTGTATGAACGAGCTATGGCTTGAAATGCCCGCGCGCGATTCGCGTGCGGCCCGCGCCAACTAGCCCGCGCCCGCGTGCCCACTATGGACACTCCAATGAAGTTCATATGTTTGAGCTCGTCGCACCGCGCCCGCACCGCACCCGCGTTTGCAGTCTGGCCGAGCACTTAAGCTCTTGCATCCGAGTCGAGGGAGACTCGTTCGACAGAGCTCCGCTACGCGGGGCTCCTACTTCTGCATGGTTTATAAAATAATCAGTGTCGGGGTGCCCCAAGTCGGCCTAGGCAAAACCAGTTTGTCATCAACCACCTTATTAAAATTTGGTGCTTAATTTATTATATTTGATGCTTAATTTACTAAATTTGGTGATCAATTGATATTATAGGTGATAGATGTTAGTGGTCACAAAGTTATTTTTGGTGGTCTTTATATTTCCCCCTTATTAAAATGTATCTAACATAACCAAAGGTTTTCAAATTGGGCAAGCACATTAATTCAATTTAATGAACACTTTTGTTCCATAAATTTCTGCTTGCCTGGTACAATTAATGAATCCATCATACCCCTCTCTATTTTTCATCATGGGTGCGCTTTGAGGAATAAACATATAGGTAATATTTTTAATTTGAATTTCTGAGCGCAACTTATGGTTGCACTTCGAGGAATAATTTAGTTGCGCTCAGTTGGTTGCGTTTTAAAATAGGTGCGCTCTGAGGAATACCTCTTTTTTTCGGATGGGAAATCAACAAATGACTCCTCCCGCTCTGGGCGGAGCGAGAGGGAGTGTCTAGACTTTAACTGACTAAAACCCCCATCCATGTTCCTTCTTCCCCCTTCGTATTCCGGGGCCACGGTATCTCTTACGAACAGTCCCGCAGCCCCGGTAGGCATCGGCCCTTGCGGATCCGTTCCATTCTGCTGACATCTCTTTGAGGCGCGCGTGGAACACGAACGCGCCGTCGACACAGCCTGTCGTCATAAGACGGACGGACGGCAAGCTAGCCCATAACTCATCGTCCACAGGCCCGCCCGGTGAGTCTCCCGCGGCGGCGACGGCTGGGACGTGAGGTTCTCTCTTACGTTCCGCCACCTCCTTCGCTAGCATGACTGCTACGTAGGAGGCGACGGCTTTCCATTCCGTCTCGCTCCGGACCATGGATTGAATCAGGGCCGGACGCGAGAGGTCGCCGCCGTCGATCGCCGCTACATGATATTGAGGCCTTTCAGAAAAACAATTTTCCACGCTGAAACTCCCCCTGGGCTCGCTAACAGACATGTAGAAATAAAACATGCCCAATCACATAGATTGAAATCCACAGCCACAACTCTCTCTCTCCCCCCACCTTCCATGTGTTGATTCCTGAACTGTTGGCAGATGTACAAAAGGCGTGAATGCATCAGCAAGCGGACTGCATCCTGAATGCAGGCTGCTATCCGGCTAGGTGTCAATCGTGCGGCGAGTGCTCCCACGAGCACTTGGACCATTGTGATATTTTTATGATTTATACTACTACTAAAACTAAAATAAAAAAAACAAACAAACTTTTATAGTATTTTTATTGTTTTTCTTAAAATTAGGCTCCTAACATGACTAAATAACATCAGTAGTTCCTGAAACAAACAAGAAGACTTTACATACACATCCAACATAATAACCACATAGTAATGGGGATCTACTCTCTAAAGGGCAGTCTCCACGAGCCAGAGATGCACGGCGTTATGATCGTCGTGCCACGTATTTCTATACACATACGAGAATGTATGGCATGACTATAATATCGTAGTAACCCTAAGCACCTAAGGACATAGGAATAGTTTGAGGCCAGAACTAAGAATGAATGCCTACTTGATTTGACAGTTGTCTCTACTCCCGATGTGTTTTTGCCCATCAGAAAACAAACTGACACTTGATTTTACGGAACTTTGTCATTTGAGAGGCCCAAACTAAGAATGATTGACTACTTGATTTGACAGTTGTCCCTACTCCCGATGTGTTTTTGCCCATCAGAAAACAAACTGACACTTGATTTTACAGATCTTTGTCATTTGATACAATAATTATTATTGTACAAAACTTACTTAGTCAAAATGCCATCCTTCTTGGTGAGCCTCACAATGCAGTCGTCAGACTCCCCCATGCGTCTGATGGCTCCGCACACTACGTACATCTTGGATGACTCTGCGGCACGGCCGGTGGCGGGGTCCACATCTGCGATCACCAGCTGCACAGACGCGTGGTCCTTAGCATGGATCAGACGGTTGCTGGCCGAGCTGAAACAATACAATGTAACATAAGAACAATGATGATTACCCATCTTTCAGTGTGAACATAGTATGTTGGTTTCAGGATTTTAAATCTTATTAAAATATATCGCGAGAAGAAACAAGCATTTATCTTTCAAGTTTCAGACATATTCAAAGTTGTAATTTTTACAAATATGTTTGAACAATGTGATTGACATGTAAATAAAGCAGTTAAAATTGCTGATGAAGTACATTGTGTACCTCTAGGAGCTCGTCTCTAGGAACAGACGGGCCAGAATGAGACATCCTATTAAAATTCAATTTGAAAAACACAAATCAAGTCTATAGTATTGAGCCATGGCACTGGAATAAACCTGAATTCCAAGGGTATGGAATATCATCATCATCAACCACAGCCAGAACTCCCCACTGCTGGGTGTAAGCCTCTCTTTTCTTGTGCCAATCTCCACGTGTGAATAATGATTATTTATTGTGTCAAAATCCGCATGCGATTCTCATAGCGCAATGTGGTCAACAATGTAAGATAACCTCAAACGGGACTCACCACTTTCTCGGGCAGTACAAGTCTACGAATTCACCGGCGTCGTTTTGCATGTTGAATGTCTGAAACACAAACGATTACGTGACCACAAGCTCAATATTTGTTTAAAATCACTATTATTTTAGAAGAAAATGAAATATTCACCTACTAGGCAAACTAGTCACGGAAATGACAGAAGCGAAAAAGAAAGAAAGGAATTAAGATGGCGGCGGAAGTTTAAGTAAATATGAATACTAGTCTTTTAAGAAACCGCATATTTTAGTATTTTGTAATGCGATTTTTATTATAAAATCATAGAATAACTTTATTTCATCCAAAAAAGGGGGCTGTGAGGCTGCCGTACACGCTTTATCGACCTACCTAAGTTCTGGCATAGGTGAGATCATCCTGAAGGTTGATCTATCGAATGCCTCTAATTCAGATATTACGGACAATTAAAAAAAGAATTACTTCAAAATAGTTTTCAGTGGCAGTGTAACAGACACCCATAATACTCTAAGCTGTCACCCATCTCTAAATAATGTGTATCGGGACAACCTTCTGGAATCTGCTGTTGGCTGTCAAGGTGGCCCCCTCGCGGCCTCGGTCTAGTGTTATCTAATATAACTATTCACCAGCTTATGAAAGAAAGAAAAAGCATAGACTAGACTTTTGGGGGTATGAAGATCAGGGTGTAAAGTTCTTCATCCCCCATAGAAAAGGGAAGATCCTCGGACCAGACGGGTGTTATTGTTAAGGAAGCACTTCTAGAATAGAGTGCATCCAGTTGCTTTATTTGAAGATTGCTTTGGAGGTTTTGGAGGTCTACCGTCCGCAATCCACTTCTTGCAAGATGTGACTTTGTGAAAGCCTTCTCCACAGTAATTGCATTTCTTCCATTTCTTGCTAATCCCTTGTTTTTCGTAGCGCTTCTCTCCTCTTAACATAAGAAGTCCATTGCTACTTCCGCTTTCTTCTAAATTCTTCTGATCTAAAGACCTCTCAAAAGCACATACTTGTGTCGTTAGGTTTTCTGGATTTTCTTGTTCCTCATCTCCTTTCCCGGATTTTATTATTGGTGTCCCAACCGTCTTGCAATTGCTCATTCCAAACTTTTCTATAAATTTTCCAGTGTAAGCAGTTTCGTGAACTTTTATAGTACAATCTTTGTGTTGTTCTATCTCCAGGCCAAGAAAATAGGACGGTACTTTCGTGGTGATTTTAAATCGCCGTTTTAATTCATTTTCAATGAAATCGTCAGCCTCTTTCTCATCTGACGCGGCCACCAGTCCATCATCTACATAAAGCACGAGTATTATCTTCTTTTGTCCACGTTCTCTGATGTAGACACAGGGGTCCGCTTCGCTCCGGATGAAACCTATCTCCATAAGAAAGTCGTGGATACACTCATTCCAACATTTAGGTGCCTGCTTCGACCCATACAAGCTTCTTTTCAGTTTGCATACGCGACCAGTCCCGTCATCGTATCCTTCCGGTTGTCTCATAAAGATTTCCTCTTTGACCGTGCCATATAAGAAGGCTGTAGAGACGTCAAACTGTCTGAGTGCTAAATTCTCATTGGCAGCAATAATTAGTAGTATTCGGATTGTGCTCATTTTAGCGACAGGGCTAAATGTCTGGTCATAATCAATTCCCTTCTTCTGAAAATATCCAACAGCAACTAATCGTGCTTTGTACTTATCGACAGTACCGTCAGGGTTCTTTTTTATTTTAAATACCCATTTGCATCTTAGTGCTTTTCTATTCTTAGGTAGGTTCGTCAATTCCCAGGTCTGATTATCTTGTAAAGATTTGACTTCATTGTTCATCGCTTCGATCCATTTATCTTTTTCAGAGCTTCGCAAGACGTCTTGATATGTAGTCGGTTCAGGAATAGATACAGCTTCGCTAACAAACTGCTCAAACCTTTGTGGAGGTCTGATCTGGCTTCGATCACGCAGTTGTCGTGTCATAGGTTCCGTATTTACAGGTTCATCATTTACAGGCTCATCTTCCTCTAAGGACTCATAATTTTCTTCGACGCTTTCATTCGCTTCTGAAGGTGGACGAGAGTGACTTTCTTCGTAAACAGTTTTAGAATCTGTAAGAGGCATTGGCAGCTCGTAGGTGTTTATTTTAGGTTCAGGTATTGCAGAAGTTGTGTCAATCTTAGTTTTCTCAAGTGAAGGTAACTCATCAAACACAACATCTCGAGATCTGATCAGTTTCAATCCCTTTACATTGAAAATTCGATATCCTTCATCACCGTCGTACCCAATAAGAATGCCTTTCTCAGCTTTTCTGCCAACCTTACTTTCTCTCTTTTGTTTTTGGGACATGCACATAGCAATCGCTTCCAATGATTTTCAAATGATTAATCTTGGGCTTCTTGCCGTACCAGAGCTAATGTGGTGACTTTTCTTCTATAGGAGTAGGTCCCGTTCTGTTTAATATGTAAACAGAGGCTTTGGCTATCTCTGCCCATAAACCCTCTGGTATCTTTTCATGAGCGTGCATTAGTGCTCTTGTCATCTCCACGATTGTACGGTTCTCTCTTTCTGAGGATCCGTTTTGTTCGGGAGTGTATGGCATCGTAAATCTTTGTTTTATGCCATATTTTCTCAAAGTCTTACGTACCTGTTCGTTATAGAACTCCCCTCCATTATCGCTTAGCATCTCCATCACGACGTGTCCGGAAGTTTTTGCTTCTGCTAGAAAGTCCTTTAAGCGAGCGTGAACTTCAGACTTTTGTCTCAGGAAGTAGATCCATCGATATTTTGAGAAGGAGTCTTTGAACAAAACATAATATCTGAATTTAGAGATTGAGTAAGGGAATGGACCACATACGTCTGTACTGATTAGCTCTCCAGGTTGTTTGCTCTTGGTCTCTCTCCAAACTTCTGCCTATGGCTCTTGCCGAAGACGCAGCCTTCACAGATATCAGCAGAACTTGAGTCCAGCTTCACTCTAAGCTCCCTTTGTATCAGTTTTGCTACATGTCTCTTGTTCTGATGTCCAAGGCGTTCATGGTAGAGTTGAAGATTCTGTGACGTCGTTAGTTGGTTTATCTCAAGCTCGGGCATCAGTACTTTTACTTTAAGTTTGTACAGACCACCATACTTGTCGCGATTCCCGACTAAAATGACTGTGTCATCGTTCTTCACATAACATGACTGAGCAGTTGACTGAAAGATGCTATTCTTTAGCGTATCTTGTGCAGCTAGCACAGAAAATAGATTCCGTTCAATGCTTGGAACATACCATACGTTTGTTAAGACCAGTAATTCTTTGTGGTCGTTTATATCAGCTTCAAGTTGAATAGAGCCTTTTCCTATGGCTTCAATCACCTCTCCATTGGCTGTCATAACTGTATGAGGCTCGTCAAAAACTTCAAAGGTGCGAAATACATCTCTTCTATTAGTGACGTGGCTTGTCGCGCCATTGTCCACATACCACAAGTCTTTATCTGTTTTCTTACTATCGCAGGCTAGAGTTAGGCCTGTCAGCATCTCAATATTTGAAGATTGCTTTGGAGGTTTTGGAGGTCTACCGTCCGCAATCCACTTCTTGCAAGATGTGACTTTGTGAAAGCCTTCTCAACAGTAATTGCATTTCTTCCATTTCTTTTTGCTAATCCCTTGTTTTTCGTAGCGCTTCTCTCCTCTTAACATAAGAAGTCCATTGCTACTTCCGCTTTCTTCTAAATTCTTCTGATCTAAAGACCTCTCAAAAGCACATACTTGTGTCGTCAGGTTTTCTATATTTTTGTCACTCTTATTCATCAACAGCCAGCTCGACTTAAAGTTGAAATATTGCTCAGGAAGTGTATCCAATATTTTACATATCAATAAAATTTCTGGTAGATCATTTCCTTCAATCTCATTGTTCAAGTCATACCAAACAGTCTTGAGAGTCGAAATATGCGTGGCCATATCATGTTCCTCGCTTTTCTGGTAGCGGAAGAACCTCATGCAGAGATCGTAACTCCTGTCTTCCTTTGCTCCATCATAAAGCCTATGAAGCTCTTTCCACATCTCACATGACGTTTCACATCGCATTACCTTTTGTAAAGTTTCTTCAGTCATATTCGTAGTAAGAATTAGAAGTGCTTGACTGTCACATTTTTGAAACATTTCCATTTCATTCTTAAACTTTTGTAATTCTTCAGTTTTAGCCGTTTGTCCTGGATCTTTCGGCTTAATTAACTTGCCTTCAATTGCTTCTAGCGTACCTGGAGTACTCTTCAGTAGTAATTTCACCTTGTATCTCCATGTTTGCCAGTTAGTGATACCATCGAGTCGACCAATCTGGATTTTTACGCCGGACTATTGCATATTTGAGAACCCGTTGGTTTTTCACTATTGCAACTAAACAATGTTAATTGTTAACGCTCTGCTACCATATTAAAGAATAAGAAATAAAATGTTGTTTAAAGAAATGTATATTTGAGAAGTCAAAACTAGAAGAAGAAAAATAACAACCCATAGCAACGTAAATAAAGCAACTGGATGCACTCTATTCTAGAAGTGCTTCCTTAACATTCCCTCTTCTTCAAGCCGAACTCTTCACAGAGCCTTACCAGTCTCGGTTTATAAAATGAAAATTGAAATGCAAGTTTTTCCTTATCGGGAAGCTGTTGGATCTTTGTCCTATCTGATGGTTGGAACTCGACCTGACATTGCGTATGCGGTTGGAGTAGTATCTCGAAACCTAGATAAACCTACCAAAGGCAATATTCAACAGGTGAAGAGGATATTTAGATATTTGAAAGGGACTATTGATACTGCACTTGAGTACAAGAAAGGTGAAAGCGTCTCATCTGTTATAGTGATGCAGATCACGGCGGAGACGAAGCGAGCGGATGCTAAACGAGCGGGCTTGTATGCCTGTATGCTGGCTCAGCAATATCCTGGCGAAGTTCGAAGCAATCCATGGTTTCCCTATCATCCACAGAAGCGGAGATAGTTGCAGCCAGTGAGGCTAGTCGTGAAATGGTTTGGTTGAGGAGATTGTTCCAAGATCTAAAAACTAATCTAGATACGCCTACTTTGCGAATCGATAATGAGTCTGCAATTAAGCTCGCATATAACCCTCCATACGAGCAGCACCGCAAGACTAAACATATAAAACTGAAACACTTCTATGTGCGACAGTGTGTATCCGAGGATATAACCATAGAGCAAGTACCGACTGCAGAACAACTTGCTGACATTTTTACGAAGCCTGTTTATAAACCGAGACTGGTAAGGCTCTGTGAAGAGTTCGGCTTGAAGAAGAGGGAATGTTAAGGAAGCACTTCTAGAATAGAGTGCATCCAGTTGCTTTATTTACGTTGCTATGGGTTGTTATTTTTCTTCTTCTAGTTTTGACTTCTCAAATATACATTTCTTTAAACAACATTTTATTTCTTATTCTTTAATAGTTATGTCTGGTGGGCCACCGCCCAACGGTTGTTGTCGGGTTCTTGTATTTATAGTCGTAACTGATGCCCGCGGCTTCGTCCGCCCGCAAATTATATACTAATACCTTCCTCTTGAATCACTCTAATCACTCACCTGCATCAAAATCCGTTGCGTAGTTCTAAAGATCTAAGCATAATAGGGACAGACGCGGCGGGCGACTTTATATTATAATATGTATAAATTTGCTTGCGCGATCTAAAACTTTGACGTGTTTCGCTTGTTAGTTCATCATTCAAGTCATAGATGGCACTGTAGTAGTTTTTTTTGTTCAATGTAGCTGTGGTACTTTTGTAGTGCCGCAACACTTCACTCCCCATAGAGAGCACAGAGTACACTGTAATAGAGAGGTGCGCTGTGGAGAGTAGCGCCGGCGCCGCGCGTAGAGAGTAGCGCCGCGATGTGACTGACTGCTGGCGGCCGGCCTGGCGCCGACCGGGAGGATGAGCACTCGACCGGCCCACAGAGCATCTATATATGGACCAGCCAAATGTGCAGTGCCAAGGTCGCTAGGCTGAGGGTGCTGACCAAGAATAAATAAATAAATAAATGTCGCTGGACATTACACACAGCGCCATCTAGTGCCACACTAAGCAACGTGGACACCAGATAGTTGATATTCATACTACATAGATACTTTTTGTTTGTAAATACATACTTGTTTTATACATACAATATGTCTCACTGCTTGAAAGCTTGAGGAAGTGATCTTGGTTATGATGATAATGATGACGTCACGTTGCTCGAGGGCTGCACTAACCTCTATTTCGGGGTCGCCGGTTTGGGGGTATGAAGAACAGGGTGTAAAGCTCTTCATCCCCCGTAGAAAAGGGAGGAGCCGCCGACCAGACGGTCTGGTGGGCCACCGCTCAAACGTAAGTTGTCGGGTTCTTTTATATAGTCATAAGTCACGGATAACTTTCCTTCCCAGATGTAGTACTAAGGCTCGTAATATTTGAATGTCTTTGGTTGAATTTGAAATTTTCGAAAATGTCTTTCTCGATTTAATATAAGAAAAAAATTAAAATTTCAGAATGTCTTTCTTTTTCAGGCGAGGTTGCTCCAAATTAACATGCTATCGGCCATCACCATAATCCGTTATTGATGTCTCGGCCCTTAGTTAACATATTTCCTACGTGCTTCGCCTTTATCTTCGATCAATAATAGTCGATGCCCTATAAGGAAGCCAGTGGCGTGCAGTGGTTCTCCACGGAGGGTAGGCCACGAATTAATAATAATAATATATCATTTAATTCAGGTAACAAAGACCCATATCATATATACCTTACAGACTAACATACATATATAAATAAACTACAAAAACCTAATTAAACTATTGAACACGAAGAGACGACGTCATTTTGCGCTGCGTGGTGTCGCGTAGCCTTCCGCGGAATCGCCGATACATGACACCCTTCGGCCAAAACTCTTCCTTGAGGAAGGTCTCATTAGGATGAGTCGGAACTCGCAGCACGAACGACTTAAAATTCGTATTGTGGCGCGACTCCAACTTCTCGACCCTCAAGGTCCAGCTGGTCTTCGCTCGGATATACTCCACTATCTCCTCAACCTTTGTGCTGTGATGTACCCGGGACACATAGAGCTGCGTCGTTGGTATCGCCGGACGCAGCATACTGGGTCCTGCTAGCGCGGTCCCGCACTGGTTCCGACTAGGAGGCTTCTTCCTCTTCTTCCTCTCCACCTTCACGAAGCCATCCTTGTCACACGTGGCCGTTGCTGGGCCATGCTGTTTCGAACCTCTGTTGGCAGGTTCACAGCAGCTCATATTTTCCCCCTTCTTCATCTGCGATGCAGGTTTGTGCGTGGCGACAATAGCAGCGTAGGCACGTTTAGGGGTCGACGTACC
This sequence comes from Xestia sexstrigata, assembly GCA_941918905.2. Taxonomy (NCBI): domain Eukaryota; kingdom Metazoa; phylum Arthropoda; class Insecta; order Lepidoptera; family Noctuidae; genus Xestia; species Xestia sexstrigata. The sequence goes on along the minus strand of OW799229.2, from coordinate 11,326,012 downwards.
TACACAAGCCACTGCCTCGACCGGCACCGAGTCTGCAACTTCGGCGGCGCATGTTGCAACGCGTGCGATAGCAGCGGGTGACGCAGTGGAGCTCGCCAACTCAAAACTGCCGACGCTAGCGTTTCTCGTTCCGCAACGTGTGTTCACGTTGGTGGCATCAGGCGACCTATTTACCTTAATAGCGTTGCGCAACAACTCCACTTCTGCACGTAGTTCACCAACGATGTTATTCGACGCCTTCAACTTGGAGTGCACCCCGACCAGGGCCTGGTCGAGGTGCATTCCAAGTTGGAGGCGTCTCAGGCTTGCCTTGAGAGTTGTGATGTCCTTCAGCAACCTGGTGACGTCGACGTGGTCAAACGTGACTGGCGGCAGCTTATGAAGCTCCTTCGCCACAGAAGCGGGCACGTCGTCCGGGTCGGTGCTCTTCATCAATGTGATGATGTCCTGTACACACTTCTGGCCACCATCCCTCTGGCGGGACTGCATCTGCTCGACTTTGCCGAGCGACTGGAACAGAAGCAGCTTGGCACCGCCAAGCGCGTAATGGCGTTAATGATGGCACAAAAAAAATTCTCCGGCGCCATCTTGTATTTTCATTTTGACCTCATTTTCATTATCACCAACCCCAAAAACCACGAAAACGGCATCTATGAAAAAAAATATAATAATAATATTATTAATTGTTATAATGATAATACGCGCCAATAACCCCCAGTAATCATTATTTTAATCAACATAGTTACAAACTAGCACTGGCCTGCAAATTGCAAAAAACGTAAGGAAATTTGAATTTCGCGGGCTAAAGAACATCCACTTTGAATCCTGGCCTTGTGTTGTAGCAGCCAATCACAGCCCATCTACACTCGCATGAGTTACCGCCCTAAAATGACCGCAATCTATACATGTGTGCGGTTCATACACACGAAAATATGCACCAGTGTGCCGCTGTGTGTGTAAAATTATCAATGGGTTTTAGGCTAGTCGAGTGTTTGTCTGTCCTGCGGAGCTCCAAGCTTCGTAGTAACTTCCAGTATAGTGTTAGTTACGTGACACGGGAGCGACAAATTGCTATAAATATTCTATCAGGAGTTTGAACTTTTTTTTTATATTTTGTAAATAATGCGTTAATTTATTACATAGTTAATTAGTTATTATAAATGCCCAGTTGGTAGGGTAGGCTTTGCCTAATTGCCTCTTAGGAGCGCTCCTAAGAGGCAATTAGGCAAAGCCTACCCTGAACATGAAGGAAGCACACTCATCTTTTGAACAAAATGGATGAAATTATTACTTAAATGTGGCTTTGGACGACCTAGCTTGGACACAAGCTACTCTTGCTATTCGTATGGAAGGCCTCGGCGAGGGAAAATAATCTAGTATTTACTTTTTATATTCTCGGTCCACGACACTGAGAAATTAATCATGAATATCTTGGCTCCCACACTGATTGATTTTGATGTGCCGTGCTCAAAGAGTATAATAATAATAAGGGAGGCCATGCTTCTCCATGTAAATATTGTAACCTTATTGGAAACTATATTTTCGAGTCGTTTGGGGTTAAAACTCTCTAGGACCATGAGATCCGAGTGCACACGGCCTTTTCAAGGATTTTTCAAAAACGCTTAGTTAAAACTTCCCGTGACCCTAGGGCTGGCTTTTACCTTCATTTACCTTGCCCAAATGGACCTTGGCTAATGCCGCGTTGACACGTTCAGAGTATACTCTGACCGATGGTAGTCTCGGATACTTACTCGAACGCAATTCTCTAAGCTATCAATGTTCGTATTGTGGCAACCCATCCGAGTGCGCTCGGATTATGGGAGTGAATTAGAAAAGAAAGAAGTGGAATGGGACATGATAGGTTTGGCAGAAGTTAGGAGACTAGAAGGACATACAGAAGAACGAGAAGATTGTCTTCTTCTACTTTGGAGAGACTAATGGACTCCATGGCGTGGGATTCGTGGTAGCTAAAAGGTGGAAGAATAACATCATCGAGTTTATTGGGTACTCAGAACGAATGACTGTTCTCAAATTCTGCATTTCACTGCAAGCCTGGACTGACGACGAATTGGTTGAAGACCGAAGCCATGAGCTGTGCCGCTGAAAATAGGGCCGAGGTTGATGGGCAGGAAATACACTATGGCGACGAATATATTTACCTGAGCCAGCTAATTTCCTTAAACAACAGACAGGATAAAGAGATCGACCGTCGAGTCGAGTCAATTTCGATTCAATCAAGCGTTGAAAAAAAACATTATTTCAAAAAATTATTGTTTTATTTCTACAAATCAAACAAAAGAACAGACCTCGCCATGTAGGTACGCCTCTACTGAGCCCAACGCTTGATTCAATCGTGACGTTATGATGAATATTGGACATTTTGCGAACTGGACATACTGCAAACTGGACATTTTGCGAACTGGACATTCTGCAAATTGGACATTTTGCGAACTGTACATTCTGCAAATCTGACATTTTTCGAACGCTGGACATTTTGCGGATTAGAAATTCTGCGCCTAAATGTTTAAAGCTTGATTTACCTGAGTGTTTAATCTCGCTATGAACGACATAAAACATATGGATCTACATTCAGCAGATAGCAAAATTGCCGTTGCCAAAACGCTTGTGATCGACAATATAAGCTATCAAAGTTACAATCGTCATTTGTACAACATCAATAGGAGCCGAGAACTGCTGTGACAAATGTCCACGTATCTGACCTTTCTGACGAACCTCACCAATAAGGTTGAGTTGGGCAGTATTAGTAAATAAATAAAACACAAAAAGATAATCTCAAAAATAATCTTTACTTAAACAACCATTTTTACACGTTCACACACACAAGGCGAGACGAAACCAACACATATCATAGAAAAATAACAAATTTGTTGAAAAAATAATTAAAATAAAACATTGACAAACAGAAACAGTATATAAATATTAATATGTACAGATATTTAAGACGCTCGCACTCATATTGGTAAAAAAACTAATAATACACTAGTTTCATGTTATTGCTGATTTTTCGAGACATGTTTTCGAGTACGGCGAAATATTTTCGAGTTTCGTCGAAAGTATGTCGGCTTTCGGCGAAATTATGAGATCATTACTACAACATTCGTTAATGTAAGAATTAAAATAAGACGATTTTACTACTTTTTATGATAAAGAAACAGGTTGTTTTGACATCCATGTTCAAATTAGGATAACTAAGAAAAGAAAATTGTAAAAAAAAAAACATGTTACTTTTTAATTTCTACTTTTTTTTCTAGCTATTTTTATTTATTGGTCTTATGGTTCAAAAAGTGAAAAAGTACATCAAAATAATTTTCGACGAATTGACAACCTCTTTTATTTTTGAAGTCGAGTACTTGTTAACTAACTTCAAAAAAGGTGATACGATATTGGTTACAAAGAAATCTTCGACACTATCTTAAACACCTGATATCAGAACGAAACAAAGCGACAGTTCAAAATCAAACGCATGTTCAATGATCTGATTGGCTATTTATAATACAGACAACGAATTCAACAGCGTCTGTCAATTTGTTAGCTAATTCAAACACTGTTTTAAGTTTTCACGGATATTCCGTAAGTGACATTTTTAGTTTTGTTAGCTAATTTTTGTGTTGATTTTCATTTTAAAAACTGGATCCTAGGTTCGCCTATTACAAGGGACTTATTAATAGATAGTGCCACAGTAAAGTCAAGCCCTTATATAACAATAAACTTTTTGTCATGAAAGAAATTGAGTATTATTAGAACCATAGAAATAAATAAGAGTAGAGATGATTAAAAGTGACTAAAAAAATATTGAGAAAAAAGAATCTATGACTTTTGTGAATAACGCCATCTATCGGTTGTTGTTCGCAATATCATGAAACTAGTGGTGACATCTAGCGAACTCTACTAACAACTTCCTAGAAGAATTTCTTCGCTTGCGCTTCTTTCCTTTCTCTGTGAACAAAAAAAATAACATTGAAGAATGGTGGATTTTCAAGTACTTACTTTAAATTTTTTGACGCGAATAGCTACCAGTTTGAGAGAAAGTTTTTTATTGCAATCAAGGCGGAATTAACACACGAGCCGTAGGCGAGGGTGTTATTGAGCCAAGAACTGCAATAACAAATGTCCACGTGTATCAAACGACGTTTTTCAATAAACTTTTAAAGAAATAAAATAATGAAAAATGTTTTTGTCATGAATTATTACAGACTCATCTGCCTAGCCTTATCCCAACTATGTTGGGGTCGGCTTCCAGTTTAACTGGATACATCTAAATACCAGTATTTTACATGGAGCGACTGCCTATCTGACCTCCACAACCCAGTACCGGGTAATACGATACCCCTTGGGTGCCCTTGGTAAGACTGGTTGTCAGACTTTTTGGGCCACTGACTAACCTGTAACGAGTCCTGTCAAATATCTACAAATGATAGCCGGGACCAACGGCTTAGCGTGCTTTCCGAGGCACGGATGAAACTAGGTATGTAATGGGTGGTCACCCATCCACACACCAACCTATGAAAGCACGGCTTAACCTCACATTCGACCCGAGCAGTTGTTATTCTTTAGCCACGAGCTTCTAATAATTATTTGAGACTATGATTTTAATTTTCTTTTTTTTCTGCGCTTTACTTTCGCCAGGTTGAAGAAGCAAAGGTATGAAGCCGTTAAACAGCCTAATATAAAAAATGTTTTTTTTTTTGTATTTTTGAATTTAGAACACAAATAAATGTTAATTTGTTTATAAAAGTAAATATTAGCTTTAAATAATCATGTTTATCTATGATATTCTATTTACAAACACAATTCGAATATTCAAAAAATATTTACGTCGTAAAGACGCACATTGCTTTGCCAACTAAAAAAAACATTGGTTCACCTCCGACTGCAGGCATTGAACCGATTTGAACTTCGTATAAGTAATACGTTACCTGTGGCTTTTTTTATGAATAAAACGCACTCGTGTGAAATATATTGCATGTTGAACCTAATCGTAGTGCGATAAGAACCCGTTTTCGAGGAAGTGTATTGAAAATAAGATTAGCAACGCACGACTGTTGTCGTGACTCCTCGTAGCGTTTTGTATCGATGAATGGGAATCGTGTTTGCATCGCGATACAGAATGCCGGTTACGACGAAGGCCCTTAGGGCGTACACACGTAGAGCGCTAGTCTCCATATTTTGTGTGACCCAGCGCCGAAGACAATATGCACGTAATTTTTTCTTCACTTAAATCAATAAAATACAGTACTATCAACCCAAGAAAAGTATTAAAAGTTAAGTTCAACTACTGCTTGTCGCACAAAAATAATATTAAACTCCTGCAATTTACTACGATAGTTCACACATCCGTAGCGGCCGCGGCCATGTTGTGACGTCATTATCCACAATCTGCCTGTTTACATCTAATTTTTTTGGCCTTAATAAAATAATTTTACTAATTGTGTGTGCTTTATTCAAGTAAAAATTGCAATGACAATATTATAATAAATTTTAGTGAAACTAAGCACTTTTCAAATAAAAGTATTTTTTTTTTTAAAGTGGAAGTCGGAACTTTTCAGCGACGTTCGGCGCTTATCGACACCGGGGGCCAGCGTTCTACGTGTGTCCGCACTTAGCTAAGTACTGTCGCGGACGACCATCACGAGAGCGTGGCTGCCTGCCCAGCAGTGGGCCACTCACTTGTACATGGCGTAGAGCAGCATGAGCGCCAGTTGCGTCGCCACGACCACCAGCAGCCCCGTGAAGCTGACGCAGCTCACTTCGGGACAGGCGGCCATGTTGAGAGCTTGAGGGCTACCGGCTGCGGCTAGCCTGGAGACAAACATGATTACTTACAAGTCACTGCTTTACAACACACTGACACTTGTCGACATTTTTTCCATAGAAATTTCGGGAGGGTATATTACTCCACTGTAGACATGGGCGCCGCGCCGCCCGCCGCCGCCATTCGCTGCTCGGCGTGAGCGAGGCTAGCACGTGCCATTTTGTTTCGTTTTTTTTTTGTGTTTCATTTTAAAATGACCAGTTTATTAAATATTAGTATAAATAAACTCTCTATAACCGTGCTTTATGATGCTAAAACTCGTAGCAGTTTTTGTTGGAAGTACTTCGGAAATATTGTCATTACTGAAGAAAATAACAAAAAGAGAATTTTGAATCCTGATCAAGTATATTGCTCAGCTTGTCTCACAGCAGTTAAAGCTGAAAGTGATGGTGACGGCGTGACATTTAGATCGTAAGTACTTTGCTTTTTTAAACTAAAATGCTTTTTTTAGATCTCATTAATCTTTTCTAACCTCAAATTTCTTAAAATTCGTTTATTTCTGCCTGTTCCTGCAAAAGTGAGCTTTGTTCTTACTCTTTATGTTTGTTACATACCTAGCTTAAATTGAATAAATAATATTATCAATCATCAAAGTTTATGTTAGTCATGATGGTTTACATTACACTGCTTTCTAACGCCTAGTTTTATCGCTGAAGCAAATGTATAATTTCAAACAAACAAAACAAATTTCGTAGGCGTAAAACACTTATTGGCAATTTTATTATTAGCATACTTTATTATCTGATTTCTAATTTATAACATTGACATCTGAGAATCGTTAATTTGAGTTTAGATTTAACATTTTATAAGCAGGCATGAAGGTGATGGGCTTTTTGCTTAATTTGTTACAGTGTTAAAATAAAGTGTTATAGTAAAACAGTCAGTACTGGGAATTTAACTCGTCACCTACGAGATGATCACGACATTCGAGATGAACCTGCTTCTGCTGCTAATAAAGCCAAAACTAACATCAAAGACTTTTTCACTGCTAAGCGTCCTGCTAAAACTAACACTGCTTCTGGTTCAAAAACTGCAAAAGTCACGCCGAAACATGACAAATGGCTACTGGCTAGAGATGTAGCTCTTTGGTTTTCAAAATCTTTGCTTCCGTTTGACTCAATTTCTGATGAAGGGATGGTGGATTTTTTTAAGGTACCCATCTATTTCAGTAATTTACTTTTATTGCCTTTCTTTTTCTAATGTCACACAACATTTATTATGTTCACCGAACTCAAGCATTTCTTAAATTTTAGAAATATGACATTATCTTGAATGAAGACGACCTTCCGTCACGACATACTGTGAGTGGTACAGCGTTGTCCGATGTGCATGCTGAGCAACGTTAAAGAAAGAATCCACACGGACGCGCCTCGACACTGTGCTATTACCTTTGATTTATGGACAGATCAATACAGGAAACTGAATTATATTACGTTTACTCTACATTATTTAACAGCTGGTAGGCAATTTTCATATAAAGAGACGAATTCACAGAAAAAATTAAACTTAACGTAAATATCAAGAGGTTTATGCTGCTTCTTTCCTCAGCCAAGCAACCAATTTAGCTTTTGACTTTGAAGTTTTTTTTTTTTCTGAGCAATCTTTCTTGCATGATATTAAAACGGAATTATGTTATTATATTTTTTATCTATTCTAATTATTTCCCTGATTGCAGATTTTGAACTGAAGTCATTGACTCTGAGTACTCACACTGTGACTGGAAAAAAAACAGGAGAAAAGATAAATGAAATGATCCAGGGCGTAAAGAAAAAATTTGGACTGGATGCGAAAAATATCTACGCTGTAACGGATGCTGGCAGCAACGTGAAACGGGCAGTTTCGTTGGGAAACATGGAGCACCATTTGTGCCTCGGACATGGGCTTCATAACCTTGTGACCGTGGGTGGTATAGATAGTGTCCCAGAAGTAAAAGAACTGGTTAATAAATGTAAAAAAATTGTCAAGACTGTGCGCTACCGGTTACCAGAGGTGGAGTTAGAAGCAGAAAAAGTGCAGAAAGAGTTTTTGGATAGTGTTGAACGAGTAGTAGAAACACTAGAAATTGATGAGAGTAACCCTATTTTACAGAGCAATTCGCAGACAGCTACAGAAGCAAGCACCGAAGGGTTTGCAGAAGACATGTCACTTATGACAGCTGATAATTTTAGAAATATTCCGTCAATTAAGACTGCTACGCCTACACGTTGGCACAGCATTTTAGAGATGCTAAAGAGTTTAATTCATGTTTGCAACCGTGATCCAATAAACAACATGTTAAGAAAAGTAGGAAAAGATGAGCTGAAAATTACTCAAAATGAGTGGATTCTTTTGGAAGACTTAGTCAAGTTTTTAAATCGATTCCGTGAAGCAGTCGAAATTATGTCATCCCAAAAGAGCTGCACTATGAATGTTGCACTTGTATTTCGCTCTGAAATAATTGATGTTCTAAAATCACTTGATGATGATGAATCATTAGTTCTGTTTCGTTTAAAACGCAACATGTTAGCGAATATTGATAAAAGATTTCCTGTTACGAAACCTGTAGTAGCTGCAGCTCTTTTGGACAAGCGGTTCATGGGTCTTAAAGAGTTAGATTTATTTTTAGAGTCGCAAAATATGGCAAAGGCTGCCTTCCTTGCATCTTATATAAAGGAAGTTATAAAGTCGCATGATTTGCCCGGAAATTCTGAAAGAAACGAAACGGACACTTCAGTTTCATGAAATACCAGCAGTTCCTCATCAATTTTGAGTAAACTCTCTAAGAAACATAGTGCTGGTCATGGACTTGAAGATGATGATCCACTAGACCAAGAATGTTGGCGATATCTTGCTTCTGCTGTTGGATCTACGGATATCAAGAATGAGGATCTTTTATCTTTTTGGAACGAAAAGAAGAAAGATTTTCCTTGGCTGTCTACCTTTGCCAGAGCTTTGCTATGTGTACCCGCTACAAGTACCCCAAGTGAGAGGGTATTTTCTGTAGCTGGAATGGTACTTTCTGCAAAAAGATCTCGGTTGAGTCCACAAAGGGTGAATAAAATAATTTTTATTCACGATAACTATAAGGAATGCAAAAATTATCTAGAAAAATAACTTTGTTGCCTAGTTTGAACAGTTTTCTTTTATTTTTTAATAAATAAAGTAAGTGATTGCATTGTTGCTTTTTTTTAAGATTTTTACACTGAATTTTCATACTGCACATAAATCGGCCACGCCGCCGCCGAGCGAGATTCATCAGCACGCCGCCGCCGCAATATTTGGGGGCGGCGCCCATGTCTACTCCACTGTTTGACAGTGTACGGTCGACCAAGCTATTTGGTTTACATTTTAACATACAAATTACATTGTAAAATGTAAACCAAATAGCTTGGTCGACCGTACATCCAAAGTTAAACTGATGGGCCTGCGCAGACGACAGACTTTTTGTGAGGATGAGTCTGTGGCGCACAAAATGTCTGCATGGCATACAAACAGTCTGTCGCGGATTTAACGCAGACTCAACGCACACGACGCACATCTTCATCGTATACGTCGTCCTCTACTAACGAGTGCAGATTGCAAACTAAAAGTGTGCGCCATCTGTGTTAGCGCGTGTTGAAGCAAACGTTCTATGTTTTTCGTGCAGTTTAGTGCGGCGCGGCGTGATCTGCCAGAATGACACGGATTACACAGACAAAAAATGCGTCACAGATAGTCTGTCGTCTGTGCAGGACCAAGTCTCATTATTAATTTTGTCTGTGCGTAAACAGAATAGTAAAGTTAAGAGCTACCAAAGATTCGTTTTTATTGCCAATTTTAACGCAACTTTGGGCGTAAATTAGTAATAAAAGAAGTGTCAAAATTTCAAAACAAATTCGCTACCGACCAGCACAATTATCGAAGAATTCAATAAATTTTATTTGTAAATGATTTCTGCAGTGGTTTTTTCGCGCATTTTACTATGAATTATCGTGCATCTCACGTCACGGGCACGATGCCAAGTGAGACAGTGTGCTTTTTGGCCACGCCCACCAGTGAGATCGAGCCCGCATTTGTGCTACATTAACGTTTAAAATATACTACTACACTACAACAGCCCATAACGTCCACTGCTGGACATAAGCCTCTCCCATGATGGGAGGAATTTGCCATAATCTCCACGCTTGGCAGGCGGATTGGAGATCGCAGTAATGAAAGACTAACAGAAAACGCTGCTGCCCATTCTCTGGTCTACGGAGGCGCAAGGTGTTCTGCCTCAGACATTAGTCGCCTTATACGACGCCCGTGAGTGTAATGGGTTGGTTCTATTCTACTCAAAAAGTTTAAAATATGTCAAACGTTATTTACTAAAAATATAGCAGTATGACAGTCCGACATGTAGAGGTCCGCCTGACCGTTCGGGTGGCACCTACCTCTGCGCTACTCCGGTGACGGTGGCCTTCACCTGCGCCAGACTGTCGCGCACGTCGCTCAGCAGCTGCGCACTGCCTGCGCCCGCGCCGCCCGCCAGAGAGTCCGACTTGCGCGACACGTCGATTATCAAGCCTCTGTGGATGGAGATAAGGTTCATTTTTGAATAATAAGGAGTTATCCTGGTATTTCGATCTTTTAACATTTCAAATTGTAAATGTTTGGCAATATATAAGTCCAGTACTAAAAGATTCCTTTTGACGAAACATTTCTTAAAGCAACCATAAACAATCATAAGAACTGTGAATTTTTAGCGCCAAGAGTGCATAGAAATCAAAATTTATGTACATAGACACTTGTCATTTTCACAATTTTAGTTCCAAAATCAACCGATTATGCCACGATTGTACTTGTTTGGTCATTAATTTGGGGTATATTTCTCAAACGACATTAAATCTAATGTATCTGTGGAATAAAAATCAAATTGGGATGGAAGGCCTCCTACCACGTGGACCGTTGACCTGGTGAAGGTAAATGTGACGACACTTAGGGGAGGCCTATGTCCAACAGTGGACGTCTTTCGGCTGAAATGATAATATTGAAAAATGTCATTTTGATAGCTTTTCTATCAAAATTAAATGTCAGATTGCGATATTCTTCATTTAAAACATATTTGTGTTTTAAAAATCAGCCCGCATTGACTGTAAATAATATAAAAAAGACACTTACTTTAATTCAGCAATAGTGTTGATCATAATTTGGTTGTTGGCGACCAACGCGTCCCAGTCGTGGCGCCCAATGGGAAGGGTTGGCATCTGGAATCATAACATTGTACTCCATTAATTAGTAACAATACAACTACTCATCATCTGCCTAGGTTTTTCCCAACTATGTTGGGGTCGGCTTCCAGTCTAACCGGCAGCTGAATACATGTATACATGGAGCGACTGCCTATCTGACCTCCACGACCCAGTTAGTACTGGGTAATACGATACCACTTGGTAAGACTGGTTGTCAGACTTTTCGGGTCACTGACTACCTGTGACGACTGTCAAAGGAAACTCGGTAAGTAATGAGTGGTCACCCATCTACGGTTCACCCTAGGCAAACGCAGCTTAACCTAATGATCGACCCGTGTGGCTGTTATAATGTAGCCACGAGCTCCTCGCATTATTAATTCGCCAATGAACAACTAATTGACACTGTCGCGTAAATGTCAAACTATAACTACGGGCTTACGGTGCCAACGAGAAAGTTGTTCACTTTGATGGAACCTACTGTTACACGCTGTATATGAGCGTCAGATCAAGGCATTAGCTGTTTTTTTTAAGATAATGCATATTTTAAATAAAATCGGCTGATCGTGCATATTTTGGGGATGTTTCCTTTCATCAAAAAGAATAAAAAAATGTGCGAGTATAAATCTCGAAAACGTGACACTTTAGAACAATATTTGTCTCATACAAAACTTGTTTGTGTAAGGTATTAGTATAAAATATGATTAAGAAATTTGTTATAAGTAGAAGGTAGTTGTCAATACGTTTTGTTTCCTTACATAAATAAGTAATCAGCTCAATATCTCTCAGTGGCGACGAGAATACGGGATTTCACATTAATCGAGTGTGATATAGGCGTATTGAGAACGTAAATATGTCAATCGGAAAAATTACCGAGTTTAATGTGGAAGTGGACAATTGGCGGTTGTACGTGGAGCGGTTGGAACAATATTTTATCGTGAATAAAATAAGTGAAGAGTTAAAGGTGCCTACATTAGTGACTGTGATGGGAGCGAGAGGTTACGAACTTTTGGTGAATCTTTGTACTCCGGAAAAACCAACCAGCAAAACATTTAAAAATTTAACGGATATATTGGAGAAACATCTTCAACCACGCCCCAGTATTTTAGCGGAACGTTATAAGTTTCATCATAGGAAACAAAATACGGGCGAGAAAATAACTGATTACATAGCAGAACTGAAGAAAATGTCTAGGACGTGTGATTTTGGGCAGTGGCTGAACGAAGGTTTACGCGATCAGCTGGTATGCGGGTTAGCAAGTGAAACGATAAGACAGCGATTGTTCGCAGAGGAGAGTTAGATTTCCATAAGGCATGCACTTTAGCTTTGAGTATGGAGTCAGCAGAAAAGGACGCAGCCTTGATGGAATCCAAAGGCGGGGCCGAGATTGCATCTGAAAAAAATCCGAAAAAAAAAAGTGGCAACACTGCCCGAGTGAAATGTAAAATTTTATGTTCCGTATTTAAAATTCAATTTAATTAGTAAATAAGTTATATTAAGGTGTAATTGTTTGTGTAAACGTATCATAAATGCATAAATACTCAGGAAAATTGTTATCCTGATAATTAATGAAGTTTTCGGCACTATAACGGTACCGGTAACCTTAAAAAAACAGCTGACGTTCTAACTACGGACATAAACGGATATTTCAGGGGAAGTATTGTTTACTTTTTATTTAATAACAGCACAAACGTCTCTTTAGCTCTGTAACACATCCATGCCCATTTCTAGTATGATTTTTCGCTGATTTATTACCCTGTACTGGTTCTAAATCTCTTTGTTGACAACCGGTCTTAGAACAACAAAACTGAGTAATTCCATAACTCTGATTGTTTATTCGAATCAATCTTTTCAATGCAAATGATTAGATATATCGTTAAAGATAATTTATTGCGCATTATTGTCTTGCATTAATATCTTATTATTATTTATTTTTTTATGCAACATACCCACTTCTCTCTAAAAGAAAAAGTAAATCCCTAAGACAATAGAACCATTGAAACTGGACGTTTATTCAAGTAGTTACATTGAATTAGATAATCTTTTAAAGCTATTAAAGCAGCCTACCTCATTTCATTTCATAACTTTAACTTTTTTCTTTCCCTTTCATCGCTAACTTCCCTTTATTTGCCTATTCTATTAGTTCACACCGTTTCTTTTCTTTTCTTCTAATTTTCAGTAACCAATCCTGAAACCATGCCTGTGATGACCCGTAAGGCTACTGCTCAGGATATGGAGCTAAAATTGAGAACGGCCCTCCAAGAACTCAAAGAATCCAACCTCCAAGTCCAACAACTGTTACAGGAGAGAGAAGAGAGTGAGGTGGAAGTCGATAAGGTTAATGGCAAAAACTCCAGCTTAAAACGGGAGCTAGTAGACCTACATCAGCAATACTTGGACATTGTTGATGAACGGGATCAACTGAAGGTGGTGACGGATGGTTTCCATAATTGTAGTAACTTGTATGAGGAGGCTTTATATAAAATTAGGGACCTAGAAGATAAGTTAATTCATGCCAATAGTTGTATAATAAAGTTACAGAAAGAAAAAGCATGTAATCAGCTTTCAGAAACAAACCTTTTATATAATGAATTATTAAATAGTAATTGTAACCCCCCTTCCTTAATAACCATTGATCTGACTGAAGATTCCTTACTAAAACAAAACTATACAGTTAGCAATAAGAAAATTAAAAAATATGCAAAACTGAATAGAATAATTAAAAAATGTTATCAATATAGGAAACAACACAAACTCTTTTCCAAACATATTCCACTGAGGAAAGAGCGTGTTGATTTAGTTAATAAGTTAAATAATTATCAAATTAAATTAGAGGACAGTATAAAAATTTATGAAATTGATACTCAGCATTTGCAGTCTGAAATACAGGTACTTCAGGACTCACTAAGTTCCCTTTCTAGTAGGTATAAGATTTCTCAGAACCAAATTAGGGAACATATTTCTGCAGCAAATGAGTTGGTAATGGGTCAATGTAGTTGCCAGACAGTTACCAACCATGATACTATCCAGCCTGAGGTAATGGAGGACCCATACCAGGTTGAGAATTTGTCTCAGGACAGCATATTGAACCAACAAAAAACTAATATAACACTAGATTATTCACATGTGGTACACCCTGAGTTGTGTGATAGTCTGCCTGAGATTGGTAATTTTGTTTCTCCTAGTAATCATGATTGTAATCATTCAGTTATGTTCTCTGACAGTATAGGTAGGGGGCTAGGTAAATTAATTAGTAATAACCTGAGTTATTGTACCCAAAACAATTGTATGCCAGGGTCAACCTACAAACAGATTATGGCATCAGTAACAAAGACTGTTTGTGATCCTAGTACCACCATTACAATATGTGTTGGTAATAGTTCAAAGATTAAAAAGGAAGACATCACTGACTGTGTTTCAGAGTTGTTGAAGTTAAAGTGTAATAAAATAATATTGTGTTCTTTTCCATATTTTGAAAGTTTATGTAACAGAAAAAACAATTATATTCACATGTTAAATAAACATTTATATTTTTTAGCAGGTCATTATAGTGACAAACTTATATATCTTGATATCAACACTTTTGTTGATAAACTTAGATCGACTCGGGGTAAAGTGTTTCTACCTATTAGTTGTAGACACAAAATAGCTCGGCTATTAGCTTATAATACTCACACAGACATAAATAGTATGTCTAAGTTTAGTTATATTATTAACACTGCGACTATTAGTAATAATACTAATGTACAGGTGACTTTAAATGAAGATAGCATTAGTGCTATAAATGTTTACAAACATTCTGAGGAGGATCCATGCGTCACCGTGGAAAATCCTCAATTAAGCTCTATTAGTGATAGGGTCTTGTTGTCTGAGGATGGCACGGAAGTCTCCGGCCTTACTCCAAATATTATTATTAATTTAAACTAGAAAGTGAGACAACAGAAGGTACCATTAACAATATTGTTAATCCTTCCAACAGCAAGGTATCTTCTTGCACTCAGATAGTTAGTAAAAAAGGGCCTCAGCAGAACACCTTAAAATTATTCCACCAAAATATCCAAGGCATTTCTTCCAAATTATTAGAAATTGAATTGTTTTTAGAGAATAGTAAGTTTGACATTATTTGTTTTACTGAACATTGGCTAAAGGATTACCAAATGCTTATTAATTATGAAAACTATATGGTGGGTAGCTGCTTTAACCGTAAAACTATGCTTCGTGGAGGTTCCCTAATATTAATAAAAAAAGGTTTCAAATATAAGCAACGAAATGACATAGTAGGTCTCTCGGTTGAACATTGCGTCGAACTGTCCTGTGTTGAGCTAGATAAGCATGTAATTGTGTGTGTGTACAGACCCCCAAACTATCAAAACTTTTCCTTATTTGAATCAATAATGGAAGATGTTCTGGCAAAAATTGCAGCCAGTAATAAATCTACAATTATTTGTGGTGATTTCAATATCAATATTTTAGAAGAAAGTTCAAATAGCAGTCGGTTGTTAAATCTTTTTAAGTCATTTGACTTGACCAACACTTTTATAGAACCTACTAGAGTCACTCCATCTTCTGCGACTTGTATAGATAATGTTTTCTGCGATTGTGATTACTTAGATAAAGCCATAGTAAACTGTCTGCCGTCTGACCATAGCGGACAAACTGTAACTTTTAGGTGTAATACACCTTTGCAAAAAGTTCAGATCAAATTTAGACCTATAACTTCTAGCAAATTAAATAGGTATAATATTTCCCTACAGAACAAGTTAGGTGTTATGAGCCATGACGATATTAATATAAATCAATTGTATGATCGTTTCTTTTCAATAGTTCACACGGAATTCAACAAAACTTTTGAAAAGAAGACAAAAAGTATTAGCCCTAAATTCATATTTAGTGATTGGGCAACTAGAGGTATCAGAAAAAGTAGGGAAAGACTATTTGAGCTTTATGGCCTTAAGCCTTATATAAACACCGAAACTTTTAACCGGTATGTTGCTAAGTATTCAAAAATTTTTAGAAATACATGCAAGGTTGCTAAAGCCCTGCACATTAGCAACAAAATCAAAACAGCAGAAAACAAAATAAAGACAGTCTGGAAAGTCATAAATAATGAGACTAACAGGAAGAAAATAAGTAACACTAGCTACACATTAGATTCAGCATGTGGTCCTAAAAGCTCTAATCTGGAAGTAGCTCAAGAATTTGTAAATTTCTTTACCGATATACCATTAAAGACGACGGAAGCTCTTAATTCCTCACCTGAAGTCTCAATTGGTTTATTAAAGGCGAATGTATCTGGCTGCACGGTTGAATTTAAATTTAAACACATAAACCCTATGATAGTTATTAAAGCTTTCCGGCAAATAATAATCAAACTGACCGAAGATCTATGGGGAATGTCTATCAAAGTTTGTGCATCCATACTTGAGACTATAGCCCCATACTTAGCTTTAATTTTTAATTTGTGTGTAGACCAAGGAGTTTTCCCTGATCTAATGAAATACAGTAAAGTCATACCTCTTTTCAAATCCGGGGACAGTAAAGATACTAATAATTATAGACCTGTATCCGTGTTGCCAGTTTTTAGCAAGGTGTTTGAAAAGGTAATGCTTAATCAAATGCTCAATCATTTTAACACCAACAAAATTTTACATGATCAACAGTATGGTTTCATCAAGGGACGTTGTACGACTGACGCCGGTGTAACCTTATTAAAGCACATATTTACTGCGTGGGAAGAGTCTCAAGACGCCATAGGAATATTTTGTGACCTTTCCAAAGCATTTGATTGCGTAAATCACGACACATTACTTTTGAAACTTGAGCATTACGGATTAGGTCAACTTGCACTTAGTTTGGTAAAATCATATTTGAGTGATAGACAACAACGTGTTCAAATAAATGGTGTTAATTCACAAGGTTTAAAAGTAAAAATGGGGGTTCCACAAGGCTCAATATTGGGTCCTTTCCTCTTTCTCGTGTATATAAATGATCTACCCTATTTATTGAAAAACCAACCTCAAAATATGGTGTTGTTTGCTGATGATACTTCCCTTATTTTTAAGATAAATAGACGGGCCCAGAATCTAGATGACGTGAATGATGCCCTACTTCAGGTCCATAATTGGTTCACAGCAAACAATTTAGTATTAAATGAAAAAAAAACTAAATGCATAAGATTTGCTTTACCCAATGTTAAAAGTAGTGATTGTGAAATAATATTAAATAAAGAGAAACTTGAATTCGTAGATAAAACGGTTTTCCTGGGGATTACGCTTGATTCAAGGCTACAATGGGGTTCTCATTTAACATCCCTTGCGGCGCGTCTAAGTTCAGCAGCATATGCTATTAGAAAAATTCGTCAATTTACTGATGTAGATACCGCTAGACTGGTCTATTTTAGTTACTTTCATAGTATAATGTCTTATGGCATTTTGCTATGGGGACGGGCTGCAGATATTGAGTCTATATTTATTCTGCAAAAAAGAGCCATCAGAGCCATATATAATCTTCGTAGGCGCGATTCTCTAAGGGAACTGTTTAAGGATATTGGCATCATGACGGTACATTGTCAGTACATCTACGAAAACATAATGTACGTCAGAAAAAATCTGCATCTTTTTGGTAAAAGAGGTGATAGACATCATTACAGTACTAGAAATAGGGACCAACTAGTTCAGCCAGGCTTCAGACTCGCTAAAGTGGACTCATCTTTCATGGGGTACTGTTTGAGATGCTATAATAAAATTCCACAAAGTATTCTTGAACTGAATGAGACGAAATTTAAAACATGCATCAAACGCACACTATGTAAGCAAGCTTATTACAAGTTGGGCGATTATATCGCAGATAAAAATGCGTGGCTCAATGCTGGTCCTGCTCCACATGGACAGGGGCGCATAAATTGATAGTATTAAATAGAATTGTTGGAGCTGCTGAAGATTGTACAACTGTCTTTGCATTGTATAGAATCAATCTCTAGTATTATATAATCGCACAGCCCATATTGTGTGAGTACTATGTACTAGAAAGCTATCATTCACTGAAATCCTACGTCTTTTCTTGACTTGAATGTGCCCTGGCGGTTGAGAGTATGTCACGCTCACTCTAATGTCTCGCTGATGGTGGCGCGTGTGTCGTATCATTCAGTTCCCTTCAAAATGGTTGAGTTGAATGGTACTGACTGATCCTTGCGTCATGTTCGTGAACGGGCGCTGTCGGTTGTGACTGGTCATCTCTTAGTTGCCATGGCTTATTTGTATGTTTATTTTTGAATTGTATTTTTTGTTTTTACTATGGACACTTAACGTGCACATCTTGCTACATTGTTCTCACATAATATACCATCTCAACATGAATGATGTAACCAAGATTTTGTAACAATATTTTGATTTAAAAGAGTGTCCATGGAGTTTCTTGCCCGTTCTTCTCCATAGAGATCTACGCTAGGGAATGGGCAACTACAGTACTTTCACTGTTTTTATGTCTTGTGACTGGGACTGTAGCTACATTTAACTGTGTTTCGACAATTCAAAAGTGCCTGTAACTGGCCTACTTGAAATAAATGCTTTGATTTTGATTTTGATTTTGATTTTCTGCAGATTGCCAGGCAATTGCGGGGATGCAGAGGAGAAGGGAGGCGGTGATGCCACGGGGCCGAGGCAGCGGACGAGTGCCGGCGAGCGGCAACACGCGCTCCAACGGGATGATTGGCGAGATGCGCAATGCGGCTACCCGTCGTGTAGTGTGCAACCAGGCGGGCCATCTACGACGAGTGTGTCCGGTAGTCAATAATGCTGGACATAACTTTATCGATGACGCGACCGAGTTCAGTAGCGGTGGCAGTGATGAGGTAACAAATATTAATCAGTTATCCTTAGAAAATTATCCCCCAATTTATATATCTCTAGTGATTGCTAACAAATGTATTAAGATGGAATGTGACACCGGTAGTGCCGTATCTTGCATTAATTATGACGTTTACAAAAAACATTTTGCTGATATGAAGTTAGAAAAATGTAACTTGGCATTGAGATATTATACTGGTGAAACTATTCGCCCATTGGGTGTCATAAAACCGGTTGTTAGATACAAAGATACAAGTAAAAACTTAAACTTGTTTGTAATTTATAACGGGAAGACTATTTTGTTAGGTGACAGTGGATAATTGAATTAGGTATAAATATACCCACAGTCAGTAGCAGCGGTTGTAATGTAAACAGTGTGTCTTGTGAGGATTTTAATTTAAAGGAATTTAGTTCCAGATATTGTGAGGTGTTCGAGGACGGCCTGGGTCGCTTCACGGGTGGCAAGGTCACCATTCACTTGCGCGAGGGAGCGCGGCCGGTGTACATGCGTGCGCGACCGCTCGCCTACGCGCGTCGCGAGCCTGTGGAGCAGCCGCTCGACCGGCTGGTGCGTGATGGCGTGCTCACTCCTGTCGACCGCTCCGACTGCATCGTGCCCGTTGTCAAGAAGGACGGTAACATTAGGATTTGTGCTGACTATAAATTAACCTTGAATAAAGTGTTAGATGTCGACCGTTACCCATTGCCAAGGGTAGAAGACGTACTGGCTCGCTTACATGGTGGACAGCGGTTCTCAAAAATTGATTTGTCTCAGGCCTACGCACAATTCGAACTAGATGAAAGTAGTGAATTCACGGTAATTAATACCCACAAGGGCTTATTTCGGTATAACCGACTCGTATATGGTCTTGCGTCAAGTCCAGGAATTTTCCAGAAGAAATTAGAGCAATTATTCGCTCATTTACCATATGTTGGTGTATTTTTAGATGACATTGTTATTGGCGGGCGAGACACCCCTTCACATTTAGAGAACCTACGTAAAGTTTTCGATATATTAAAAACAAATGGGTTAAAGGTTAAAAAAGAAAAATGCAGTTTCTTTGCCGAAACAATTACGTATTTAGGATATGTCATATCGAAGGAAAGCGTACACAATTGTCCTGATAAGGTCAAGGCCATAATGAAAACCCCCACTCCTACAAACGTAAGCGAATTAAGGTCATTTTTAGGAATGGTAATGTATTATGCAAAGTTTATTAGGAACATAAGTTTTATTCTTGCACCACTTTATAATTTATTACGAGCAGGAATAAGTTTTGTATGGAACAAACAATGCAAAACCGCATTTAGCACCGTAAAGGGGTTGTGTTGTTATCCTCTAGTTAAGTATTGGCGCACTACTCTCCCGACCTGCCACTGATTCAGGGGTGGGCGCGGTGATGTCACACATCACGCCGGACGGCGAGCGGCCTATCGCTTATGCTTCGAGATCTCTTACGAAGGCTGAACGTGCCTATGCCCAAATAGAGCGAGAAGCTCTCGCGATAGTGTATGGTGTTAGGAAGTTTCATCAATATCTTTATGGTAGGCGTTTTAAGTTGAGAACAGATCATAAACCGCTGACATGCATATTTGGTAGCAAGGCTGGTATTTCCGTGATGGCCGCCAGTCGTATGCAGAGATGGGGAGTACTGATGTCAGGATATAATTATGAAATTGAATATGTCTCTTCCTCTAAAAATTGTGCAAATGCCTTGTCGCGGTTACCACAACACCACAGTCAGGCCTATCCCGTAACTGAGGTAACATATCTAAACTTTGTCGAAGATTTTTTACCAGTTACACACAATGAAGTAAAGAAGATGACTGCTACTGATACCGTATTGAGTAGGGTCCTTGTATATACTCAAACCGGATGGCCACTGCATTGTACCGACGAAACATTAAAGCCGTATTTTACTAAGCGTAACGATATTTATTCTGAAGGAAATTGTCTAATGTGGGGTTATAGATTAATCATCATCATCCCTTGTCATTGCGTTCTCAAATACTCAAACAGTTACATAGTAGCCATATGGGTATAGTAAAAACCAAATCGTACGCTCGTAGCTACGTGTGGTGGCCCAAAATTGATGCTGATATTGAGAACATGTGCCGAAGCTGCGTCACCTGCGCGGCCGAGTTGCCGGCGCCACCACGCGCGTCGCCGCAGCCATGGCCGTACATTACACAGCCATGGTCACGGCTGCATATTGACTTCTTAGGACCAATAAAGGGAATGAAATTTATAGTTATTTTAGACTCAACCTCAAAATGGTTAGAAGTGTTTAATATGGTACGCACCACAGGGGGAGCAGTAGTTAAAGTTTTGAGAAGTTTGTTTGCTAGGTTTGGGCTTCCCTTGGAAATAGTATCTGACCAGGGTCCACCATTTACGAGTGCCGAGTTCAAAGATTTTCTAAGGGACAACGGTATAAGACAAACGTTTTCCCCGGCATATCATCCGGCGTCGAACGGTGCAGCGGAAAATGCGGTGAGGACTTGTAAGAATGCAATAAAGAAGGCTTTTACAGATGGATTAGATATCGACGCAGCATTACAAACCTTTTTATTAGCCTATAGGAATACGGCACACAGTACCACGGGAGAGTCACCAGCTCAAATTTTGCAAAAACGTCCATTACGATCACGGTTAGATTTATTAAGAAGGGAGAGAGCCGTTGTCGATCGGGTGAGTGAGGCGCAGCGCCGTCAAGTTGAGTACGCTGGTGGTAGGATGCGCGAACTAGAGGCAGGTGAACCGATTTGGTTCAGGGATTACAGAGGTCAACAAAAGTGGGAAAAAGGAACAGTAGGGCATAACGAGGGTTCACGTCGCATTTGTGTCAATGAAAGTAACGGTCGACAACACACTAGACACATAGATCAGGTACGCCGCAGATCACGTATGTCCAATGTTACCTGCCCCGACGACAACACGGTGCGGGATACTAATGAGAGGCAAGAGGGACAAGATAGCGTTACCCCTACAATCGAACAAGGTTTGACTAGTAACGAGCAGGGCGATATTGAGAGGGGAGGAGGTACGACTAGTAGTGAGCACGACACCGTGATACAGGAATCGGACGAGGTTTTTAGTATACCTCCACGATCCTTTCCACCTGCTGCACCGGCTATACCTGAGGCTAAGTCTTCGCCATCCGTGTCGCGCCCCACGAGAGTCCGCAAGCCAGTTATAAGATTTCGATTCGAATGATTTGTGTATTTCTACTCTTTGTACTATGTTCAATGTAAAAGTGTGTCTTAATTTAAGGGTGGAGGTGTAAGGTATTAGTATAAAATATGATTAAGAAATTTGTTATAAGTAGAAGGTAGTTGTCGATACGTTTTGTCTTGGCCACTTGCTATTAAACGTCTTTTGGATTAACTGGATTGGATTGGATTAACTGTTGTTTCCTTACATAAATAAGTAATCAGCTCAATATCTCTCAGTTTGTATTGATGCCAGCTATCGATTGATATAGCCTTTATGCGTGGCCACAACTTTTTAAAACAATCATAGTTAGGCCGGCCATTACCTCAAACCCCTTTGATTTAAAATTATTAAAAAAAAAAAACATAAAAAAATGAAATTAGGAACACACTTGTGTGTTGCTTACCTGTGCGGGCGCGGCGCCGGGCTGGATGGGCTGTCCCTGCGAGTGGCTGTACACGGCTGTCAGCATGGACAGAGAGTTCATCTGTTTGCCTATCACCTGGGACATGGCGTACGGGCGTATCATTAATATTTAATATTTTTTTACTGAGGCAGTATGAAATTAGATACCGGAAAACTGTCCTAGGAACATTTATTTTTATTTTCTAGGAAATGATGTTGACATTCTTAATTTTTGGTGAAGGGGCATTTACATAGAAAATTTTAATTCCCTTCGTTTTTCGCTTGCCTCTTAATCTCTTCAGAGGCAAGCAAGAAACGAAGAGAAAATTATAATTGTATGAATACAAGTAGTCCTCACCTCGTCCACCTTCTTGTTAAGCTCCCGCAGTACGTCGTGTATCTGCCCCTGCCCCTGGAAGATCTGACGCAACTCGCGCTGCGCGTCCGACTCGAACCAGTCGTCGAACTCGCCGTCCTTGTCGCGCACCTGCGGGACACAGCGGGTCAGAGAGAGATGCCTATAGTTTTGTACTTACGTTATATTTTATGGGCAACAAATGGATGTCTGTAAAACGTGATCCTATGCAGATTCCGTTTTTCATTCGGACGTATGGAACCTTAAAAAGCTAAGCTTGTTTTTAACCAACTTCTAAAAAAGGAGGTTATGTTTTCCAGGTACATCTTTTTTTTGTGTGTGCTTCACACCGATTACTCCGTGATTTCTGAGCCGATCGTGATTCTCACACCTTTTTGATATAACTATGATGTAAATCCCTGCTCCAGACTTCTACTGAGAAAGGCCTAATGAAATAACTCAATAATAGGGTAGATGACAAAAAAAAACTAATTAGTCCGTCAGATAGATTTCGAAAAAATATTGGACACATATTTTTACTTTTTTCACGTAAACAAAAAATGAAGACGATACAGTGCGTCGAAAACTCGTATGACGTCACATTTGAGCACATTTTTTACTCAAATGTGACATCACAAAGTAACAAGCTTCAGCTGCAGCTTCAGACCCATGACACATCTTTGACTCTTTTTATCTTCGTCATTTTTTATTAATTCGATCAAACAAAAAACACGTATCCAATATTTTTAGATAATCTAACTGACGGACTAATAAGACTCATATTTTTTTAGTCGGTCATCATCCCTATTCTTAGCTAAACCTGTGAATAGAACCCCGGACAACGGACCGACTCAACAATTGCTCCGCCGACCTAATAACATGCGATAACGGCAACAGGAACATGATGAACATGAATAGCACACGAACCTCATCAGGATGTTCCTTCCTATAATCTTCTTTCTGCTGCTCCAACTTCTTCTGGTACTCCTGGTACTCCAGCGACAGCTTCTGTTGCTCGTCTTGACTCATCTGCTGACCCCCTGGTGGATAAGAAATGTTTATAGCCAAATTGTAATAAGTACATAGTACCAGGCTCCTATGAAACTAAGGTGGTCTGATGATGGTGAATTTTCAGATGGACTCCACAAAAAGTACCAAGCTCACATAAGATGAAGAGGCTCATAAAATATTACAATGTTTTTTACTGATATCTACTAAAAACTTCTAGGCTTTTATAGGACCAAGAGGGCAGTTTATCCGTTCCGTTTTACGACAAACGACTTTTTTTTGGGGTGAAAAATCACGTTTTACGGTACAACTCAATGTAACACACTCTAAACATTGTGCATATCGACGCACTTAATAGGAAACTTATGGAGGTATTTAACCTCCTGGATGCCAGCGTCATTCCTGACTATAATCACGCGACAAAGATTGATGCTTGGGCTGCAGAAATGGTATTAAAATGACTTTTAAATCTTTATGTAATATAGGTATGACGCTGGCATCCAGGAGGTTAAAGTAAAGTTATGACCTTAAAAACCAGTATTTGAAAAAAAACTTGTGAAAAAGTTGGAACTTTGACTCCCAATATCTCCGTAATTAGAAGGTTCCTAGGTATAGTCTAGAAGAAAAAACAAAAGTGTCTTTTGGCTTCGTTCAGAGCCTTAATCACACTGGCGGATTGCGAGCGTCTTCAAAGCGGAGCGGGCGCGCAACCAAAAATTCGCCGCGAATAGCAGCGTGAAAGCGCACTCAATTTTCAACGTTAGGCTGCAAAGCCTAGCGACGCTCGCGATCCGCCAGTGTGATAACTTTTTACTCCGTTTATAGGTTCTCACCGTGGTCGATCCTCATCACGCAACTGTATTTCGTCGCAGGCTATCAATGAAAACTAATAAATAGGCTTGTTTGTATATGATCAAAGAGGTTTCTTGCTCGCAGAACGTAGGCTAACTATATCTAACTGTACCAGGCGCCCATAGACTCACCGCTCTGCTGCTGCTGCGTGTGCAGCGAGGTGGTGAGTAGGTGTATGACGTCATGGTCGTCGGCCAGCCCTCCCGTGGCGGCCGACAGTCCCAGGAACCCTCCTCGCGGGAGGACCACGTTCTCGGCGCGGAAGCAGAGCTCGTAGTCGGCTTCGTTGTTCGTCATGCCTGGAGAAAAAAAGGTTCACATTAATAAATAAAAAAACTATTAAAATCCCTTAAAAACCCCTTAAAATCCCCCACTTAAATCCCTTGGTTTGGTGTCAAACAGCACACAGACATCCTTTTTTTGTTTTTTGTTTTTTCGGATGGGAAATCATCGAATGACTTCTCCTGCTCTGGGCGGAGCAAGAGGGAGTGTCAGACTTTTACTGACTAAAACCCATCCATGTTGCTTCATAGCCCTTTGTGTTCCGGGGCCACGGTATCTCTTTCGAACAGTCCCGCAACCCCGGCAGGCATCGGTCCTTGCGGACCCCTTCATATTGCTGACTCTCTTTGAGGCGCGCGTGGAACACTCCTGCTTGTCGACACGGCCTGTCGTCATGAGACGGACGGACGGCTCGCTAGCCCATAGCCCACCGTCCACAGGCCCGCGCCTACGGTGCACGCCCGGGGCGTCTCCCGCGGCGGCCGGGACGCTGTGAGGTTCTCTCCCTCTCACGTTCCGCCACCTCCTTCTCTAGCATTACTGCTTCGCATCAGAAGGAGGTGACGGCGTCCCATTCCGTCTCGCTCCGGACCATGGCCGGACGCGAGAGGTCGCCGCCGCCCATCGCCGCTTAGCACACAGACATCCTGGACTAATATTATAAATGCGAAAGTAAGTTTGTTTGTTACCGTTTCACGCCTAAACTACTGAATCGAGCATCCTGAAAATTTATTTATTTTATACGTTGTAAGGTGTACGGAAACGGACATGGGGTACCTTTCATACCGAAAAGGAGTTGACTTACAGCTCAACCTTTAGCTCGTAAGTCGGGACCATAAGTGCACTTTAGCCGTCTGTAGTGCACTTAAGAAGTCAATAGTGTACTTAACACTTAATTTGAAGGGCTCTGGTCTCTTTGGCTGCTTAAGTGCTGATAACAAAACGTAAATGTAAATAGTTTGAGTTAGAAAAGTCTTTTATATCTAAACTAAACATAATAAAGCTGAAGAGTTTGTCTGAACGCGCTGATCTATGGAACCAGCAGTCGAATTTGGAATTATTTTTGCATTTCATAGCCTAATTCTTGACCCCGAGGAGCCAAGCAAAAAGAAGAAAAGTCAGAAACATTGGGTGAATCCGCGGGGCACAGCTAATCTTATGGTCCAAGACCCGAGTGCCGCCAGACCCTACTGATTTTCTGACTAACAAAATGTCTGGGATCGAATATTGTTAGTATGTACTGTGAACTTATGCTTATCTGCCAGTTTGGGCCGACGGACAATTTTCAGGTGTCAGGTGCTTAAAATATTACTAACTTTTTTTGAAGTCTGAGTGCTGATTTTTACTGATGGCCTGCGTCCCTGGGATCTAGCTCTATTGGCAATAAGGCCCGGACTCCACCAAACGGAGAAGAGACGAGACGAAAGAGATCTCTTGTAAACCACCACCTCTAGAGTTTCGTTTACACTTCTCGTTACCGCTTAGCTTTACTGGAAACGGATAAGCGGCGAGGAAAGTAGATGTCTCGTGTTTGTTTAGACCGAGCAGGTCAGCGCACAGCACGAGAAGAGACGTGAACGGGGCGTGAGTAGCCTATCCACACATCTCTGCTCCGGTCCAGTTAGTACGCATCTCCGCAAAGTATCGCTGGACATTATACACACCGCCATCTAGTGAAACACTAAGCAACGAAGCTTGTGTCGTGGCCACCAGATAGTTGATATTCTACCCAGATCCTTTTTTTTTTTTTTGTAAATACGGATTTATTATTTTTTATTTATTTAATTTTAAAGAAAGCTTACAGACAAATAACAATCTTGAATATCATGCATAAGTAGTGACATTTGCTAATTACAAGCTTCCACATGTATTATATCTAATTAGTTAATATAAACATCCATGACTCGGAAACAAATGCCCATAAATGCTCATCACACAAACATTTGCCCCTACGGGATCCTAAGAACGTAAGGCAGCCTCACTACCGCTGCGCCACTCGAGTCGTCAAAGCAAAGCAAAGCTTCGGTGGCTACACCTCAACTGGTAAGCATCTACTCTTCTCTCCGCATCGCACATCTCCGTTTCAGTCAAGTCCGGGATTCAAGCCGGGTTACATTGTCCAAGTGAAAGTACACTAAAGGCCGTTTTCTATAACTTACTTACGTATAGCTGTCAGTTAATATGCCTACGTCTCGTAGCTATCGGTGTTTATATAAATAAAGTTAGCTTGAAATATCTTATCCGTGTCACCTACCTGTCACTTGATTCATAGGAAAATCAAAAAAAAAAAAACTGTGATGTTTTGTTTCTATCGGTCCGTAAGCTAAATGTCAAACAGACAGAGATAGCAACCTACCGATATCTGTTAGTAAGTTATTGAAAACGGCCGTAAGTGGATATCAGAATGTCTAGTGCTATTAAAAAACTCATCAAAACTGTTAAAGTTATGTAGCGCAAGCTGAACTTGAAGGGTGGAATGGAATGTTTAC
This sequence comes from Xestia sexstrigata, assembly GCA_941918905.2. Taxonomy (NCBI): domain Eukaryota; kingdom Metazoa; phylum Arthropoda; class Insecta; order Lepidoptera; family Noctuidae; genus Xestia; species Xestia sexstrigata. Next base: position 11,298,544 of record OW799229.2, on the reverse strand, counting down.
AAATTAAACTGAAGAACGTTCAATTGTGAAATGCGCCCAAAACGTGAGCATTAATGTTCTTTTCCAACAAATAAATGTGCGTACGCAGTTCATGTACTCACCATTGTGGAAGAACACAGTGAGGGTGTTGAGGTAGTACTCGATGCGCGCGCGCGTCGGGAACGGCTTGTTGCGGAAGTCGCGCAGGCAGCCCGACAACAGCTGCTGGGAGCCGTCGCTGGAATAGAGAGAGAGATTGTTTACGGGCTTGGTGATAATAGGGAATATGCACCTAATTTTTTCCTCACTTAAATCAATAAAATACAGTACTATCAACCCAAGAAAAGTATTAAAAGTTAAGTTCAACTATAACTGTTTGTCGCACAAAAATAATATTAAACTCCTGCAATTTTCTATGACGGTTCAAACGTCCGTAGCTGTCGAGGCCATGATGTGACGTCATTATCCACAATCTGCCTTATTTACATCCATTTTTTTTAGCCTTCATAAAATATTTTTACTAATTGTATGTGCTTTATTCAAGTAAAAATTGCAATAACAATATTATAATAAAACTTTAGTGAAACTTTAAGCACTTTTCAAATAAAAGTGTTTTTTGACACAATGAACTTTGACGTCAATACCGGCGTTATCGAGGACGATGCGTTTTGAGAGTGCGTTCCGTTTCACCAAAAACATGCTACATTAAACAGTAAATTGTAAAATAAGTGATATATTAGAAACTTGAACAAGTGTACCACAATGTTTGTAGGCGCCAATACAAGGCATTTTTCATAAATTAAAAGAGTTTTGTATTTCATACATATTCCCTATTATGTTATCACCAACTTTTGCCAGCGGCTTAGCTCGCGCCGTAATCACCATAGCGGTATAACAAAAGCCTACGATCTATTCTCAGACCAACCATCATCTGCCGAGCCTTTTCCCAACTATGTTGGGGTCGGCTTTAAGTCTAACCGGATGCAGCTGAATACCTGTATTTTACATGGAAAGACTGCCTATCTGACCTCCACAACCCAGTTAGTACTTGGTAATACGCTACCCTTTGGTAAGACTGGTTGTCAGACTTTTTGGGCCACTGACTACCTGTAACGACTGTCAAAGATCTGCAAATGACAGCCGGGACCAACAGCTTAACGTGCTTTCCGAGGCACGGAGGAAACCCGATATGTAATGGGTGGTCACCCATCCACAGACCAACCTAGACAAGCGCGGCGTAACCTAAAACACGACCCGAGCGGCTGTTATTATTTAGCCACGAGCACCTCAGACCTACCAAATATCCACAAAAAAATCATAAACATCGGTCAAACCGTTTCGGAGGAGTTCGACGATTATTGCCAGCTCCTAAAAACCATTAAAACCATTTCATTGAGCATAAAACTAATTGTGCTACGTCTTTCAAGCCAAATCTCCTTCTTGATCTAATGACCCTGGGCCATTGATGCAGGACAAAACAAACGGTACCAACCTCTTATGATCAAAAACCTTGGTGCCATCGTTGAGGACCGCCATGATGTAGGGGTTATTGTGTTTGTTGTCGTTATCGAACGAGTCGAAGATCACGGCCAGCCCGTTCCAGCGGTCTGAGGAACCGAATACCTCCCCGGTGTAGTCTCCGCGCTGCGTCGTGTACCAGAACGCCTGTGGAAGGCATTTATTTATTTAGTTATGGCATTCCAATGATATATTCATTAATGCATTTTTTGGTGTAGTGTAAACTTAAAATCTAGGGTGAATTTGTCGCTTAAGAGGGCCCTTCCCGGCCCGTCTATCGTCAACGCTAGCATGATCGAAAAGCTTGTTGTTTCATCCATAGCCACAGCGGTGGTATTCTTTCAACTGCCCTGTCTCACCTAGCCCCGACCCCGCACTACTCGTCACCTGCGCACCTCATACCGCCTAACGCGAGGGCATTGAAGGCAAAATATTGTTCGAAAATGTATAAAACTTGTTCCAGGAAATATGTGTTTTTGAATAAGTATTAGAAGTTTGTGAAATAAATATTTGTTATTTAGAATCTCCACTACATTTGCAAGGCTTCTATCAGGATTTATTTTTATACTTAGTTTGATGTACAGTTACAGAATGCTTGGTTGACGGCTTCGTGAAGAGTCCGTGCGTCGTTTACACCTTGTATGATCAGGCGCTGGTCACTGATTCTTCAGAAAGGTCAGGTGCGTAGTAAACGGCGTGCAAGTGTAGTAGCAAATGGCGTGCGTGTATGACCAGATCTATGAACATGAAGGCGGCGATAGGAGAATCGTATAGCAGGTGGTAGTTCTGTGGTTTCTGCCATCCCCCATGGGAAAAGGGGTGAGTTTACATAATTATGTGTATGTATGTTATGTAGTACCCATGACTTACCAATCCGTCAGCCCCTATCCTGCCTCTGCCTGTGACCTTGAACATGACATCGATCTCCCACCAGTCGAAGTTGAGGGGTTGCTTCGTCCATATCGCGCCCTTCTGGCTGCGCAGTGAGGGCGCCAGCCGGACGCTCTCGCCTGATGCAATGGCGTCTGGAAATTACACAAATACACAGTTAAGCTTTTTGTATAGTTGAAGAAAACAGTATGCAACGCTCGCAGTCAGTGGCGTGCCCAGGGGCCAACAATACGGCAATCCATAAGGCAAGCACGTTTAGAAACCTTCATCGTGAAGAGTGTATGAAAGTACCGCCACTACTAGTAACAAGTGGCGTTCCCTATCCCTAGTTTCTGCCTGCCCTCACGGGATAAAAGCGTGAATTTATGTATGTATGTGTAGTGGGTCGGCAGAGAAATAAAGACGGTTTTGAAAAGTGCGAGATTAATAAAACACCAGTAAGCAAAATTGATGGAAGATGGGGGAAGAAAGTGCTGGATTGGAGACCACAGACAGGACGGAGGAATATGGGAAGACAACCGACTAGGTGGTCAGACGATTTCATTCGAGTGGCCGGAAGAAACTGGATAGCCTTGACACAAAACCGACAAAAGTGGAGAGATTTGGAAGACACCTACACTCAGCATTGGGTGGCCAAGGTTGAACAAGAAGAAGAAGAAGCAGCAAAATTGGCGTCGTGGCTCTTTTAAAAACCACCGCAGCGTGTTCTGGAACACTCAAAACGACCACGAAGGGAAATTCGTGTTGTGGCTATTTTGATTTTTGACCACATGCATGACGTCTGAAGCCAGCAATGAGGAAATGCTATAAAGCGTTCTGAGCATTTTTCAAACAGCCAGGACACGATGTAAAGGTCAGTAAATGGAACTTGTCAACGATGACGGATGTAGTCGAGGGTAGAAATAAATTTCGTCATGGGTGTCGTTTTCGTGGGTGCTGATGACGCATGCGGCAGTATCGACGCGCTGTTCCTCGCTCCAGCAAATTACGGTTCTGAGCAGCAGATAACCTTGTTCGGATACACGTGAACTTCATGAATGATTGTTTTACGATTTTTATTATTATCATTAAGAAAGATAACTATCAATCAATCAACATATAATTACCAATCGAATTATCATGATTATTTCGAAGCCCCGGTTACTGTACAGTGTACAGTGATGCTAATTTAGTTAGCAGTAATTGAATTTGTTCTACTTTTCATTATTTTAATAGAATACATTGCTTGACATAAATATTCATGCTTGGGAAATTATGTGTGTAACTTGGCTAGTTATAACTGTCTTTACACACATCATGATCTGCCTAGCCTTTTCCAAATTAGGTTAGGGTCGGCTTCAAGTCTAATGAGATGCAGCTGAATACCAGTATGTAACATGGAGCGACTGCCTATCTGACCTCCACATCTCACTTATTTATTGGGTAACTGATATTGCCTCTGACTTATCTTATCCAGATACTTCTAAACCCGATATTATCACTTTACCTGACCTGGGGATGGAACTCAGGGCCTCGCGTAGTAGTGCGCTTTGGACCACTACACCAAAAATACAGTCTGTTTGTTTTATATGCGTGCTGTACAAGAATGTTCGACTGCCCACTGCCCAGTAGTTGAATGTCAAACGATAATCGAAACACCATGCTCAATAAATTATGATAAAGTATAATAAAGATAAATACTAGGTAACTGAACTGTGTTTCATTGTGTCCTAGTATATGTTTGTATCTAATCATTAGGTAAGTACTTTTTACAGTAGTCTTCCTGTATCAATTTGAATTAAAAATATTTTTAATTTGAATGACTCTAAAGGGACCTGTATCACTAACACGAACTTCTACTTTTAATTATCGAGGCGGCACGCGGCACGGGAGAAGAGCTCCGGGAAGGAATTGGGCGAGGTCTTTGCCCGGCAGTGGTACAGTATACAAGGTGTAAACGGGCCCTTCACGATGCCGAAAGTTCATGTGCGTGTACGCTGCCTGCATGTATGACTAAATGTATGAACGTGGACGAAGCGAGAGAAGATGGCTTGTATAGAAACAAGGTGTAAACGGATTTTTCACGATGCCGTCAACCAGGCGTTCTGTACATACATCAAACTAAGTAACTTTGCGCAAAAGTTATCGCTGGGAAACGACTGTTTTTATGGGATGACAAGCACGTTTTACGATAGGACTCAATGTAACTCACTCAAAACATTATGCTGATGGATGCAAAAAGATATTTAAAGTAAAGTTATAATATTAAAAATTGTATTTTGAGAAAAACTTGTGGAAAAGTTGGAACTTATCCATTATCTCCGTAACTAGAAGGTTCCTAGAGGTACGATGGTTCAGAAACACAATCTACAAAGAGACTCCTCGTGCCAGACCTGTCGTTTGCACATTACAGGAGCTGGTGGACACTACTGACTCAACTGAGTGTGACAAACTCGTGGTCCAGTTCTGGGCCAACTCAATGTACACTGCTCTCGACAGGTTAAGAAGCAGAACAACCCGTCAAAGAGGCCGCTGTATTAACCGGATATCCCGCCATTCAGTTCAGAGGGGAATGCACGTAACCTGCAATCATTGCTTCTTACGATAATATGATAAGACATCTGACATTGTTATAATTAATTCAATCTAAATCCGGAATTTGACTGATTACACTATTGACTATACTTTATAGTCTAGTGGTGTTGGTAGACAGTCTACCGTGAGGTCATAGGTTCCTTCATGGCGAATGTATCAGTTTCCTGAATACACTTTTTTTTATGGAAGTTGGAATAGTCGCCCCATGGCCGTTTTGTTTTTTTCTGATTTGCCGAAACTCACAAAAAAACATGCACAATGAACCTGCAGGATTAGAATGTTTATGTCCTAACTCTGGGTATGGTAAACCTGTACATAGGACCAGTTAGGACTTAGGACATAGGATATTTTTTACCGTGGGATGATTATTTTGAATATCTAGTATTATATTATTGAATAGCTAGTAGTATTATAGTTAAGATCTAGATTAGAGTGTAGTAATACTAATAACACTGCACTTTGAGCGTAACAGCGTGAATAAGAGCAATTATTACAAAAATCATTTACGCAGCATTTCGTAATTATTCGCTGATATCAGTGTTTGTATAATAAGAGCGTGTTACACCGAGGAATACGTGTACTTTCGTTCTGAATTATCGACTTTTAAACACGTTTTATTATCAGAAAACTTGAGCAGGAATTCTAAGAATTGACAGTTTTTTTTATGTTTTTTAGTACATAGGCCTACTTATTTGGTGTTTGTGGCAAGTTAGCAGACAGCCCAGAAAATATGTGACCAACATCACATATTTGCTATACCGTAAAACAGGGTGAATAGAAACGCAGGGGTGAATGGAGACAAAACTTTTGAAAATTATTCAAAAGTTTTAATAGAACTTCTCCCGCGACTTCGTCCGCAAAAATTGTGAGAGCTCGTCTAATTTGCATGATATAAATATAATTATATAAGCCTATGTTACTTCCTGATAATTTAGCATTCTATTGGTGAAAAAACGGTTAAAATTGGTCCAGTGGCTTTTGAGTTTATTGGTTACAAACATACAAAAATACAAATCTTGCCACTTTATAATATTAGTGTAGATGATATAATTATGTTACCAACAAGTACTCTATTTTAATAAGTTAATTATACTTGATTATTAAGGAGTTTTGTCTCAATACCACCTACGTTTCTACTCACCCTGTTCATGGCTACATTCTATGATGGAGCCATTTAGATGAGCCTTAGGAGACATCTAAAGTAATGCTTAAACAAGTAGTGATTGTGAAAACTTTTAATGTTTTTTGACGTTACAGCGCCCTGTGAGTGTGTTTTCTGGGTTCAAGAATTGGTGCTATAAACTTCCCCGCAATATATTTCTATGTTATCTGTTATGGTGGTGCAAAACACCATCTGCTTAACAATATTGATAATGTAAGCTTATCAATGGAAGGGCCTATTTTTTATATATAGTCTTGCTACTATAAAAAGATAACATTGATTGTATCTTATCATATTGTTTTGTTAAAATAATGTTAACATAACTGTTGCAAACCGCACACAATAAATATTTGTATGGCCTGCAGGTAGTTGTTCCGGTTCAGGCTGTTTGTGTATGTGAGTTTAAATGTTTGTAAACGCACCCACAAAAACAGGAGAAATTCCTAGTGAGGGGTAACATTAAAAAAAACTGAAAATATCCTAAAAGTGATGAAGATTGATGATGAAGAAAAAGTGTCCATGGAGTTACTTGCCCATTCATCTCCTTGAGATCTACGATTTTGGAATGGGCTACTACAGTCCATTGACAAGGTTATAGTATGCCTGTGGCTGGACTGTAGGTAGCTTATTTTTGACTGTGTAAAAGTGCCTGTCACAGTTCTATTTGAAATAAATGCATAGAGTTTGATTGTCTCTTGATGTACCACGAGCTTGGATGAAATCTGCTCATGTTTAAGATAAAATCACATGTACACATCTGTTTACTACCGTTAACGAATCATCGACACAAAGAAGAACTTCCTTTTTTACATTATACTTTGTTTTACAAAAATTTTCAGGCTCCATTAATGATCACAGATGTTTGACCACCCTTTTAGGACTAATAGGATTAAAAAACAGAGGACAAAGGAAGAGAATGTTTAGCGCTTCAATAGCGGTTGGATGCTGCAAACAAAAAGAACTGTATTTGTAGTGAGATTTCGTCCATTGAGATTGTGCATAAATCATCTCTTTATACCTATTTTCTTTTCTTAGCCTGTATTGACCCACTGCTGGGTAAAAGCCTCCCCCATAGCCTTCAATTCTTTTCTTTGTGTGGTTTTCTCCGGCCAATCCGTCACAAACATTGTCCTATTTTCCCTAAATAATGAATTTTTTTCAAAACATCAGTGATTTATGAATATCATTTTTTTAAGTCAACTATTAGGATAGTTTGGAATACAGGTAACAAATATTTATAGTGTATAATTTATGATTTCAATTATCTATTGAACTGTTTACAATTTGGGTTCATAATTTAAATTGAAAAGACTACACTACATTAATTAAAGAAAAATACCATCTGATGGCATTGCCTTGCTTCGATTTATACAATAATGGGAGAATAATAGCCTAGATGCCTAGAGCCATATTTACAGCTCATCGTTGCGACTTGCGTTGACACGTTTTATGTAAATTTAACTCAATCTCAATGCGTTTAAAGAAAGTGCCAAAATCATGCCAAAATTTATGAAAAAAAGAAATGTTTGGTAATTTTCTGACATAACATTGCAACTATTTGCACTAATGAATAAATCAAATTATGAACCAAAAAGTTATAAATAACAATAACGACTATTTCATTTATTATTATCATAAAATTATTAAAGGTTTTTAACCGTGTCGACTGCTTTCGTGGAACCAAAAAACATGATCTCGGCTACTACTTCATCTCTCTTTTTAACACAGCTAGAAATGTATAGTGCTGTCTTTCTCACACTTGACAGATTTCACTGACGTGTCGCTGTCAAGTCGTATGGACCGAAACAACAAATGATTTTAGGTTTTCTACACGATATTTATAACATAACAGAAATATTTATGAACATAGAAACGTAGTTATGGAGTCTATATGCTAATTTAAATAGACTAAAACCAATTTATCAGTGATGGTTATCGAGAAATAAGGTTATACTCACTGCCTCCGTACTCCCAGAAAGGAACAGATCCATCTTTTTGCGCTAAATACGGCGGCTTGAACGAATATTTGTATTCAAAACGTCTGTGTACGGACTGGGTATTAACGCATACCAAAACGCATATAATAACACTGCACAATACTAAATTTAATTTAATCGACGACATATCGACGGCTGGCAGCAACCGTACTCGCGTACGTCAAGACTCTCAAAAAAAAATTTGTTGATTGCGATATTCGACCGTGATTCGTCGTCAGCTAAGATTTGTTTGGATACACAGCCGCCACATTTAAAAAAGGTAAAAGATTAAGTTTTGTTGAAAACTGATTGGTGTTCTTAATACGATTCTGCTTGCTTTAAAATTATAATATTGATTCACTAAAAGTACAAGAGCAATGTCTTGTAACTGCAACGCCATTGTCAGAGAAGAAACTACGAAATACCTGAGCATAATTGATCACATGGAGTTTGTACTAACAATATAGCCTCTTTAATGCTTGTTCCAGTATATGAGCCGTGTTAATGATAACAGTGAAACAGTGCATTTTTTATTTTTCGCTGAATAAATAAAACGTGGTTTGGTTTTTAATAAAAAAGGAAATGTACGGCTACTGTGAAAAATCAATAGAACTGCCACTACTGTGTATCCAATCTTAGTACAGATTTGCAACAATAAAAAAAAAAGAAATCAAATGTCAAATAAAGTGACGTCAAAAAATAGTTTATGAAATGTGTGGGTGGTCTTTGTAAATTACATTTTGATAAAATTCCAAAGTAATTTGATGAATGGCAAATGTGGGGATAATTTTGGGAATAAAATAAATGTAGGTAAAATGTTTCATTAATGATTTTCCTGCATTTTATCTTAGAAACTACGCAATATGGTTTTAGATAGCGTATGATACGGTTAAGGTCGTAACTTTTAAGAAGTCAGTATTTTTATACCAAACATGCCTAAAAGTACAAATCATAGCTGTATTCCTTAAGATAAAGGAAAACCTTCCACCAGTCCTATTATTTTGGGCGGTTTATTAGTGACCTTCGGTGGTCGAGCGGTTTCTCACGGAGTTTCATGGGTTCGATTCCCAGACGACGCAAATAATTAATTGCCTTATTGGTTGTTGAAATGGCTTTACCGATTTTGACGGAACTTTTACTGGCAGATAGCTGATGTTATGAGGAGTAACAGGTTTAATTTTAGAAAAAGAATTAGGGTTAGGGTAAACAGTTAACAAAATCCAATTCAAACATGGTAAAAATGAACTCTCTTTCAAATTCCAGTAGTATGACTGAAGAGCCATTCTACCGTCGCCAAGTCTCCCGTCAACACCTCGAGGTACTAGCGCAGTACATGGAGCGCTACCCCCCGCTAGCCCTCGCCAGTGCCCGCTCCAGGGAGGGACACCTGCAGTCCAAGCGAATGTGGGAGAAGATTGCGAGGACGCTCAACAGGATCGATGAAGCTGTTACAAAGAGTGGGAAGAGTTGGGCTCGAGTGAGTAGCCTATAGGAACACACTGCTGGACATGGGCCACTCCCAAACTGAACCACAACACACAGCTACTCTTTTCTAAGGATTCAAGGCAGTTAAATTCTTTCTCTGGGACTTTTCAGGCTTCATTGCCTCGACGCTTCTCTTGTGTCTGTAATAATAAACCTTTCAAATCAAGTTCCCATAAGGTACTTTTAAAGAAAATGAATATTTTTTTTTACTAGGAAAAAAATAACATTCATATTTGTATGAAACGCTAACTTAACTTACGAAAAGAAACTCGAAAGTGAGAATCTAATCAAAATGTTACAATCCTCTGTCCCCAGTACTGGATCGACTTAAAGTTCAAGATCCGTCGCAAATACGCCGTGATCCAGAAGTGCCACTCGGAAGGCACTCACTGTAGCATCCATCTCAATCCTCTAGAGGACAGGATAGTAAAGATCCTCACCGATGAGGAGGGGAATCTGCTGCCCACGGCGTCTGTATACCATCAGATGAAGAGTTACCATCCGCTGCATTATCCTTTAAAGGGGACGATGGTATGTTGTGAATTTGAATTAATTTTAATATATTTTTTCTATCATCCTTGTAGTGACCAACCGGAGCTGCGGCTTGGGATTCGGCCTCACCGAAGGGGGCTGAAACCAAAGGTTTCCAGGAAGCACCATTATAATGAATCATTATGAGCCAATCTTGAATTGAATTTCATAGGGTTATCAATCCTTTGGCTTCGCTAGAAATCAACCTTCGGTCGGACATGACGTTCCCACTGCTGGGATGGGAAACAAGCCTCCTCTGTGTGACAGGGAGTAGGCCATAATCTACCAAGAGAGGCCAGTGTGGGTTGGTGGTTGCTCAACCAAGTAATATTTTACCAAGGCAAGCATCAATATGTTCATATTCATATCTTTGCATTCAATAATGTGTGAAGATTTTACCGGCCCCATCTAGTTTTAAAACATAATTTATCATGTTTTATAAAACCAATTTACAGAAACAAATAAATGATTTAAGACTTACAATGGGCTTGAAGCTAAGGTATAATTACGGACCCTGTAGGTCTCAGCAAAATGTATGAAATTTATGTGTGAAATAAAATTAATACTGAATCATGTTACAATTTTTTATTGAGATAATATGTTATTTATAACATAATAATTTGGTAAGATTACATTAAAACAAATTTAATTTATTGTGTAGTATTTGAACAGCTGTATTTTTTAAACCACCTGTAGCAATATTTATTTTCTTAGTAGGTAGTTTAATTTCAGATTAAAAATTTAATTAGTAATACATAAAGTTCAGTTTCCACTGCAATTTTTGTATTTTCATGTCCTCTTCAATAGTACAAGTCATTCTGAAATCAGCTGAATTTACACAGTTGTTAAGTTGATATTTGTTTAAGTTTACCACATTTTTTGGAACAAGTATTTAATTCGACTAAAAATAACGCTTTAGTGTTGATCCTCATCTAGCAGCAACCTTTCTGTCGCTCAGAACCTTCATTTCCTAGAGAACGAGCGGACATAGAGCATTCCCGCTCAGGACGGATCATGGAAAAATGCGATTCCGTGCTCATTGATGTAGCGCATCCCTTACCCAGCTGTCAGACAGTTACAGGCCAAAAACTAACATAAAACTATTTATTTTCACAGAACAGCCGACTAAAACAAATAACAGAGCAAGATACAAAAATCGACGACAGCGGAGGCCTGTCAGCCGACGACCAATCACAGGACTACCTCGTCACAGCTTCACCAATAACGGAGCACATAGACCTACCACCTTCAGACATCAAACCAATCATAGGGCATCTCAAACATGACGTCACAGACCCCATAGAAGTTACAGAAGAGAAGAAAACGATTGAAGAACTAAAAAGAGAGATAGTTGAATTCGAGTTGAGGAAACAAAAAGAGCTATTCGAAATGGAGAAACAGATTTTGAAAGAGAAACATGATATGGAAATGTCGATTTTGAAAATTAAAAAGCAGTTGCTGGTTAAAGAATTGAAGAAGTCTTGAGAGCTGAGATTATGCTTAACCTTACCCAACTTTGGGGTGGGCTTCCAGTCTAACCGGATACAGCTGAATACCGGAATGTTACATGAAGAAGACGGACAAGAAGCATGTAGCGGAGATAAAGTGTATAAAGTAAGAATGAGTAAAAATGAGTATATTAGAGGAAGTTTGAAAGCGGCGCCTGTTACAGAAAAGTTGAAAGGGTCAATCTTGGTAGGGACATGTGATGAGAAGAGATGAAATACCAGTGACTATCCAGTATCTACCCAGCATACAATCTAACCGGAGCGACGTACGAACATAGAGCGACTGTCTATCTGCCCGCGTAGCATGATCACCGTGGAAACGGGTTTTGTCGACGAATAATCGACAAAATGACAGATGGACAAAACAAAACTGTCATTTTGTCGATTCTTGCTTTGAAGAAACCCGTTTCTATGGTGGCTGATCTCCTAACCTTCAAAAGCTGTAGTACGAGAGTGCCTCATTGGTCTGGCGGTCGCAAGGATAGGCGTTTGGAACGTCTTATGAAAATTTGACGTTCAAAAGTGCTTATTTTCAGACATACAGGGACAATCCCTTCACGAAGCGGGGATACCCTTCACGAAGCCGTCAACCAAGCATTCTGTACATCAAACTAAGTGACTACGCAAAAATTATTGCTGGGAAACGACTTTTTTTTTGGGTGAAAAATCACGTATTACGGTAAAACTCAATGTTACGCTCTCAAAACATTGTGCTGATGGGTGCATTGAATAGTAAACGGTTTATGGAAGTATTTAAAATAAGATATGACCTTATAAGTTAGTAAAAATAAAAAAATAAAAATGAGAAAAAGTTTGAACTTTGATCTCCAATATCTGCGTAACTAGAAGGTTTCCAGGTATGGTGTAGAACAAAAAAATGATCGCAATGTCGGGGAGAACAAGTGCCTTTCGGCTTCGTTAAGGGTCTATTTACACCTTGTATTTGAATATATATGGGAAGAGTGGAAGTCATGGGGAGAGGCCTTTGCCCAGCAGTGGGATGAAGCAGGCTAACAGCATCAGTATTTGAATAAATTACTTTTGATTGTAACCTGCTTTCCGAGTCATGGATTGAGATTGAGATCGAGATGGACTCGGTATGTGTTGGATGGTCACCCTGAAAAAAACGCCGCCGATTCTCAACACTTTTATCGTAATGGTAAGTGTGTTTTTCGTAGGTAATGTGTTCTTGCTACTGAAATGTTTCCCGCCTAAAAAGTCCTGGCAATCGATTTAAAAGTGATACAAATTAGTCATATTTTATATTATATTAAGTGTAAAATGATGTTGTAAATAAAGATTTTTATTTTGTACAGTTTTAGAAATATTACTTTTTATTGATACCTAAAGTCCCTCCTTTTCTCAATGGCACCGGGGCTTGGATTTGTGCTTCGTTGATGGTAATAGGCTCGCCCCCTATTACATGGGACCTAACTTGAAATTACGACTCTGTCTAATCTTTCGGTAATATGAGCGTGATGTTGTGTCAGACTATTGCATAGACAACTACCAAAGTTGTACAAGAGTGATCTAGCCTAAGGTTTGGACCTTAGGCTAGATCACCCTTGACGCAACTCGCATCGCAAGAGGCCGTGGTTGGCCACGGCCTCTTGCGATGCGAGTTGCGTCAAGCGACGCGGCTTTTTGCTTGTTTCCGTCGCGTGAGTACCGCGGCGCAGTGTCTTGTGAACACGACAAGAGTTAGTGAGGACAATAGGCTTGTGTCCTGAAAAAATCTAATTAGTCCGTCAGTTAGATCATCAAAAAACATATGACACGTTGTTTTTCTTTTGATGTAAACCAAAATTGATGAAGATACGACGTATTTTAAATTCTCAATACGTCACGCCGTGCTATAATTTTTAGTGCGTTGTGACGTCACGAGCCCCCACTCCCGAGTTTTGATGCCTTTTATCTTTGTCAATATTCATTGATTTACAAAAACAAAAAATACGTGTCCATTATTGTTCATGAAAATAATGGACATAATAATAATGGACGGACTAAATAGATTTGCAATTTATTGATGGTGGAAAATAGCCTATTTTAAAGGGTAAGTACATAAAATAAAAAAAACTGTTTAATTGTTCAGACGTTATACTTATAGTGAAAGATACGAAACGGAGACGAAATTATTGTTTCACTTGAGTCTTTTCGAAAGGATAATATGGATGGTCCAGCCACTTCAGTTGTGGGATGGTCCTGTAGTTTCTATCGAAGCTCTTCAGTACATCTTTATCTTCCTGAGTCAGACTGAAGTCGAAAACATCAATATTCTGTTCGATGCGGGACTTGGTCAACGACTTCGGTAGCGGGATCACTCCCAACTCGATCTGAAAACAGAAGAGATGATTACATTACACACACAAAGGATCTCGTGGGTGAATAATAACAGCCGTTCGTTTCGGTCTTCAGGTTAAGTCGCGCTTGCCTGGGTTGGTCCGTAGATGGGTGGACCACCCATTACATACTGAGTTTCCTCCGTGCCTCGGAAAGCACGATAAGCCGTTGGTCCCGGCTGTCATTTGGAGATCTTTGACAGTCGTTACAGGTAGTCAGTGGCCTGAAATTCTGACAACCAGTCTGACCAAGGGATATCGTATTACCCAGTACTAACTGGGTAATATGGGGAGGTCAAATAGGTAGTCGCTCCGTGTAAAATACTGGTTTCAGCTGCATCCGGTTGAACTGGAAGCCGACCTCAACATAGTTGGGAAAAGGCTGGGCAGATAATGATACATACACAATCTCTATGACGTTGCTACTTCTAGCTTACAGGCCTCTTGTCTATGAGAGGGAGTGGCCTGTAATCTACCACGTGGGGCACAGTGAAAAATGTTGAGAAGGTAAAAGAGTGTCCATGGAGTTTCTTGCCCGTTCTTCTCCATAGAGATCTACGCTATAAGTGAATGGGCAACTACAGTACTTTCACAAGTTATTATGCCTTGTGACTGGCACTGTAGCTTCCTACTTTTCTTTGTTTTTCTGACATTCATTAATGCCTCTAATGGTCTAATTGAAATAAATGCTTTCAGTTTGGAGTTGAGTTTGAGTGAAAAGATACGTTATTTAATATTCTACCATTTTTTAATAATGGTTAAGGTATAGATTAAAATTTCAGGATTTTATGGAAAAAAAAATGAAGCATAGACGGAAACCGTATATGAATGAACTTTTAATTTGTGAGTAAAAACTGAAAAAAATAGAAAAATCATTTAATTTGTGTTTATAAACTTGAAGTTAGTAGTCTGAGAAAGCGCCCATGATGTTCATAACACATCGGCAACGATTCGGCATGCTCAGAACAAGGTTGTCAATGTCTTGCTGCGGAATATTGTCCCATGTCCTTCTGAGGTGCGCAAAAAGTTGATCTTCTGTAGCCAGATTTTCAGGAACTTCCTTCAGAGCTCTTCTTTGCAGCATATCCCACGCATGCTCAATGGGATTTAGATCTGGCGATTGAGCAGGCCAGTCTAAGGCCCTAACATTATGTGTATGTAACCAAGCTGCTACCGTTCTCGCCGTGTCTGCCCGGGCATTGTCGTGCATGAGCAGGAAATCTTGCCCCATTTGTGTTCTGTGGGGCAAGATTACGGGCCCCAGCACCTGTTGGACGTATCGTTCTGCCGTCATATTGCCCCGCACCCAAACGAGATCCGTCCGTCCTCCAAGACGAATTCCTGCCCAAACCATAATTGTTCCTCCTTGGTATGGGTGAACTTCCTGAGGGTTCTGGAGACGGCTCCATCGTCCAGGAACTCGCCAAACACGCGTCCTTCGTGAATCTGGATGGAAGCCGAACCTGGATTCATCCGTGAACAGCACATTGGACCATTGGTTACGGCCCCAGTCCACCTGGTTCCGAAGCCATTCTAATCGTCGTCCACGATTGCCTCTCCGTAAAGGTGGGACCCGGAGTGGTCTACGAGAGCGTAGATTGCTTTCATGCAGTCGCCTTCTTACAGTTTGGTCACTCACAAGCACTTGGTGTTCCACTCGCAGCCTTTGGACCAATTGAGTCGCCGTTGCATTTGGTTGTGCTCGCGCAGTAATTTGCAAAAATCGGTCTTGTCTGGGGGTAGTGATGCGACTTGGCCCCCGGTGCCTCTCCGCTACTTCACCTGTGGCACGATAGCGTGTCCACAATCTTGAAATTACATTTTGATGGGTCCCTATGGCCTCAGCAACATTACGCTGAACAGATCCAGCTTCCAGCATTCCCACAGCTCGTAACATCTCCGCCCTCGTCAAATGTCGGCGTTGCATGGCTACAATACCTCAATTTTAACTTTATCTTTCGTTTAAAAATGAAAAAAAAACTGTAACTAAACGTAATTCGTATTGTTTTCTAAATTTCGCACAAATGAAAATTCCCTCTCCTATACATCAAGACATTTTTATGCCACCGAAACAAAAGAATTTTCAAAAATTTGAATTTGGAATTAGTCTGAGATAAATTACAAACAAATCGGTGTATAAAAGATTCCAATGCGGCCAGTACTTTTCGAGTTATTTAATTGAGTATGAAATATCCCTAGACCGTGTTGATGTGTGTATATAATCTAGTGCCTTTCCGTTTCTGGGTTCGAACCCACGAGCTATAACGCTTCAGCCAGAGGAGCTGTTTTTATTGGGCCGCCACTCATCCTGTCTTTGTGTAGAAGATTGCTAAAAGATGGCGCAAAACTCAACGAAACTGAGTGCACAGCGGTGCATTACCAAGATTTAGATCACAACATTTTTATGTGGTGGGCCACCACATAAAAATGTTGTTACTGGTGGGACACCCTCCATGTAGAGTGTAAAGCATGTGATCGTCTATATATCGTCAAGTGTATAGAGCAATTTTAGAATCAGCTGAGATATAGGTACCATTGTTATATGATAGGGAATTATTGCCTCATTAGTCTTTATCGTCGTCTGCATTTACGTTTATCCTAGTACATATGCATCATAATAATATTGTTTCAGATGTTATTCCATTTTTTTCTGCTAAAAACTTACCAGATATCTCAAATTGACTTGCGTCACAGTCTTGTTGTATTTGTTCGCGATCTCCAGAAGCGCGGGGTCATCGACCCTTGGGAGCGGCGCGTCGGGCTTCGCCTTGCTGTAGAACAGGGAGCCGAAGGGAGTGTACCCCATCACGCGAATGTCCTGGCGGGCGCAGTAGGAGAGCAGCTCTGGTTGTTGCAGGTTAAGGTTGAGCTGTTGCAGAAAATAAGATTATATGAGGACCTTACTCTCTGAAGGGGTAGGTAGGCAGAAGTGTACAGTACGCCCACATATCGCCAGATAAGTGTTTTTATTGGCCATAGAAAGGAAAATAATCAGGCATCCTGATGTTCACCTATGGATACTCGTATTCGTAATACCTATGTATGCTGTCTCTCCTTCCCCCTTAAATCCATACAAAGGTTGTCATTAAAAGATCGCTTTTGGCGACAAGACCGCCCATTGTGTCACCCCTTGTAAAATGTTCTACATTTGTATCTGTATTTTTTATGGTGTACATAATAAAGAGTATTCTATTCTATTCTATACCATGCTACCCCTTTTGTAAGTAACAATATCTAGCTGCGTTTAAAATGAAAGGGACAAAACTTTAATAACTAGGTACTTAAGCAAGGCAAGACGTTTGAAACCTTCGGCTTGGTCTGACATCGTCCGTGGGTCCCGTGACAGGCTGTCAACCTCGATGTGTCATTATAACTTTAGACACTTACCTCGACTTGCAGTGCCGTAGGCTTCTCCAGCCCCAGTTCCAGGAGTCTGTCAATCTGCTGCTGGTTAAAGTTGGAGACTCCGATAGATTTGGTGAGGCCCAAACTCTTGGCTTCGATCATGCCGCGCCAGGTCTCCACGTAGTCTGTGTAGTCGTATGTCCCGTTGTTCTGGGAGTTTACAGTTTTATTATTAGGTTTGTAAAGTGGCGAAATGGTTAAAGATCTTCTGTGAGACTGCACGACTTTGCAGACAATACCCGGTTTTTTTTGCCAGGAGGGTGAGGAGGGTTCGTAAATAAAAGAAGGGGGTTTTCAACTCTGGGCGAAAAAAAAGTAAGCCTTTTCAAAATTAAAGTTATAGGTAGTTGCTCCATTATAATAAGTTTTTGAACTGCAACTTTTATCACACATATTTGCAATACCAAAGACAAGGACGTCCAAACAACATAACGCCTGCAATCCCCAAAAGGTAAGGCAGAGGTGTTCGCCTATGGCGATCAACTGGGCACAAATCCAGACTCCGTCGCTATTACTGAGAAATTCCTGATGGAAAATAACACTTTTTCCGACCCAATAACACTATTTCCGACTCAATAACACTATTTCCGACCCAATAACACTATTTCCGACCCAATAAAACAATTTCCGACCCAATAACACTTTTTCCGACCCAATAACCCTATTTCCGACCCAATAACACTATTTCCGACCCAATAACTCTTTTTCCGACCCAATAACACTATTTCTGGCCCAATAACACTATTTCCGACCCAATAACACTTTTTCCGACCCAATAACACTATTTCCGACCTGGTCACCGAATCCAGGACCTCATGCTCAGAAGTCGCGCTTGCAACCTCTAGACCAACGAGGCAGTCTTTACTTAAGTAGAGTCAAAATTAAACTGTTGGGTTGTACTTAAGTAGTATCGTAGAATAACACTTCCCTGTTTGAAATTAAACCCTCCACAAGAAGTTCAGAATTTCAACTAGACTTACACACACACATTCAAATTGTTTGACACAATAGTTAAACAATGCCGTCTTATTTCAATAACTTGACAGCCGAGTGGTTCTAGTTAATGAAGATATTTAAGAACATGAAATATACTTACAAACTGCCCAACTGGCCAGTGTACGAGGTACAGGTCCACATACTCCAGCCCGAGGTTAGCGAGGGAAGCTCGCAGGGCGGGCACCACTGCTTCTCTAGCGTGCTCGCTGTTCCATAGCTGGGGGTATAGCAAACAACAGGGTAAGTCATTCTTCTTCTTAGCGTGTCGATGGCAATCTGAATTGTGTCGGTCCAGAACTGAGCAACTAGTTTGGCGCTTTCGGGAGCGTCCATCAGTTCCTGTAGTGAACAAACAACAGGACACGCAGGACACGATAACACATGAGTTGATAAACCAATATTAAGTGTCCCATCGTTTGTGAAACAGCACCGCATTTACACTCCAGGGCAGAGTCATTAATGAATCAAAAAAAATATTAATGAATTATTTCATGATCTGCTCTGCGGCCAAGTGGGAGATTTTCAGCAGGTGGAACGAATGTGTTGTGTAGGTATAAAGGATGCACTACCTCGCCACAGTTTTAGTCTTTCTGTGGAGCGCTCGATAAGTAATTGAAAGACTGGTTGTCCATATAATTCCATACCGCCTCATCGCTAAGGTAAGACCTCCATTCCTAAATATCTTCAGGACCCGGATGCAGCTGAATACCAGTATTTTACATGGAGCGACTGCATATCTCTCCCTTGGTAAGACTGGTTTATCCATGCATCTAGCTGTGAGGTCAGGTTTAAGACGTTTTACTAGTACCGATAGCTAACAGCTGGCTCTTGCAAGTCGATAACGGTTTTGTTCGAAATTTAAAAAAATCTAAAGCTATCTCAACTACAAGGCCGCAACCTTTACAAGATGAAGCTGACCTAGTGAAGGTCACGAGAAGCCACTGAATGCGAGAAGCACAACACCGGCCGATGAAACCGGTAATAACTTCTTGGAGGTCTATTTCCAGCAGTCTTCTAGCTGAAATAATGATGACGATGATTCAATTCATCCCACACCCAGCTCGTAACAGTATTTTAAATCTCTGTAGGGTACTACCCACGTTTTATGCGTGCCTGATCAAATCAAACTTGTTATGAAGATACCATCAGTGAATGGACTTAAACTTTGATAGCTCAAATCTCAGAAACGTGACATTTTATAACATTTTGTCTCATACAAAACTTGTTTGTATTGATACCAGTTATCTATTAATATAAGGTTTTATGCGAACCGCAACTTTGAAAAAAAAGGTAAAATGGCGGAAGTTAAGCCGGCCAAAAAATTTAAACCCCTTTAACAAAAATTGAACAAACCTTAGTAGTAATAAAGATCTCTTCCCTCTTGATCCCTTCTCCGAACTTCTTAGCGAGGGCCCTCCCGACCTGGTCCTCAATCTTGTAGACGAACGCGGTGTCGATGTGGCGGTACCCTGCGTCGATGGCCCAGCTCACTGCGTGCTCCACCTCGTCCACTCCGGGCTCCAAGCGACCATGTTGGGGGGAAGGTTACATTATTTTTCAAACAACGAAACCAAAAGGCACTTGGTCTCCAAGTTTTTTATTTTTTCAAATACTAGTTTATAAGGTCATAACTTTACTTTAAATACCTCCATAACCCGTTCAGTATTTAATGCATCCATCAGCACAATGTTTTGAGTGCGTTACATTGAGTCCTAACGTGAAACGTGATTTTTCACCCCAAAAAAAAAGTCGTTTCCCAGAAATATTTTTTGAGTAGAGATATACTTATGTACAGAATGCTTGATTGACGGCTTCGTGAAAGGTCTGTTTACACCTTGTATACTGTGGAGTTTCGTTAGCTTATTCAATTTAGAATGATAGAAGGAAGAAAAAGCACATTTTATTCACACAATTTACGGCCGCATCTCCCGAAGGGGTAAATAAAAATACAATTTCCAAAAAACTTTAAGTTCTATTTCTCAAATAACACCCAGTTTGGACCCCAAATAATTGGGTCAAAATTGGAGCAACTAAGGTCTAGTATCACCCATTTCAAAGCCTTCACCCAATTACCAATCAACCTGTAGAGGCAGTAGAGACGTAGGCTGAAGTCAAAGTCAAAGCACTTTTAAATGATCAAAGAGTCGGACATGTAGACACGGTGTCGTGGTGAGCCTGTAGCTCAAAACTCAAACTCAAACTCAAAGCATTTATTTCAATTAGACCATTACGGCACTTTTTAATGTCAAAATTACAAATAAAAAACAAAGCTACAGTCCCAGTCACAAGGCATAATAACTTGAGAAAGTACCTACTGTAGTTGCCCATTCCCTAGCGTAGATCTCTATGGAGAAGAACGGGCAAGAAACTCCATGGACACTCTTTTGAATCTAAATATTGTTACAAAATCTTGGTTACATCATTAATTTTGAAATTATACATATATACTCGTATGTATAATTTCAAAATTAATGATGTAACCTCTGTTTCTACATCGTTCTCACATATGTGAGAACGATGTAGAAAGACATTAACAATAAACGAATTAAAATGAACCCTGGCAGCTAAGAGATGACATGATGACAAGCTGATAAGTCTTAACACATTTGTGTTAAGACTTACCAGCTCACGCGTCATGTTCGTGAACGGGCGCTGTCAGTTGGGACTGGTCATCTCTACTGGCTAGTATCTACCTATAGATATCCTAAAATTAATACCTTTGAGGTGTTTCCCAGCCAAGTCCCTAGAGCGATTGCTGGGATCTCCTGGCCATCGTGTAGTTTTAGCGTTGGAACTACAGGTACATCCGCTGCTGTGAGCTGAAACAGGTAACGCATTCTTGGTGAAGAAGTCAAGGTCCTCGAGAGTCAGTATGGGTACCGGGCCGACAGGATTGTTTCAAGGAGATTAATTAAAATATGTTCAGCTCCGCGGAAAGTGAGCTCGAAATTACACCAAAACTCGAATAGGTATGTTACCTAGGTTTTTGTTTGTCCGTTCATATCAGAAGTAACTTTATCGACTCATGCCGAAAAGCTTTAAAAACTATGAAGAGAACGTTCGAAAATTTTAGCTTACGGGTATCTTTTTTTTTTGTTTCTGAATGTTTTTGTTGAAAGTCCTAGAAAAAGCTGCCGAGGTGACATAAAGGCATTTGTGATAAATTGGCCGGAAATTGGCACACACAGAGAGGAGTGAAATACTGTGGGAGAGACCTTTGTTCAGTAATGAGACAACACAGATTTGTAAAAAAAAAAGGTTTTGTAATTTTTTTAAGCCAGTTGGTTCTGACCTGTCCATGCTGATTAAGCAAGCCGCCGTTAGTTTGACTATTTAGTTATTACTGTAGTTCGAATCCGGAGCGAAAACATACGCTACTCCGCCCCTAAGACGGCCCACTGACCATATTTTTTGTCTTATCATCATTAGTTATCGAGATTGAGACCCATCACGTCAAGTTTCACCGTATAATTTGACCCTACAACTATTATGTCGTATAAACATTGATAAAATACATAACGTTTACGCAAATCTTATTGAGTAAGTTTTTGTCTACTGACAAGTCTAGACAAGTATCATACAAAATAGCGTAAGTATAAATAATAATAAAACCGGCCAACTGCGAGTCGGACTCGTGCACGAAGGGTTCGACTTCGCTACCAATATCTATACAACATTAGACAAAACGTCAAAAAAAAACGTTTATTGTATGGGAGCCAAATAATAATTTGTTTTAATTTAACAATTTATTTTTAAAGTGAGTATAGAACTATATATTATGTGAATATTTCAAGCGTCTACGTGTTGTCATTATTAACATCGAGCAAAAAAGTGCAAAAAAATCTCGTTTGTTGTATGGGAGCCCCCTTAAATAATTATTTTATTCTGTTTTTAGTATTTGTTGTTATAGCGGCAACAGAAATACATCATCTGTGAAAATTTCAACTATCTAGCTATCACGGTTCTTGAGATACAGCCTGGTGACAGACTGACAGTGGAGTCTTGGTCATGTTTTTACCCTTAGGGTACGGTACCCTAAAAAGTACTTAGATGATAAATAAAAAAGGAAATAAGATTCCACAAAAAATATAAAATTCTCATCTTAAAACAAAATTGCTCATGTATATACAAACTATCATAATCTTCCCATACAATTTAAAAATACTTAACTTAAAAGAAACTAAAAAAAATAATGGAAGAAGCTCATACTAAATGCATTTACTAAAAGCCATTAAAACAATCAACAGTAGGTACACAGTAGGTTTTAGAAACAGTAGGTACCTACACCTTTATTCTGTGGAACCACGGAATATCTAAACATGATCTAAACCTCAAACCGGTTATTTAAATAATCATCTAAACTTGTCTGGACACAAAAAAACAAAAGAAATACAATATTTAAAAATGTCAACTTACCGAAATAAATGCGAAAATGAACACGAAAGCACAACTGTATGTCCCCATGGTCGATTACTAATGAGCAAAGTGGATCTATTCGATGATTTCGTCGTAAAATTACTAGTTTTTTATTGATAAAAAAGGTTATTTGACCTTTTTGCTTGATAACCAAGCGACTGGCACGACGCATAGGTGTGAACTAAGTTGGAGGGGGTATTGAGTTACTTGTCTTACTACTAGTAGCTTACTCAAGTCGTATGTAGGTTGTGCATGGTTTACATGAATGACTATGCTGTACTGTTGTATTAATGCACTAGTAAAAATAACTCTGCAAAGGTGGACTTATTGCCTTGGACATTTTATATCAGTCTACTTTAGGGTCATGTAGACTCAAAAGATGATGTGTTATTGTACTTTATGTTACATCATAATTACCTACAAGGTGTAAACAGACTCATCACGAAGCCGTCAACCAATCATTATGTACATCAAATTAGGTAACTCTACCCAAAAATTATTGCTGGGAAATGATTTTTTTTGGGTTGGAAAATCACGTTTCGGTAACGGTAAAACTCAATGTAACGCACTTTTTTTTTTTTTTCGTATGGGAAATCATCAAATGACTCTTCCCGCTCTGGGCGGAGCAGGAGGGAGTGTCAGACTTTTACTGACTAAAACCCATCCATGTTCCTTCATCGCCCTTTGTGTTCCGGGGCCACGGTATCTCTTTCGAACAGTCCCGCAACCCCGGCAGGCATCGGTCCTTGCGGACCACTTCCTATATGTAACGCACTCAAAACATTGTGCTGATGGATACATTGAATATTAAACGGGTCATGGAGGTATTTAAAACAAAGCTACAACTTATTAAAAAAAGAAAACTTGTAAAAAGTTGGAACTTTGACCCCTAACTAGAAGCCGTAACTAGAAGGTTTCCGGTACGGTCTAGAACAGTGTTGTTCACCTGCCGGTCGCGACCCCCCAGGGGAAAGCCTTTATACACTGATATACGTCTCGTAGGTTTAGTGATCGCAAGAAGTCGCGAAAACTACCTTTTTTTTTTTTTTTTTTTTTTTTCGGATGGGAAATCATCAAATGACTTCTCCCGCTCTGGGCGGAGCAGGAGGGAGTGTCAGACTTTTACTGACTAAAACCCATCCATGTTCCTTCATCGCCCTTTGTGTTCCGGGGTCACGGTATCTCTTTCGAACAGTCCCGCAACCCCGGCAGGCATCGGTCCTTGCGGACCCCTTCCTATTGCTGACTCTCTTTGAGGCGCGCGTGGAACACGAACGCGCCGTCGACACGGCCTGTCGTCATGAGACGGATGGACGGCGAGCTAGCCCATAGCCCACCGTCCACAGGCCCGCGCCTAGGGTGGCCGGGGGCCACGTGGTGGCCCCCGACGCCCGGGGCGTCTCCCGCGGCGGCCGGGACGCTGTGAGGTTCTCTCCCTCTCACGTTCCGCCACCTCCTTCTCTAGCATTACTGCTTCGCAGAAGGAGGTGACGGCGTCCCATTCCGTCTCGCTCCGGATCATGGCTTGCACCAGGGTCGGACGCGAGAGGTCGCCGCCGCCAATCGCCGCTTCGAGGACACGGCGGTGCTCCGCCCACGCGGGGCACACCTCCACCGTGTGCTCCACCGTGTCCTCCGGTCGATCCTCGCAATGGAAACACCCGGGCGTTTCCTCCCGCCCGATTCGGTGCAGGAACCTCCCGAAAACACCGTGTCCGGTGAGGACCTGCGTCAGGCGGAAGGTGAGGACGCCGTGGCGTCTCTCCAGCCACTCCTCAAAGAGGGGACTTATCGCCACTATCGTGGCGTGCCCTGCACGGGGTTGCGACAGTCGCTCTCTCCATGTCGCCATGAGATCCCGCCGGAAGTCTGTCCGCTGAGCGACAATTTGTCGCGGCAGCGGAGTTTCCCCCCGGCGAAGCGCCTCCGCGCGCCATTCATGCAGGCGCGCGAGGACTATGGCCTCCAGATCCCATGGCGGCAATCCGGCAAGGAGGCACGCCGCCTCGCGGGCAATCGTGCGGTACCCACGGGCCAGCCTTACGGCTACCACCTTTTGGGGCGCGTTCAGGTAGTGGGCTGCACGCAGCCTCAAGGAACGCGCCCACACCGGGGCCCCGTAAAGGGCCATGGACCGCACGACTCCCGCATAGAGCCTCCGGCAGGAGGCGTTCGGCCCCCCCAGGTTGGGCAGGAGCCGCCTGAAGGCAGCCCCAGTCCGTTCCAGTTTGGGGGCCAAACGTCGGAAGTGCTCCACGAAGTTCCACCGGCTGTCGAGGACGAGTCCTAGGTACTTCAAAGTCGACTCGACACCGATGGATACCCCTCCTACCGTGAGTATGGATCCCGGAGGTGGCGCATTCCGAGGCCCATGAAAGCACATGGCCTCGGACTTGTGCAATGCCACCTCGAGACCCAGTTGCCGGATCCTCTCAACGACTATCGCAACCCCGCGTGTCATAGCTTCGGCCGCCGCCTCGTGCGACCCCCCCTGTGCCAGCACCAGCGTGTCGTCAGCGTAGCAAACTACACTGACACCACTAGGGAGGTCGGCGCGCAGCACCCAGTCGTAACCGATGTTCCACAGGGAAGGCCCTAGAACCGATCCCTGTGGAACACCGCACGACATCTCTCGCCGGTTCCATTCTCCGCTGCGACCGGGGTAGATAACGGCTCTATCTGTTAGGTAGTCCCCGACCACACGACGAAGGTAGGTCGGCACCCGGTGATACCGTAGTGCCTCCCTAATGCAGCTCCAGGGCATGGAGTTGAAGGCGTTGGCGATGTCAAGAGACACCGCCAAGACAACCCCACCCCGGGACACCGCATCCCCCGTCGTGAGGGCTCTCACGCGCATGATGGCGTCCACCGTAGAGCGCCCCTTGCGGAAACCAAACTGGTGTTCCGCAAGATCCGGCCCCGTCCCCGCAAGGTGCTCGGCGAGGCGGTTTGCAATTACTCTTTCAAAGAGCTTGCCCACCTCGTCGAGCAACACTATGGGCCGGTATGCGGACGGAGAGTCCGCAGGGCGCCCCGGCTTCCGAATGAGGACCAGCTTCCCCGTCTTCCAACGAAGCGGGAACTGGCCCCTCTCCAAGCATGCGCTTAGGAGCCCCTAAAGTCGGGGCCCGAGAGCCTCCGAGGCCAGGACCCAGGCTTTGCCAGGCAAGCCGTCGGGTCCCGGGGCGGTATTTTTGGCACTGAGCCTGCGTACCGCCACTCTCAGGTCTACCCCAGTCACTGTCGGAGTGTCGTCGTCGTCGTCCTGATGGTCCGCTTCCAGCACCGCAGGTGGCGGAGCCATAGGCGGGGGGGGATGTTCCCCCCGCGTAGGGAACAGAGTGCTCACTACGTCCTCCACGAGCTCAGGCCGGAGACTCTGCGTCAGTGGGGGGGCCCAGGTGCGGAGTTTATCCCGCACCATCTTGTAAGGGCGCCCCCACGGATCTCTGTCGAGAGTCCACAGCATCTCCTCGCGGGCCAGATCCCTGGCCCGCAGGACAGCCTCGCGGAGGGCGGTCTTCGCCGCTCTGTACCCCTCATATAGCTCCGCCTCAATGGCTGCCGCATCCGGTGGGCGAATGCGGAGCCTGCGATGCCTGGCGTACAGGTGTCGCGCAGCCACGCACGCCTCGCGCAGAGACGTCAGCTCTCGCGACCACCAGTACACCTGACGCCGGGCGCTTCCTGGCCGGACTCGGGGCATTGCCACGTCACATATGTCAGACATTGCCTCCTGGAACCAACCTGCCTCATTGTTAATGTCGGCAGGCCTGTTTGGTGATGTCACCCAGGCCTGCACGATTGAGGCTTCCAGGAGGAGCTCCCGGTCCAGCTGCTTCAGCGCCCAACGCGGACCACTCGGGGCCTGTTGGACCGGCGCGCTTGAGGTCTGGGTGGAGACGTCGAACCGGATATACCGGTGGTCGGAATAGGTCTCCACCCCCTCCATGACACGCCAGTCAACGACACGCGGCGACAGAGCGGGGCTAGCGAACGAAATGTCCACCACCGACTCACCCCGCATCCGCACGCACGTGGAGACAGAACCCCGATTTAGGACGACCAGGCCCTTCTCCAGAGCCCAGTCCTCCACCATCCTTCCCCGCACATCTGTGCAACGAGAACCCCAAGCCAAGTTCTTGGCATTGAAGTCCCCGAGGACAAGCACGGGGAGGGAATGGTTCCCGACGACGACACTCAACTCTGCAAGAGAGTTGTGGAACTCGGCGAGAGTTCGGTTCGGCGAGAAGTAGACTCCCACCACTACAATCTCCCCGAACCGTGCTGCTACGCACCCCCGACCTCTCCTGACATTTTCAAGGGTCGGGGTACCGGCGGCGGCCGACGACACTATGGTCACTGAGCCGCTAAGGTCCGCCACCCAGTCTTCCCTAGGCAGGACAAAATACGGCTCAGCGACCACAGCGATGTTAATCAACCACTGCGCCATGCTCTGGAGCAACAGGTCCTGAGCGCAGGCGCAGTGGTTGATGTTCGCTTGGAGGAAGCGTAATGGAGCCGTTATTGGCATTCCATTACCGCTTCCTCCACTCGGGTCCCCTGTGAGGGCCCCTCTGCAGGCGCAACTGTCGCGACGGTGGTGGCGGCGACAGCGGCAGCGGCGGCGGTTGCGGCTGCGGCGGTGGCGACGGTGACGGTGGTGGTGGCGGTGGAGGGCCCTCCCCTGCCTCTGGCCTTGGCCTTGGCGGGTGCAGCGCAGGCCTTGCTGCCAGCCCGGTGATCAGCCGGCTTGCCAGACGCCGCGCATGCGGCGCAGTGCGGCGTGGCGCAGCACGTCGCGGATGTGTGACCGGGCTGACTGCAACGGAAGCAGAGGCCACTGCGGTCGACCTCCGAGGCGCATTGCACCGACACATGGTGTCCCACATGGCAGCGGTAGCACCTCAGAAGTCTGGGCTCCAGGAGCTTCACCTGCGCTGACACCCAGCCCACCAGTAGCCTACGGCCCTCCACGATTGCCTTTGCCGCCGTTACAGGGCAGCTTACTGTAACGGTTCGCATGCCCGTGGAGTCCGGACGAAGAGCGCCTGCCTTGACCTGATCGGCAGGGCACCCTCCGGACCTGGCAACGGCGGCCACCACCTCCTCTTCGGTCACTGAGTCGTCCAGACCCAGGACGCGCAGGTCTGCGCACCTGACGGGCCTGGACACTCGGGCCTCGTCAGCTTTTCAGCCAGAGCGTCAGCGGACGAGCCACTGGTTTTACCGGGGATCTCCAGCAACCGAGCTCCCGTCTTGGTTACTTTAAGCCGGAGGCCCCCGGTGATCCCGAGCTCCCCGAGATCCACCGTCTCCTTTGCCTTCGCTAGCAGGTCGCGGTAGGACACGCCCCTCTTTTCCGCGTCCGGCTGTAGTGTAATCACTACAGCTGCGGTCTTCGGGGCGCGGAGCCTAGCCGCGATCTTTCGCGCCCTGTGCTGGCGCTGCCGCTCCTCATTTCGGGCCTTTTTGGCCGCCTTTCGCCCCTTCTGCTTCTCCCCGACCACCTGCCATCCAGCTTCAGCCGCGGGAGGGGTAGGGGGCTGGAGGGGTGGTGGCGGCGGCGGCAGCTGACATGCTGCAGGTGCTGGCCCACTCGCCACTGGCACTAGCGCTGGCGCCGGCACAGTCACCGCCTGGGCAGCTGCCTTGCCTTTCCCCCTCTTGCGGGCCTTCTTGGCCGGCGCCGTTTTTGCTGGAGTCGGCTTTTCGGGGGAGGCCACCACAGCCCTGTTGAATGGCTGGTTGGACGGCCCCGGTCCGGGTGCGGCTGCAGCAGCCGCATACGAGGCCGCCTTCGGGCCTGTGGTGGCCTTATTTGCCGCCAGGGGGGGGCGCAGGACAATTCCCTCCAGGACGGAGAACCGTGCCTGGAAGGAAGCCAGCTCCTGCCGGACCAGGTTCAGGACCTGGTTCTCCACCGGCACAGGCTGGCTCTGTCGCTGCAGGCTGCAGACTGTCTGTCGTGGATTCCAAGCGGAAGAGAGTCTGAAGCTGTCTTCGCTATTGAAATTAGGATACTTCTTGATCTCTATAATGCTAGTTTGTTACTGAATTTTAATACATTTTGTCTTCTGCAGCAGATTGATGATTTTAAAATCATCATCATCTGCCTAGCCTTCCAGTCTAACCGGATGCAGCTGAATAGTGAATACCAGTATTTCACATGGAGCGACTGCCTATCTGAGCTCCACAACCCAGCTTAGTACTGGGTAATACGACACCCCTTGGTAAAACTGGTGACCACCCATTATATACCGACTTTCCTCCGTGCCTCGGAAAGCACATTAAGCAGTTGGTCCCGGCTGTCATTTGTAGACCTTTGACAGTCGTTACAGGTAGTCAGTGGCCCAAAGTCTTGAGTCTGCTTTCCGAGGCACGGAGGAAACTCGGTATGCAATGAGTGGTCACCCATCCACGAACCAACCTATGCAAGCACGGCTTAACCTAAAGATCGACCCGAGCGGCTGTTATTATTTAGCTACGAGATCCTCCTGATTAAAAAAAAATAACCGATGAAATATTTCTATAGGGGAGCTCAGAATGATGTACGGTCGAACAAGCTATTTGGTTTACAGTTTAACCAACAAATTACATTAAAAAAATATATATATATATACAGGGTGTAAAAGACTTCATCACGAAGCCGTCAACCAAGCATTCTGTACATCAAACTGAGTAACTTTACGCAAAAATTATTGCTGGGATACGACTTTTTTTTTTGGGGTGAAAAATCATGTGTTGTGATAGAACTCAATGTAACGCACTCAAAACATTGTGCTGATGGATGGATTAAATAGTACGGGGGTCGTGGAGGTGTTTAAAGTAAAAATCTTACATTAAAAACTTGCATTTAAAAAAAAAATTGTCAAAAAGTTGGAACTTTGACCCCCAATATCTCCGTAACTAGAAGGTTCCCAGGTATGTATATTCCCATATACAAAAAAATACAGTTTTTCTTAAATCTATGTCAAGTTCACCCATGCTTTGAGCCTGAACTAGGTAATCCTGTGTTTCAGGCGCTTTGAGGTAACATTAATTGATTAAATAATCATAAATCATATTAATATTATTGGTACCACTTTAAAAAGGTATATAAAATTATACTAATGATAAATTATGAATGATGTTTATTTTGCAAGTAGGTTTTTATAAACACTTTTACACGTCATTTTTTTTAAACTAGATGGGGCCGGTGTTTCGTACCTGACTACTCTGAGAAGAAACAGCCGTAACAAACTCAGAGGTCATAGTCTCTTTTGAAGTCCAGACATAAATTACTTTAAATAATTTAACTAAGCTAATATGGACAATTTTACTTTAGCACAAGTAATAGCTTCTCTGTATCTTCATAGGACATAGTTTGAAGAGCTTCCTGAAGGATTTACTTGCAGTTATTGTGATTTAAAGAGTATTAGAGTAGATGCTTCCTTTTTCATTTAGCCTGTTATAGAGTAGCGGTCCGAGGTACATATAAAACTTGGCTGTGAAAGCGTGTTTTGTACTTTTTTGAGGGCAAACTATATCTTTCCATCTTTTTTTAGTGAATTCAGTGCTGTATGGAAGTGCTGCGTGTTGTTTTAGTACAGTGCTCATAATAAATAACTGTCGAACTGTTAATACTTCACAAGATTTATACCTACAGGAGGTTAGTGGGGAAAAGGAAAGGGGGGCAAGTAGCCACCTTGAGAATAGCTCTTTGAGCTCTTTCAATGGCCAATAACAGAGTTTTACTTGCCCCACCCCGTGAAGTAATGCAGTAAGTTAGAATTGACTGACAAAGAGCAAAATATACTTGCCTAAGTATTTTTGGATCTGTAATAGATCGTAGTTTTTTGAATATCAGTCTTCTTAATATTGGGACACTTACACTGGCTATCTGCAGGGACATTGTCAAACTCAAAGTCAAATAAGACTGAAAGCATTTATTTCAATAGGCGAGATGACAAAAAAAAATCGAATTAGTCCGTCAGTTAGATTATCAAAAAATATTTGACCCGTGTTTTTTCTTTTGTTACGTAAAGCAGAATTGACACACATATGACGCTTTAAAAATTCTCAATACGTCACGCCTAGGTATAATTTTTAGCTAGTTCTGACGTCACGAGCCCCCACTCCCGAGTTTTGATGCGTTTTATCTTTGTCAATATTCATTGATTTAAAAAAAAACAAAAAATACGTGTCCATTAATTTCCAATACTCTAACTGACGGACTAAATCGATTTGCAATTTTTTGATACTGTCGTCATGCTTATTAGACCATTACGGCACTTTTGAATGTTAAAAATACAAAAAAAAACAAAGCTACAGTCCCAGTCACAAGGCATCATAACTTGAGAAAGTACTGTAGTTGCCCATTCCCTAGCGTAGATCTCTATGGAGAGGAACGGGCAAGAAACTCCATGGACACTCTTTTAAATCAAAATGTTGTTACAAAATCTTGGTAAATCTTGTAAAATGTAAACCAAAGCTTGCACATGAAATATGAAGCTTCTCAAACTGGTTATTAAATAATACTAAGCCAGTTTAGAACTGGTATTTATTAACGCTGTATACAGCATGAGTCAGCAAAGTGTTCTCATATTTACGAATGTGTACAAGCCATCGAATTGAACGACTTTCCTTAATAAACAGGGTAGCTGATCTTTAAATAAATAAATAAATATCGCTGGACATAAAACACAGCGCCATCTAGTGCCACACTAAGCAACGAGGCTTGTGTAGTGGACACCAGATATTTGATTTACTACATGGATACTTTTTGTTTGTAAATATATACTTATTATACTATATAAAGCTCGATTACCACTCACTGACTCACTGACAGAATTGTTCTCCCAGATGGTGGATGGGGAGGTGGGTATATTTTGACAGATTCGTAAATAAGTAACTCCCGCCAGTATGGGAAAAGTGCTAAACTTCCCCTTTTCGCCCCCCTTTCTCCCCTTCCCTACCCCATCTCGGAAACCAAGAGACTTGGAACATTTTTTTTTCAGATTCGTATAGAGGAGGCTCGGAAAAGTAAAAACCAGTTTTCAAAAGTTGACCCACTTGTCCCCCTTCTCCCCCCTTTAGGCGGATCTCGGAAGTTGAGAGACTCATTTGTATACCCTCCCCTCCCCAACCTCCCCTAAAATTGAAAGGGCTGTAACTTCATAACGGTTAAAGATAGCTATTGGGTGTATGAACAAATATTATAGTAGCGACGACAAGCAAACTTTAGGGTAATGTTTTTTTAATGGGAAAAGGTCAGAGTTTTTTTTATTAAATAAGGGTTCTTAAGGGGTTTCCAAATCTTTAAAAGATTTTATAAAATTTACAAAATCTTTTAAGGACTTTAATGGATTTTCCAATTCGTTTAAGGATTCTTATGGATTCTCAAAATTTTATATGGGTAAGGACTACTTCTCAAGAACACGACGACACGCGAGCTGCGCGCAGCTCGCACACCCACGCAAATACTAGTTATACGTATAAACATCCATGATTCGGAAACAAATGTCCATGCTCACCACACAGACATTTGCTTCTACCGGGACTCGAACCCGGGGCCCTAAGAACGTAAGGCAGCCTCACTACCGCTGCGTCATTCGGGTCGTCTTTTTTTCGCGAATACGTTATTGTAGGTCCCATGGAAAAAGTTGTTCAGTACGATGAATGGTCTGTGCATGCCGGAGGAGCTATGGGATCAAGTAACCACTTAATGGTTCCCAAACAGCAACGTGGCAGGCCCAGAAGGAGATGGTAGTACGAACTCGACTCCTTCCACAAATGTTGCCGCATAACAGCACTGGAGAGGGATTAGTGGAAGGAGGGAAGGGAGGCCTTAGCCCAGCAGTGGGAAAGAAATGGCTGAAAATCATCATCATCAATTTCATTTCAGCCGAAAAACGTCCACAGCTGGACGTAAGCCTCCCCAAGTGTCGCCACATTAACCGGTCCCGTGCGACTCGCATCCAGCGGATTTCTGCAATCTTCACTAAGCTATGATGGTCTGTTTGTACAGTTGCCAGCACATCAAGTTAACACAAACTGTCAAATTTCTCCAAATGCTGCTAGACAATGATCGACATCCACCATCAACAGTTTATAAAATTCAGTGTCAGGCTGTATGTTGAACAAAATATTATGATTTGCGGCCGTAATACGCATATCATGATCTGCCTAGCCTTTTCCAAACTATGTTGGGGTCGGCTTCCAGTGTAACCTATGTATGCTGTACATTCGCAACGTCTCGAGAACATCCAGCGAGCTTTTACAAGACATATTGCTTACATGTCCACAGGACGTAAATTGCTTCAAAGCCAGCGTTTGGCTTTGATATTCTTATGCAAAGCGTATAGGACGGTTAGTACTGAAGCCTTACCGGTACTTGCAAGTGTACTTCCAGTTGATCTTGAAGTGCAGCGACGGGCTGCAATGTACTATAACGCACGTGAGCTCACGGACGCAGACTTTTTAACCCTACGTGACCGTGTTAAGATTGCTAGATTATTCAAACCTCAGACCGACGTCTGGGAGGAACTTTTGTCTGAATGGCAAGGTAGGTGGGATAATTCCATCAAGGGCCGACACCTCCACCAGTTCTTTCCATCCGTTCGTGAACGGCTGGCCAGGACATGGTTGGAGGTTGATCACTGTGTTGCCCAATTTCTCACCGGTCATGGTAACTTTAAGAGTAAATTATTTTCCTTCAAGCTTGTTGACTCGCCTTTTTGTCAATGTTCCACATCTGACTGCGAATATGAACAATCAGCACATCACATTTTATGGGAGTGCAGTCTTTGGCAGAATGAACGCAACATTATGTTGGATAGTGTACAGGTTACATCCGGAGTTATTTACTATACAGACCTTGTGGAAACTAGAACAAATTTCCGTGCGTTCAAGCGTTTTTGCCATACCTATTATTGGAATCAAATATAACAGCTCACAACTTAGGACCCATTAATGTTAATATTTATCCGTGGTGCTAGGCAACTGGGCCTATCCCAGTTGTAAACGTCCCTTTGTGCCTATTGGCCTTGTTTCGTTCTGTCTCCTGCTGAAATGGAGGGAAGTGGAAATTACGGTTTTTTCCTACTCCTCCACTATACTTTTCTGATTAATTTCGTTGCGGGATCCAAGACAGTTGTATTGTATTGTATTGTATAACGGGCTGGTGTCCGCAAGTCCACGTCAAAGCGCGTATTTTGCGTATGGGCTATAATCCACCACGCGGGCCCAGTGCGGATTGGTAGATGTCACATGTCTTCGAATTTTTGGTTCTAGGACATGCCGGTTTCCTCACGATGTTTTCCTTCACCGTTTTGAGAGCAGTGGTGATGAAATAAATTACACAAAGTAATGCGCCTGTCTGGGTTTGAACCCATGACTTACTGTTCGTAAGTCGGGGCCGCCACCACTGGGCCACCGCTGCTCTCAAATTCATTCTCTGGGACTTCGTCGAGCTTCATTGTCTCGGCGCTTTTCTGGTGGTCGCCACTGTTGATTCTGGCTTTCAGGAGTTACAGTGGTTTGGGAAAAGTGTAGCGGGCTTGTCCCAAAAAAAAAAAAAAAAAAAAATGTCGACAGGAATATCAATTAAGACCCAGATACTCCCTCAGAGAAAAATTTAAAGAGATTAATATTCTTACTGTGCCCTCTCAGTTTATTTATGAAAACCTTTTGTACGCACACAAAAATATTAATTTGTTTAAAAAATACAGTGATATCCACAACATAAATACGAGGAACAAACACAAATTTGTTGTTCCTGCAACGAGGCTCAAAAAAATAGGGGGTACGTGTAGATGCCAATGTATACGTTTTTACAATAAACTTCCGAGCCATATTCAAGCACTAAGTCTAAATAAATTCAAATCGTTCATAAAACGGAAGTTATGCCTGAAAGCCTACTATCATGTTAATCACTATCTCGAAGATAAAAAGGCTTGGGATTAAGCTGCTCCAATTAAATTTGCTCTGTGAATGGCGAAATATCGGACTTCGCTTGTTTATTGTTGATTCCTTTCTTGTATACACTCTGACATTGAATGATTTGACATGTATTTTATTATTTTTTACTTTATTTTTTTATTATTTTATGTGACATTTACTGATTTGACATGAATACTTATTTCATTAGGTACTTTACTTTTTATTATCATTGTGACATTTAATGATTTTTCTGATTTTTATTTACATTCATTTTGAAAAGAACTTGTTATTAATTTTATTTGATTATTGTGAATGTGGGGACCATGTGGGTCACATTTTTATTTTTTGTTTATTTTTTTCCCACAACTGTCTGGCAGTTTGAGTACTATAAGCGACCTACCCAAATGTCCTTTCTTTGGTATTGTTCGTCGTTTCGTTGAGGTCCTTGAGTTATAAGTCGAGCTACACGAAAACTGACAAATGCTTGCAATGACTGGACAGGTCCACTCAAATCTGTGTGGTTCTTTCTTCAAAAGACCATCTCAGACACTAATCTGCACAGTCCTCATGTGAATTGAGCAAGATTATGTCTGGACTTCAAAAGAGACTATGACCTCCGAGTTTGTTTCGGCTGTTTCTTCTCAGAGTAGTCAGGTACGAAACACCGGCCCCATCTAGTTTTAAAAAGTGACGTGTAAAAGTGTTTGTAAAAACCTACTTGCAAAATAAACATCATTTATCATTTATAACAACTTTATTTTATTACATGATATTACTTTTCTACTTCAGTGTACTCAGGCACAATACGTGTGAACCGGTTAGTGAGTAAAGTAAAGAAGGTCATCGATATGTATGAATCCGTTGCTTTTTAGTAGTCATTTGAATTTGGTCGGATAACCAGCCGTTGTTAACATGTTTTGTTTTTTGTTTATATTTACTTAATGCGAAACATTCCAAGCTAAATATTTTCATCATATATTTTTGACTAAAGGCACACTTTATTGGTTTACACCTACAGATCTGGGATTGAGCTGGTTCCTTTTATTTTGCCGTCAAAGTTATGTCACCATCGTTTTAACTTTTATCAAGATAATTCAAAAACGCATGCATGAACAGTTTTGAAACTTTGTATGGTTATCATTAGCGTCAAGATGGACCAAATACAGTTTTCAGCGAACTTATACCTTGTCTCATTTAGGCACTGCAAGCGAGTTTTCATAAAACCGCGATAACTTGGAAATTATAAATATTTTCTTAAATCTAATTGGGGCACTAGTGGGCACACATTAAGAGCTACTTATGTATGTTTATTCTACAGGGGCACATGCAATGGTTTTAGAGATATACGATTCTGCAAAACGTTACTCCAGCAGGAAATGCAATATTACGCGCGCTGAAGGGGCACACATTTTATTTTTGGGGCCACATTTTGGCACTAATATAAGCTACAAGGCCATGCACAATGTTTCTCTCTCCGATAATTCGTTTAGAATTTTCCTGCTGGAAAAACGTTACCCCAGCAGGAATCGTTTTTTCCGTTTTTTTCCAAAACGACAGAGGGCACACATTTTTTATGAGGGGGCACATTTACAGCAGATAAGGCACTAATTAAACGTTCCACTCATATAACTCTAGGAGACACTTTCCTGCTGGGGTAACGTACACTCTTTGGTGGGTTGGATGAGATAAGATTTTAGTCTTCAAAGGCAGGAAGCTCTGGAGGCATTTCAACGAGTGAAATATGTAGTGTACTTTGCGACTTACTTCAGCAACCTGGGAAGTCCACGATAAGTAGGAGTTCATTATCACCCCTAGGTTTTTGGCCTTGTTCGCGTATTCTATCTGAACTCCATTCAGCCTGAATTACTATATACAGGCTGTTTAGCGTATGGACCGACACAATTTTTCTAGAGGTTTGGGAGGTAATTAGCTAGGCCTACCCATACATCCTACGTCCCAAATGTCTCGGTTGGTTACATATGTTATTTTTTTGTATTGAAAAAAATTCTTGAAATTTTTCCTATAATTCGAAATAACTTTTTCGTTTGTGGGTGTAATGGCACAAAAAAATGTTTGTTGTATTCTCCAAAATCTTTTAACCAACCGGGACATTTGGGACATAGGATGTATGGGTAGACCTAGCTAATGACCTTCCAAACCCCTGGAAAAATTGTGTCGGTCCATAAGCCAAACATTCTGTATATTGAGTGACCAAATTCGTTACGGCCGTGATACATACGCAAAAAAACATACTCGTCTGATACACTATGCTGTACTTTTTTAGCATTTGGATGTTAAAAAAATCCCTTCGGCAAGCCGCAGGAGGAGGTAGATTTATTCTGGAAATTCAGAGGCTATAGCTAGCCACAGCTGCGCTGGATGATGTTTTGTTTGAAATTTTTTGTTTTTGTTAGAAGTACTTACCTCCTTTATGAATACGTCAGTTGCCAAAAGACTTGGTCGTCATGGCAACGAATTTGCTGATGTTTGACAATTAAACGTCGTAATGGTTATTCATACATTTTAAAATCCTCCCATTAGCGTTTAGTATGGAAACACCCTCAATTTTTCAGTTAAATATTTTTTATTTCGAAAACTATAACTTTTATGGCTAAACTTTAAAAGTAGAGTTAACAATTGGCTTTCAAAAAAAAAATTGTGACGGTAAAAATGTTTACCGTTTCGGAGATAAAATTTTTTGTCTAAAAATTTTGGAAATTTCGACCCCCTCCCCAAGTTAGGGGTTGCATCAAAAAAGTTTAGACTTAAAAGTGGTCCGTATTCTTACTGTGAATGATAAAAATGTAAACGGTTAAAAAAAATCTAAAGGCAAAAAGTTATGGCCAAAAAACTGATTTCCGAAAAACCTCGCCGCCCCCCATGGTCGAATTCCGCCCATTCACGAACTTAACCTAAGTTTTGACCCTTTCTATTTTTGGGCCAAGTTTGAAAGTAATCGGTGCATAATTGCGACCTGTAGAGTGTGGCTAAATTTTGCTTGGCGCCCCACATATATACGTATACATACCGGATCACTTTTTTATCACTTTCCAAAAAAATGTGTGCAAGTAAACTTTTCACAAAGAAAATTTTGAAAAAAAAAATTGAATAATATCGAAATTCGATTTTTTAAATAAAAAAAAAAAAACTACGCATGCCATTTGCTTCTACTTCGTTCACTTATTATACCCATTTTTTTTGGAAAGTGATAAAAAAGTCATTCTGTACTTTTTATATTTAGAAACTTTTTAACCGGCGGTTGATTTGGGCTCTAGGGGTCATAACTAGACCCCCTATGGTAATATTTTCTGAAAACTCGACATTAGGTGCAAGATCAATAGGTAGATTTTTTCTGACGAAATCTACCTAACGAGACTGTGAACAAAAACTTGCTCGATTAGTTTCGTCGATCAATAAAAGGTCGATGGACCACGACACGAGTTTTTGTTTAGCGGTTTGGATAACCATAGTTTTTAGAGTTCCGTGAGCCAAGTCAGAGGCCCGTGGGTGGCAAAAAAAATCTGACACCAGGTTAGGCACTAACCACACGAAAAAGAAAGAAAGGTTCAGAAACAGTTATTATTGTATTAATTTATTTTTGTTAGTTATTTACTACCTACTTAAATAAATAAAGCGAAAATCTTACCAAGGGGTATCGGTGGGTGGAGGTCAGATAGGCAGTCGGTCCATGTAAAATACTGGTATTCAGCTGCATCCGGTTAGACTGGAAGTCGACCCCAACATAGTTGGGAAAAGGCTAGGCCGATGATGATTGTAAATAAAGCTAAGTTAACTTCACGTGCGCAGCTTATCCGTCTTCGCGTCGTCCATCGGCCGGCTTCTGTGGAGCGATAAAAGTTTTATTTGCTTCTAACAAAGGATTAGATTGCACTTTAGGTATTTAGTAATTATCCATTAATTAAGCATACATGAGGCATTCAGAATGAACTTTTAATTAAGTTAATAACCAAGTATGAATACCCCTAGTATTACTTAAAACTTACGCAGTCTAGGGACAAACTCTTTTGGGCGTAACAACAATACAGCCATTTTACAAGAGCCGTGTTTTCATGTCATTTCTGCTGCGGTGTAGATCATTTAAATATGATTGGTATTATGTACTATTAAACCGGTTTCCCATAGTAAATCGTTATGTATTGCGAAACCGTATCGTCAAAGATAAATTTCGTATAGAAGAGACACTGCACGGCTTTGATTACGTATCTATAGTTAATTTATCATCGTCATCTACCTTCCGTTTCTCATCTACGTCCGCCGCGATGGTTTTCTATCTAACCCAGTGATTCCCAAAGTCCACGGGAAACCCGACGGGGGTCTACGTTGGCTTGTAAAAAAATAGGGGTTCACAAGTTGCAAGCCCACGAAAATTTATCTGGTTTCGATAATAAAAAAACATAAAGTGTTGTCTTGGCATTATCTATCAATGTAGGCACTTAGGCAGATACTTAATAAGCAACGCAAAAATATAAAAAAAAAAACCAAATTGGGAGATTTTTGACAGTTGTATTTCGAAGAAATGAAATGGGCGTATTGAGGCTTTTAAAAAAGCATTTCGAAGCTAAGATTCCAAAAAAACTTTAGGAGCTACGGTCCACATGCAATCCTAATAGATATCGCGAAAAAATAATACTGCTTTTCTTTTTTGGTCAAGAAAAAATAAATAAATGCAGCATTCCCTCCGGCCCGCTGCATTATTTCAAGACCGTGGAATCCACCGAAACCAGAAAATTTTGATAGTGGCCTACCAGGATAAAAAGTTTGGGAACCTCTGGACTCTAACCGGTTCATAACTGTGGTACTGTGGTGGTACCTACCTATTTTGCATGGAATGTAGCGAATGCCTATCATTTGCTAAGCTTGTCTGTATATGACTGCTAGTTTTCGTTTATTCTACCTACTGCCACCTCTGCCACACCAGATACAAAGTCTAGGATTGATACAAATACAAAAGTTGAGCTTGCTATCGCTCAGTGTAACGTCGACCTCCAAATGAACATGATTCTACTCAAGTTGAGTTTCATAGTGTTACTGGCAGTTTGCTCTGTAAGTTTATGTTGATTTTTTTATTTATTCTAGGGAGTATGTAAGGAAAAGGAACTTAGCAGGCGACGTTCTGTAGCTTCTGCCTACCCCTGTGGGAATTGGTGCGAATATAAGTTATAAAAACACCCTTTACGAAGCCGACAGACGTTTTTGCGTGTGTTTTTTTTTTGTAACCTAGTTATTGACACTAGAGGTTGTAAATTTTAAACTAGATTTGAAAACTATAAGTTTTTATAACTTATATTTTTATAACTTTACTTTAAACACCTCCATGATTCCTGTACTATTCAAGGCGTCATATATCAGCGCAATGTTTTGAGTGCGTTTCATCGTGATTTTTCACACCAAAAAAATAGTCGTTTCACAGAAACAATTTGCACATGCATGACAGTGTTACTTAGTTAGGTACACAGAATAAGGTTGACATATGACGGCTTCGTGAAGGTTCCGTTTGCTGCGCTCTGCATCCTGGTAAGTGTCTCGGAGGTCTGTTGGTCGCAAAGCGCTACTGAAGAGTCATGAAGTCTTGAGATCGATTCTAAACAAAGTGGTATTAGGTTTTCTCCTCAGGAATATCTCAGTAAACAACCCTGAGCCTGGATTTGAGCTTGGTTGATAGATTTTGGCCAATGAATCAGCATTACCATACAACTTGGCAATGCTGCCAGCTTTCTGGATACTGCCTGTTGACAGCGATGTGGACGAAATTTTTGACGCCCTATCATTGATTGATCATAATGGTAAGGTCAGGTGCGTGGAATCCACAACCGACCGCGACGTGCGTGTGAGACAAGATGTTTGAATGTCGACGAACCAAAAGAAGTATTTAGGGATCGTAAGAAGTGGGGTTCCGGGTTTCTGCCTATCCCCATCGCGCGGATAAAGGCGTGAGTTTTATATGTAAGATGTTAATTGCTTCGTTTTTGTTATATCAAGGATATGCAATCAAGTGGTTTGTCTGCTTAATTATAGCATGCAGTTGACCTTCGAGGAATCTTCCTTTTGTAATATAATGACTCGCTGCTGGCAACATGCAATCTTATATAAAATAATTTAAATAGTTTTCCGTATGCGTCCTTAAACTTTTACTTTATTAAGTCGACCCGAATATCTATCAATCTCACGAAGGAAAGAGTGGGATCTCGGCAAATATCACGTAGTTTTTTTTTCCCGCAAGTTTCTCTACTAAATCCTACACGATAAGATAATATTATTTTAATCTACACTATTTTGATTTTTGTTTTCTGTTTCTTTAAATTTTGATTCTGGGTTAATTAAGCAAAAAAAAATATAAAAATGTTAGTAAAGTTATGATCCAAATAAAAACAATTCTTTCACTGCCAGAAAGCTACATTATTCGTGAATGCTATTATAGGCTATAAATTATATTTATTTACCTATATCACGCATATATTAGCCGAGCTATGACAATTTTTGCGAAGGAAGTCCTACTAATAATAAATATTCTGAAAATCTCACGTGAGATCGGGGACCCCTCCCTGATCTCACGTGATTGACATATCAAGTCAAATGTCATCGGTACTTCTAAAAAAAATCATCTGTTCCATTTTGGCCGTGTAGGTACCTATTGCAGTTTTGGAGGAAACACTTGCAGGACCTATTACTATACCTCAAATGGCTTAGCATGATCCTCCGTTACTCCTAAAATACTGCAGCATTAATTTTGAAATAAATATATGGTAAAGTTGAAGATTAATGTTAAGTCCTTTAAATATGGCGAAAACACGATTCCATAAAATTTTCTGTATAGAAAAAAATCCCAAAGTTACATCTAAACTGAACCAACTGAACAATAAACCGCTGGCAATCATAAAATATTTCAAATTAGATCATGGAACTTTTTATATTAACTGAACTAAGTATAAAGCAGGTCTTATATTATTTATTTTTTTAGTCCAATCAATAGATTTTTTGTAAATCGCAAAAAAAACACTAATTTTGCACTATTCGGCCCGCAGTGACTAACGTAACAACCACTTTGTAGTGCAAGTTGATTAGAACTTTATTCTAACAGTGTTTCAAACGAAGTTTGAACTACCAAATATAGAGTTGCTAATTTGAGGTAGTATAGGCTCTTAAAGGTTAACTAAAATATTATTATAATATTGTTATTGCAATTTTTACTTGAATAAAGAACATACAATTAGTAAAATTATTTTATTAAGGCCATCAAAAAAACTTTGATGTAAACAAGGCAGATTGTGGATAATGACGTCACATCATGGCCGCGACAGCTACGGACGTTTGAACTGTCGTAGAAAATTGCAGGAGTTTAATATTATTTTTGTGCGACAAGCAGTAGTTGAACTGGTTCTCATAAATCCTCCTTCAAATAAATTATGTGAACTCTTTTGTCAATCCTGTCAATGTCGTTAAAAAATACACCACACACAGTAAAATCTGTGGTAAAAAGTATGGTGCTGTCAAGCGTCTGACAGTTTGACAGAAGCATACACAAAAATTCACCAAAGCATGTAAAATAAACAGGAAATATCTCTACAATAACGAATTTACAAAAATGTAAAAATGTAGCAAGTTGTTCAAAATTATAAACCAGCAGACCTAATCTTACTACAGCCTGGTCGACCAAACTACGCCGCAACACCTTTACTTCAGCCTTTCACATCAGTCTATTTTATCCTATTTTAGCTACCGTTTGAAAGTCGTCGGTTCATCTTGCTGAGGGTCGTCAAACACCAGGCCTCTTGTGCTCGGTCCTTCGGCTTTCTCTTATTAATTTCTTATTCTATACATCACGGCCGTTTTCAATATTATAATTTGCATCATGGCATTTGCTCCATCGGCTCTAAGACTAACATACTTCATCATCATGTCAGCGCTTAATCACCCAGAGCTGGGTACAGGCCTCCCTATATACTCTTCTGCCACACTTCTCGGTTCTGTGCGCCGCTAATACAATTCCCGCGACTTTCACGATATAGCCAACCTAAAGCGCTATTGGACGGACCTGGTTTCTTTGGGTCTTGGCAACCATTCGGTCAAGATTGCTCCATCGGCCATCTCCACAAGCAGACCTAATCATGCCGA
Source organism: Xestia sexstrigata (assembly GCA_941918905.2). Taxonomy (NCBI): domain Eukaryota; kingdom Metazoa; phylum Arthropoda; class Insecta; order Lepidoptera; family Noctuidae; genus Xestia; species Xestia sexstrigata. The sequence goes on along the minus strand of OW799229.2, from coordinate 11,255,709 downwards.
GTCTACCAAATAGGACTGTTGAAGAATTCGCTGAAGACTTCAGAACTACAAATCAGATTCTTCGTCCGAACCCTGATATTGAAGAAGATCTGACCCAGAAATGTGAAGTCACTCCTGAGATACGGGAGAGGATCCGGACTTACACACAGTTTAAGAAAAAGAAGCCTAGGATTGAGTGTTGTTGTCAGGTTGTTCTTTGAATGAGAAGGAGTAGATAGTAGCTCTTTGTGTAAGTCCGGCGCCAGTCTAACCAGATGCATCTCAATACCAGTATTTCACAAGGACTGACTGCCTGTCAGACCGCCACAGCTGGGTAACTGGGTAACAGGGCACCCTTGAGTACGACTGGTTATTAGACTTTCGGGCCACTGACTACCTGTCATAAATGTCAAAGATCTACAAATGACAGCCTTGACCGGCTCACCGTTGTTTTCGAGGCCTGGATGGGTCCTAATGTGTAATGGACCCATCCACGGAACGACCTTGGCTAGCTTAGTTTAACCTCCGAGCGCCTCAGGCGACTTTTTTTGTATAGCCGCGAGCCCCACCAAAAAAAAATCCTATAGTACTAAGTTTATTTTGCCGCTAAGAAGAGTACGTGAATGGGTGCCCAGTTACCCACACAAGTATATGAATATTGAATGCCTGTACTAATGGGTGATTCATTTACGGCCATTTTAAATAACCTACCAACAGGTATCGGTAGGTTGCTATCTCTGTCTGTTTGACATTTTGTTTACCGACCGATACAACAAAACGTCACAGAAAAGCTTTCTTTGGTTTTTCTATGAAAAAAGTGACAGGTAGGGTAGGTGACACGGATACGACTATTGTTTATAGAAACACCGATATAGCTACGAGAGTAGGCATATTAACTGACAGATATACGTAAGTAAATTATAGAAAACGGCCTTCCCTAGACTTTTTCCTTTGGGTAGCCCCAAGGATTCCAATGTCTATATGGATCAGCCGCATACGATTGAGCAACTGGAAGCCATCGTGTTATTCGCCAAAAAATACCACTCACTCAAAGTGCTCTACTTAACCAGCTTGCCAAAAAGGCTTGACAAATGATGACTTAGTTATTCTGTGGGCCTGCGTATGACGATGCCAACGCACTTGCAATCTGTCCCCTGTTTTAGAATTTGTAGATCTATTCATTAGCATGTCTGTACCTACATCATTGTCCCTGTAGTTTTAGCAGCCATTTGAGTTATACATTGATTTGTCCACAGGAAGCAGTAACCAGACCTGGTGTAGCACCTCTCATTGATCTGAACGATGGCAATACAATCCCTAGCATTGGGTTCGGTACCTGGCTTGGATTCGACAAAGCGGTAAGTTCAGAATAACCGCGCCATCTATTGACAAGTAGCTGTACTGTTTAAGTTTGTGGGTTAGTTGTTAGTTCTGAGGTTGGCCGCTTTTAAGTAGACCGCTTTTTCAGTTTTTGTAATTAGATTGACAAACATTTGTTAAATATTTTGTTATATCATAACACAGCTTTTCCTATGTTATAAGCGGCCTTCAGTAGACTTAGTAGATTAATTCAACAAGATCAAAAAAACTAGGTATGCCATTAGCTTCTATTCTGTTCACTTTAATATATCCATTTTTTTTGGAAAGTGATAATAGAGTCATCCGGTATATTTAGACATACTATAATCTTTATATTATACCAGGGTGGGACTGTGGTAGCCAAAGATGACACCGTCCAGAAGGCGGTGGAGATAGCCATCGATGCAGGATACAGGCACATCGACACAGCAGCCATATACACCACGGAGGAACAGGTACCGATCACAGTATCTATCCTAAGTTAATATGACTCATCAAACTTTAGTAAGAGATTGTCGCACAGGTATGAGGGGGTATGAGTTACAGAAACGACGAGATAAAAGAAAAACTTTTTAGAGTTTCGTAGCCAAAAACAGTAATTAAAATCACGTCATGTCCGTGTTTCTGTCTGCCCGGATTGCACATTACCTGATGACTATTCACACTACATCGATGAATTGCACAGGAAATGTGATCTGTGCACCACCATACAACATATAATAAAACGGTATAATGAAAGCACAAAAAAAAACAAGGGGTGGCACTCCGCCTATGTGACCGAGTGATGAAAAAATATGGGTTTTCGTTAACTCGATGTGCTATATTAACTATTTGACCGCCATAGTCACATATACATGACAAACAAGTGCCCTGTATGCTAACCGACACAAATATGTGATAAAATGGTAGGTGAAATTGTGGCTTGGCGTGGAGGGCACGCGCGTGCGGTTATTTATTTCCCGTCTTTCTTCTTCTTTCTTTCTGTCTTTCCGTATTTAGCATAGGTACCATAAACAAAACATGACTATTCATGTAACGTTCCGTAAAGTTCCGTTACATTGTTTACAGGTCGGCCTTGCGGTTAAGAATAAGATAGCTGCAGGCGCTGTGGCTAGAGAAGATTTGTTTATTGCAACCAAGGTAATTAACTAGTCTATCAATTACAATCGAACCGGTGAAGAGGCCGACATATTCCAGAACCAAAAAGTCAAAGACATTTTTACATCCGTATGACGTACTGGGCTCACGTGGTGGACTACCATCATTTACTCTTACGAAGTCGAAACGTTAGAAGCTGATTGCGCTTATGCAAAGCTTGTTCTCGTTCTGTTACCATTGCCCAGTGGCCTACTGTGACACTTGTAGTAAAGTTTGTTTGAGCTGTAGTCTGCACTTAATGTTTTCACATTATTTCCAGCTGTGGAATGACCGTCATGCTAAGAGGGATGTGGTGCCGGCCCTCAAGGAGTCTCTCGCTCGGCTGGACCTCGCATATCTGGACCTATATCTGATACACTTCCCGGTCCCAGTATATGTAAGTATAGTTTTGAGTTTTTTACTGAATCAAAAGAGGAGATTACGAATTCTTATTTTCATGAAGTATTATTTTCATGTGCAAAATAGGATTGTTGGAAACATCTTTATTTTTCAAGAGCTTGCTTACCTTAGGTAAAAACTGATGGGCTGATAGGCGAACTTGAGGCACGTAACCCAGAACAAAGTTATTTTGAATTGATCCCAACAAAATCATCAAATAATATTTTTTGACTTCATTCCTGTGCATTATACAACATTATCCTTTAATTCCACTTGCACAAATCAAAACGAGTATTTTAAAATCGTAGCAGGTGGCGTTTTGTCATTCCTGTCTACCGCCATGGGAAAAATACGTGAATTTTCGTTTTTCTGTAATTTTGCAGGACAACAACACTTTCTACGACGTAGATTACGTGGAGACCTGGCAGGGCATGATCGAGGCTCAGGCACTCGGGCTGGTGAAGTCCATCGGGGTGTCCAACTTCAACGTCACGCAGCTGGATAGACTCATCACTATGAGCAAGGTTAAACCTGCTGCCCTGCAGATTGAGGTATGAATAACAGCGTTTAAAATTAAAGAGACCCATCACATATTGTTTTCCCTGGCGGTTCCACCTTAAGTCACCTGGCTCTAGGCGTTAAGGTGAATGCTCGAACCAGCCCGCGAAATTAAAATTTTCTTACGTTTTTTGCAATTTGCAGGCCAGTGCTAGGGTGTATGTAGATTAAAATATTATTCGCGGTTGTAAGTTGTATATAGTTACAGAATTATAATCATCAAAATCATCAATACAACCCCCGCAAGTTCATAAAGGTGAAAAAATGACTTTTTCTGTTTTTTTTTTTTTTTTTTTTATGCAAATTGTTGGAAGGTATACAAAAAGTAACTTCTGTGTGGATACACCTTGACAAATTCAACAAATATTTCTTTTATTTAGCCTTCTAGAAACTGTGTTTAAACCACGCTAAAAAAAGAGTAACACTATTTTCTTATCTTTCAACACCAGGTGAACCTAAACCTGCAACAAGCGGAACTGATCAAGTTTTGCAAAACGCACAATATAGCCGTCATCGGGTACACGCCCTTCGGCTCCCTCTTCCATAACAAAGCGGCTAAGGATGCTCCTCCTCCCAGGACTGATGAGCAAGCGTTGCTGAGGATAGCTGATAACCACCACAAGACTGTGGCGCAAGTTAACCTGAGATATCTGGTAAGCATGCTTCTTTTTAATTGGGGAGAGGAGGGGGCAATAAAGTTAAGCAAAGACAAAGAATTCTAAAAGTAAATTTATTTTAGACATTTTTAGTGTTGTTTTTTTCTTAAAACTTACAGAGTAAGCGATTTAAACGATTTCCTTTTTTGCTTTATAATTTCAAAATCTGCCTCGGTGTAGTGGATGCATACGTTACTGGTGAGCATAAGGTCCAAGGCACCATTCGCAGGTGGAATTTTCTATCATATTGGAATATCTCAGTTTAAGGCAGTAACACTGTGCCAACACACTTGCGGGCCCCGAAGTCTGGATGTGCGCGCGGTTGATGGTAATAGGCTCCCCCATTCCTACATGGGATTTAATTCAAATACAATTGTCGAAATGAAAATGTACCTACTATAAGTGCACTTTTTCTCCTCTTATTCTTTATGGGATGATTACTTTAATAGTTTTAGCTTTTATCACGGGATTTCAAAATATTAGCAGTGTGAAATTTGTAGTAAGACTATTGCACGTTAGAGGGCGCTGATGATAATTATTTTGCATGTAGAATCTACATTCTAAAGATTTTAAAATGGAAACTAAATTGATGTGCTCTGCACTATTTTATAGTGATATAATTATTTACTGTATAGCCACCTTTTTCCTTTCCAAGAAATAATACTCACCAACATGAAACTATTCAACATTTAGTACATCCACTGGTCAAAAGATGGCGCTGATACAAACTTTTAATTTCAGATTGAACTTGGAGTGATTCCTATCCCAAAGTCCGTGACAAAGAAACGCATTGAAAGCAACATTGAAGTCTTCGACTTCCAACTAAGCCAGCAGGAGAGAGATGTCATGAAGACTTACGACAGGAACTACAGAACCATCGCTGTGAGCATGTGGAAAGACTCCCCGTATTACCCCTTCAAGTAATAATATACCTAATAATAAGTTCTAGTAATAAAGTGATTTACGAACATCTAGGTGATTTTTCTTTCGATTACATTAATCCCGGTTTTGAATTGAATTAGAATTTATTTGTTTGTAAGAATGTAGTTTCTAAATTATGATGTTAATATTTTTTTAAGTTCTAATCACTCTACCACAATATGTGGTGTACAAATATTAAATAATTATATAATAAAATGTCATTCATAAAACTAAGTAGGTATAATAAATCATCAAGATTTGTGATACAATAAGTCCAGCATGAATTAATATTATTTTAATTATAGATTTAAAACCATTTTCAAATTAAGTACATGTCATCTTGGATTGTTACAATAAGTTTTTCTTGATTCTAGAACGACTTATTGCTTTTCGATACAAGCTTACCAAATTTTTTACTTTTTCGTAGTCATTATTGCTGCATTATATAGGTACAGACAGAGTGGAATTTTTCAATGCCACCTGAAGGGAAAAAGTACTCTAAATACTGGAGATAGCAAATTTTACTCAAAGGAAACATTCCTTTATTTTTAAAAAGAAACAAATCTGCATTCACAGTGTTTCGAAAATTCACTTGCCACACTCGGACATCGAACCCGGGATGGATCGACTAAAGTTCGAAAAAATACATTCTGTACCTTTTTGATATCAATCGATAGGGTCAATTATATGGATCAAATCTCTCTAACAAACATGATAAATTCAATGAAAGGAAAACCATATGACTGCTCCTATCGATTGATGTAAAAAAAGTACAGGATGTTATTTTTTTCAACTCTAGTTGGTTCGATTCCCGAGTGTGGCAAGCGAATTTTCGAAAATGTGTGAATTGCAAGTTGTTTCCTTTTAAAATATAAAATTTGCTACCTCCAGTAGTTATTTCGAGTATCTACTTTCCTTCCAGAGCCAGCAGTCTCGACAGAGATAACGACAAAATCGCTAACTTTAGATTGCTAATTACTAACGAATACATTCGGTTGTAATGATGGTGCTTGCGAGAATCGCATCTTGGATGTAGAGACGTGGATTTCCCGCAAGCATCGTTATTGCAACCCAATTAATTCATTAGTAATTATCAATCATTAAGTAATCAAAAGTTAGCGATTTTGTCGTTATCTCTGTCGAGACTGGTGGCATTGAAAAATTCCACCCTGTATGTACAATGTTGCTTTGTCTATGCATTGAGCAGACATACATTTAGTTATTCATGTGCTCCATTGGTGTAATTGCTATGTGTGGCGTTCAGTGAGAGGATAATCGAATAAATATATAAATGACTACAATACCTTCAAATTGTTTTAAGGTAGTCCTAAGAATGATTCAAAAACATAATCGGTGTAGTGTAGGTACATAGAGTGGGTACTATTGAAGGTGCTGGTCGGGTCGACTACATTAGCCTTCTTCTTTTTTGAAGTCCCTAAAAAGGAAACAAAAAATAATAAGTATGAAGGAACTGTTAAAAGACATAACAACTAGGGTTTGGGAATTCCCGACAATTTCAAAGTCCCGGGAATTCCCAAATTTTGATTGAGTTAATTTCTGTTGAAACGTATTTAAAAAGGGAAGGCTTTTTTTTTTTTTTAAATCAACATTTATTAAACAGTAAATTAAATCTTAACTTTAACGTTAATTGCAGTCTTAATAATTGCTTTGTTTATTTCTCTTAATCACACACAGATTCAGTTTTAAACAGTTAAATCTTAATAAAACGAACTTAGTTAAATATTATACTTACTAATTCATAATTACTTGACTATTATCTAGTAACTCGTCATTAGTCATAATCACAACATTGTAAATTCTTATAATCCCAGATTTGTGTCATAATTAAATAATATTAATATTAAATCAGACTTTTAAATCAGTCTTTTAAATAATCAACTAACACATTAGTTGGACTTCTTTGCCGATTTAATAAAATATATGTATGCTGGAAGAGATTTCTTTAGAAATAAGCATCACCTTTTTACTATTTTCTGTTCCTTTCTACTTTTCTTTTTATTTTGTGTGTACATAAATTTTAAAATAAATAAATAGTTGGGAAAAGGCTAGGCAGATGATGATGACTAGAATACTTAGAATTAACAAAGCACAATATGAGGAAGTCCGTTCACTGTTTTTTTTTTTTTAATTTTTATTTCTCTTTGTATCTTAGAAAACTTTTCGTTGACGCAAGTTCAATAAGCTCGTCAGCCATTTTTCACACGCTGCAAACACTTAGTGCAAACAAGTGTCCGCTCGCGCCACGATCCACGCGGTGTAGAAACACATTTGCGTGTTGTGTCGTGTCGCGCCATAACCCCTACCACCGCTCTGGCGCATATAGCGATATGTCTCTAAACATACTAAATGTATGAAACCTATATGCTTCTGGCGTGCCACGCCACGCCCCGACATGTAACTGTGTTTCCGGCATTTCACGGTATTAGAGACCTATTATCTTATCTTATTATCCTACTGTCTTATCTCTCAAATCGCACTCAAATCATGGCGCTTGATAGGCTATGTGTGAGGTCGAAAATTGAAAGAACATCATGTCGCGTCCTAGGAAAACTACATATGGTGTTCCCCAGGGTAGCATTCTTGGCCCTCCATTATAATTTAACATTTATAATATAAATGATATGCATAAGGCCAGTAAACATCAGATGGTCTTGTTTGCTGATGACAGCACTATTTTATTCTATAGTAATGACATTAATGTTCTTGAAATTGATATTAATGACGATCTCAAAAATATAATAAATTGGTTAATTAATAATTATCTAAAAGTAAATTTTGAGAAAACGAAAATAATGACATTTAATCAAAGAACAAATAAACCGAAACTGAATATAAAATATGGTAACGTAGCAATCTCTGAAAGTGACATCACAAAGTTTCTGGGCCTCTATATAGATAGTCATCTAACTAGGTAACATCATATCGACGCTTTATCAAAGAAGCATAATCAATTTGCGTATGCTCTGTACAGACTATCAAAAACGGTTTGACACTGACAGAGACATTGCTTTTAAAGCTCAGAAGAAATGCTTGTGGTCGTTTACCAAATTACAATCAAGGAACTTTCTTTGCTCACTCTACCGTCTATGTACATATATGAAATGGGAGTGTTTGTTCGCTGTAACTTGCATTTATTTAAAAAATTGCGCTCTCGCCGTCATCAGAATACCATTCATGTAATCACTCATAAAACCGCATTCTTTAGCAAAAGTGTGCTAGGCATGGCTCCAAAAATATTTAATAGTACCTATACCAGCAACTATTAGAAATAAAGAGTGTTTGGGATCCTATAAGAGGTCTTTGTTTAAATTCCATATAGTTAGATGTTATTACTCCACCACTGAATTTACTACTGATAAACAGAGGTATGACGATTCCGACTTCTCAATTAAACACATGAATTTATTTATTGATTAATTATGGAATGTGTTTATTTATTTAAAACTGTAATGATATATGTTTACCTAAACGACATATGTATTTTAAATTACGAGGCGTTTGGCCCCCCCAGGTTGGGCAGAAGCCGCCTGAAGGCAGCCCCGGTCCGTTCCAGTTTGGGGGCCAAACGTCGGAAATGCTCCACGAAGTTCCATCGGCTGTCGAGGACGAGTCCCAGGTACTTCAGTGTCGACTCGACGCCGACGGATACCCCTCCTACCGTCAGTGAGGATCCCGGAGGTGGCGCATTCCGAGGCCCATGAAAGCACATGGCCTCAGACTTGTGCAATGCCACCTCGAGACCCAGTTGCCGGATCCTCTCGACGACTATCGCAACCCCGCGTGTCATTATTTCAGCCGCCGCCTCGTGCGACCCCCATTGTGCCAGCACCAGCGTGTCGTCTGCATAGCAGACCACGCTGACGCCGCTAGGGAGGTCGGCGCGCAGCACCCAGTCGTACCCGATGTTCCACAAGGAAGGCCCTAGAACCGATCCCTGTGGAACACCGCACGACATCTCTCGCCGTTTCCATTCTCCGCTGCGACCGGGGTAGATGACGGCTCTGTCCGTCAAGTAATCCCCGACCACACGACGGAGGTAGGTCGGCACCCGGTGATACCGGAGTGCCTCCCTAATGCATGACATGCCACCTTGATTGTAATTGCTTGTTTATGTATGTTTTATGTTAATTTTGTCCGCCATTTTGTACGCCATATATTAGCAAAACAGTACAACAATCTGTAGGTAACCATACCTATGTTTCACAAAATAAATGATTGATTGATTGGTTGATTGATTGAAACAAACTAAAAACAAAAACGTTACAAATCTAAAACAAAATAAACCTCCTACTTATGAAAATCGAGTAAATCTCAACCACTGCGATGGCCAGGCAAAAGCACAGATAATATAATACTTCGTAAAAGCCAGTACAGCACTAAAGCTAGGACGGTATTAGTGCAAATCTTGATCAGAGTCGCTTTGATACACTAGGTCCCGGTACATACACACGCGTGAAACTGCGCGTCAACGAGATCCCTCGAGACACCGGCATGGGCAGCAGAGTCGCCATTGGACTAATTATGCAGCCGTCTGGAAAATAAAAGTAGACTAGATTTACAGTTAATCTAAACAACATCCATTTATTTCAGGCAACTTTGGCCCATAGACATATACTCGTACCTATACAGTCTAACTTAAATAATTATGAAATACAAATTGTGTTAGTAAATAGAACCTCACACTTATTCAGCTCTATTTAGCTTATGCCCATAGAAAACAACGATTTTGTATGAGACGCGTACGCGCGCGTTCAGCGGATGCGTTGCGTAGTCCCTTAAACTATGTTAATAACACTTCGTTTGTGCACTATGTCACCGTGCGTTCATGTAGCACTTGCCCGTGGCAGCGACGGAACACCACTCCCTGCGGCCAAAAGTCCTCCAAGACGAGGTGCAGATAACACGTTGACCTATTCACTCCACGAACGCCTTAAATTTGACGTTGCGGCGCGACTCAAGCAACTGCACTCTCGCCACGTAGGTACATGGTCTTCTGACGCTCGTCTATCTAACTACAGTGTTTCAGTTATGATGTCGTGAAGCTGCTGGTAAAAGATAGCTAACAATAAATAATTTTAAAAGTTGAATATTTCCAACCAAGTGCAAGTTCCAACTTGGCCATCCGCTTACTAGCGAAGTGTTTGCCCATCAAGAGGCTTTGCCTGAACCGGCAAGTCCTCTGAGTGTACTCGCCGGTGAGGTCTGTCCACCTCACGGCACAGCCGGGCCTGAACCGCCCGTATATGGCTCGGGGATCCTGAAGGTTCTATAAGTAGTTCGACCTAAACAAGGAAGTAAAAGCGTTTTTTGTACTCAGCCTCCAATGTTCCCACTACTGGACACTCGGACCCCTAAGAGAGGACTCAGTGAGGGTAGCTATATGTTGCATATCTGTCACGTTTTTGTCTTTCTAGGACATGCCGGTTTCCTCACGATGTTTTCCTTTAAGAGAGAAGCGGCGTTGAACACAAAATAATGCGCATCCGACGAAATAGATCATCTCGTAAACTCCCCCCTCTTTCCGTAGACTCTCCCCCTCCTACGCGCTTCCCCCTCACCTTTCCCGTCCCCCCTACACTCTCCCCCTTTCCCTTACCCATCCCCGTTCCCCCTTCAGCCCCGCCCCAGTCGTAGCACAGGTTGTGCCCCGCGCGTGCCTATGTGGTGCTACGCCGCCGTAGCGGATCACCTACGAGTGCTACGAAGCGTGACCGCACGTTACGTTACGTGACGTCAAGTGATGATTAGTTCAATGTTTTTCCTTGACCCAAAAAGTGCTCTAAAGAAGTTTTCACTTCAAAAACAGGCAATCAGTCGTGATACCCACGCCAGGGGCTATGCAGAACGTCATATCAAGTCGAGTCAGTTAAGTATAAGAACGTCGTACGCATAAGTATGTCATGCAAAGTTAAAGTAAAGCAAGTCACTATCGCCCTAGGCCCAGCGGTCGGCTACCTTTTGGCAGACAAGGACCACATAGTGAAAAAATTTGATAAAGGCGGGCCGGCCGCACATTTATAATAATTTTGTACCTAATAGGTGTCTACCTAGTTATGTATTAATGTAGGTAGGCAGATATCATAGGTGATATTTATATCACTTATGCTAAAACATTTTTTTAAACGGAACGGAACGCGCCCCGAAACCACTAAGTTGTGCCCTTAGTAATTTAATGTCGTAGAATTAATTATCTGCTATAAAAACTATATTTTTTCCACTAAACTTAAGTGTAGTGAAGTGTTTACTGCCCAATAATTGTTTCCAGTGTGATACAAACAATAATAAACAAAAATAAAAAACCTCAAAAAAGTGCCGGTCATAGTGACTAATTCGCGTGTGCACGGAATCCTCACGGTTGTGCGAACTGGTGAACGGCGAAAGTCCTATGTACGTGCAATCTTGCAGCGCTATCAGTGCTACCAACTCCCCGACGACGCAGAAGCGTTCCAGCGGCGAATAAAGTCTACCAAGTTGCATTCATCATGGAAGATGACAACATAACGCTGAAAAAAAAACAAATCCTGTCTTCCTCGCTCTCAGAAACGTCACTTTTCGATGCTACTGTTATGAGTATGCCGGAAACTTCACTACGAGATGATGAAACCATTGTGACGCTACAGGAAGAGATCAATGATTTAAGGATTAAGTTGCAAAGCGCGAATCAGGAAGTTGACAACTTGCTCTGTGAGAATAAAAATTTAAAGTCAGATTTGGATAAATGTAATCGGATCATACAATTGTATAAGCAGGTGGGTGCAGGAGATGCCAAGTGTGCCACTCCAGGTTCTAAACGAACGGTTTCAAACATAAAACTCCAAGTGAGTAGCCTGACATCAACCCCAATTAAAAAATCCTTTAAAAATAAATCCACATGCCGAATAAAAACTTCAAATAAGGAGACACAAACCAGTAATCTCACGGATCATACGCCAGCAAAATTAAAACGCCCAACATCGACAGCCTGTAGTAATAAACAACTCAGAACGGAAAATGCATGCAAACAAACACAAACGAATGAAAACTTTTGCAATACTATCCATCAGGACAGCATAACTGAAACAACCAATACTGTTACACCAACAAAACAAATTAATAATAATTTGGACCACTGTAATTTAAAACGTGGCAAAATTTGCATCTTAAGCACCGACAACAGGAATAAATTGCTTGACATTGCAGAAAAAACTATTGATAAATGTGGACTTTGTCACTACATCACACCTCATAGAAATATCCAAGCACTACTGAAAGGCATCAAAGAAAAACTGGCAGACTTCACCATGCTGGACTACTGCATTATATTGATAGGTGGCGAAGACTTCCAAGTCACATGTAAATATTATGACAGCATTTTATTAATAAGACAGGTTTTACAAGAAATCACAAATACAAACATAATTATATGCACACCAACGTACAAATTCTTTACTAATAATTACTTATACAATTCTAGAGTAGAAACTTTTAATAACTTGTTATACCTGGATACAACTACTCATGGACATGCTTATTTTTTAGATAGTAACAAGAATTTAACATATGATGATGCCATGTTCAATAGACGCACGGGCATGATAAATTACTCCGGAATGAAATCTATTTTTAATGATATATATGATATGATTATTTATATTCAAAGTGTAAACACTAAGTATGAAATATGTGAACTTGACATAGATGTCAAAATGCATCCTAATAAATGTAAGACAACATCAGCGACTACAGCTACAGAGGAACAAAACTCGCAGTTTTTTCTGTAATTCTCTCAATATTATGCACCAAAATATTGCCGGCTGAACAAATCGGACTTATTGACTATTCAATTGAAAAACCTTGAAAATCAAGGAACTATTGTAGACATTCTCTGTTTATCTGAACATTTTATTACATCTGGCCATGAGAGTTTGTTGTACGTTCCTGGTTTCCATCCCGCTGCTTTCTTTTGTCGCAAATCAAATCGCGGAGGGACTTGTATTCTAGTTAAAACTGGGCATCAATATAAAGAACTGCCAGATATTGCTAGGCACTCTGTGTCAGGTGTTTTTGAAATTTGTGGAATTGAACTGACAACTCACTCTATTATTGTGATTTGTGTTTATAGAATTCCTAAATACAATTATTTGACATTTTATGATAAGCTTGACATTGTTTTGAATAAGTTATGTTCGTTAAATAGTAAAAAAATTGTTTTATGTGGCGATTTAAATATTGATACGTTAAAAAGGAATAGGATTACTTTGGAACTAGAGAATTTTTTACTTAGTTACAACTTGACATTAGAAATAAACCAACCTACCAGGCTCAGTAGTAACACATGTATCGATCATTTTGCGCATAACTTGCGAAGAGGATGTAAAGCTGAAGTTATAGATCTTATCCTTTCTGATCACACGTCACAGATACTCAGGGTTCCCATAAATAGAACATGCCGCTTAAAATTCTGGAAAATTATAAAAAAATACTACTCCACAGAGAACCTCAAAAAATTCCGAGAATGCATTCGAAGTTTAACCTTTACGGATGTATATGCAAGTAATGATGCCAATATAGCTTACAAAAGATTTTATGAAACGTTCTCCCTATTCTACAAACTTTGCTTCCCTAATAAAATAATAACTATTCATACTAATAAAAACGTAAAATGGGTATCGAGCGGCATAAAAAGCTGTAGTAAAAAACAAAGAAAATTACTGTGGACATATAGACTAAATCCTGTATTAAAAAATAAAACTAACTTTATAAAATACTCTTCACAATATAGGAAAATTATAAGACTCACACAAAAAGCTCAAAATGATTACTTTATAAAAACCTCGAAGAATAAGTCGAAAGCCACATGGCAAATTGTCAATAGACCTAAAAATAATTCTCCTAAAGAACAAATAATAACAATTAATAAATGTAACCACACCTTTTCAAAACCTATTGACATTGCAAATGCATTTAATAATTATTTTATAGATGACATTGAGAATAATATTAAAACTGACATAGAATTCGACAATAAATTAGTTAATCTGACAAGCCAATCAATGTTTATGCAGCCGGTTCTAACAAACGACATGATTTCGGCTATAAGATCACTTAAAAATACAAGTACTGTAGGATTTGACGGTATGTCAACAAAGGTGATAAAATTTGTAAATGAACTTATAGCACCCGTATTAGCGCATATTATGAACCTTTGCATTGTTGACGGGGTTTATCCAGAAGACTTGAAGAAAGTTATTATTAAACCACTTCATAAAAAAGATAGTAAAACTGATATGAAGAACTATAGGCCAATAGCTAAAATTTCTGTAATTTCCAAGATTTTCGAAAAAATTATTTATAAGTCTCTTTATAACTATTTCAACAAATTTAACTTATTATGCAAGGAACAATATGGCTTTAGAAAGAATACCACGATCAACATGGCTATTTTTGATTTTTTACGTAGCACTATGTTGGCAGTAGACCAAAAAGCTCCTATTTGTGCCATCTACACAGATATGACCAAAGCCTTCGATTACGTACAGCACGATATCTTGTTGGAGAAACTGCGTAGCTACGGTATCAGAGGTAACATTTTAAAACTACTCGAATCCTATCTCTCCAACAGAATGCAATGTACAGAGATTGCAAGAATATGTGAAAAAACAAAATTTGAAAAGAGTTTTTTATCTCATTCTAGATTAATAAAGTTTGGTATCCCACAGGGTAGCGTCCTTGGGCCACCTCTTTTCTTGATCTATATAAACGATCTGCCAAAGGTGACTCAACATCAAATGGTTATGTTTGCAGACGACAGTACTGCCATAGTGAAATGTATTGATCGCAATATTTATCAAGTTGACATAAATAATACACTATCTGACATAATTAATTGGCTAAGTAAAAATAATTTAGTTATTAACTTAAAGAAAACAAAAATAATGCACTTTCACCAAAGAACTGATGTACCAAAAGTAAATATTAGACATAGTAACTGTGACATTGAAGAAGTTAAAGTAGCAAAATTCTTAGGTTTGTTGCTTGATAATCAGTTTAACTGGAAGGCCCACATAGATGACCTAAGTAAGAAAATAAATAAATCAGCATACGCACTTTTCCAAATTGCTAGAAATATAAATATGGATGCGCTACTAGTTGCATATCACGGCCTAGTAGCCTCAATTTTGCGATATGGTATTGTTTTTTGGGGTAATTCTACAGATAAAGATGTCGTTTTTAAGGCACAAAAAAGATGCATAAGATCGATGTGTGGTCTGAAAATTGATGATAGCTGTGTACCATTCTTTAAATCGCTGAAAATACTTACCTTACCATCATTATATATTTTTGAAATAAGTCTTTTCGTCAAAACCAACATGAGGTTGTTCGAAAAAGTGTCGACTTTACGAGATGTTGCGATTCGTAGCCAATACGCAAACTCTATAAGCAATCAGCGCTGTAAGACGGCCTTAGTGAGAAAGAGTGTTTTAGGCATGGCACCGCGCATTTACAATAAATTGCCAGATGTAATAAAAAATTTGAATGTTACACAATTCAAAAAAAAATTAAAACTGTTGTTAATTGAAAAATTTTATTATACGATTGATGAATTTCTGAATGATAAACTAATGTAGACTTTTTTTTTTTTTTGACTGGAGAATACACGCAATCGACAATTTCTGGTAGAATATTGAGAGCAATGGTAATTTATGATAATTATGATTATTTAACTAAACATTGACTGAAGTAATTCCTTTATATTGTGACATTTTATCATTTTTGTTTTTTTTATCATTATGCTATTAATTTTGACATATATATATAATAATTTGTGTTTACCTCTCGCATGATTTATATTTTTTATTTCGCATGCAACCATATATTTGTACGCCTCTTGGCATAGCATAGCGACCTATTTTAATTTAAGAACTGTATTTATTACCTATGTTACACAAATAAAATTGATTTTGATTTTTGATTTTGATTTTTAATTTTTTGTTAACATTTTATTTTTAGAAAAAAATAAATTTTAATTTTTTTTTTTGTCCCAGAGTACAAAAGAACAGTGAAAAAAATGAGGGGAAAGAAATAACTAACTTAAAGAAAGACTCAATTAAAATGATAAATGAAATAAAAAAAAATGTGTGACCTACCATATTCTGCCTATCTTCATCTATGGCGCCCAGACTTAACTTTGACGGAGGCTCAGAAGTCCAAAGTCAAGGTTTGCTAAAGAGCGATGGAGCGTAGCATTTTAAACATCAAAGTCACCGATCGAATACGCAACACCACAATACGCTCCAAGACAGGCATCGCTGATGTTGGCGATAAATCTGCGAGATTAAAATGGGAATGGGTGGGTCACATTTCCAATTGTGAATCGTCACACACTGGGTGTCTGAAAACTGTCGTCGTCACCGAAGCAGGCCCAAGGAACGCTGATTAAATTTAACTTATTATTTTTTTTTTTTTTTAATTTTTTTTATAAGAACTAAACTTTCATTTACAAAGCAGTCGCGGGCCGCAAGGAGATAGGTCTCGGGCCGCATGCGGCGCGTTGCCGACCGCTAACTGCCCGCGCGACAATATAACTGCCCGGCTAGAACCTAGGGCCTAGGCTCAAGCCGGGCTTTATTTTACTGAATTTCATTACTGCCCGCTGGACAATAAGTGATTCGAATTGGGAACCACAAATAAAATATTGTATGAAAACTTTTACCGAGGTTTTACACTTTGTGGGTTAAAATAGTTACCGTCGACAACCAAAATAATTTAATTACGTAACTTCTAGAACAGTAGTAATACGGCAGGCTGTCAAATTTCGTAGGCTGGGCCTATAAGGTGGAAGCGACAGAGTAACACGCGATATTCTAATTTTCTCAAGTATTTTGCAATTTGCAGGTCCAGTGTTAGGTTGAATGTTGATGAAAAATGAGTCGCGCAAGTAACACGTAATAAGTTACAGAATTATAAATTTATAAACATTAAAATCATCAATACAACCCTATAAGTTCATAATTCTAACCTTATTGAATGACTTTTTCATGAAATACATAGTTGTATTGTATTGTCTATCGGGCTGGTGTCCGCAACTCCACGTCCAAGCGCGTATTTTCCGTACGAAATACATAGTTATTCATTAATAGCGAATCATATTTTCATCAACATTACAACCTGACACTGACCTGCAAATTGCAAAAAAACGTAATGAATTTCGCGCGCTACCCTGGCGCTTCCATAGTTACTGTGACTCTAACATTGTAAAACCAAATTTTATATTTATTAAAAAAAAATTAAGTACTTACAGTGAAATTCCTTGCCGAAGGTTTTTTGAAGTTTTAGTGCCCTTAAAGGCCTATCTGTACAAATAAATAAAATCGAAGTGACTGTCTGTTTGTAATTTCAAAATAAAAGCTGTTCACTGAATGCATATTCTGAAAGTTTATTAGTAAGTTTTTATTTATTTCTTTCAGTTATTTGTCAAGAGATGGTCGATATGCATATTACATGGTCTAAGCTTCTCTATACAGATAAATAGGCAGAATTAGCCATATTTTTATATTACAGGACAAAAGAAAACGTAACAAATTCGAGGTGGGGGCTACCAATTACAAACTCGCTACGCTCGCTCTTGAATTTGTTTGTTTTATTGATAGACTTTTCCTTATAAATGGATAAAGTTACTCCTTGTACGAATTGACAAAGAAAAGTGTAACATATCCGTAGAATAGAGGATTTCGAGCTGCTTTCATAGAATTGAAAATGCACCCTCTTGGATACCTATATAATCCTGCCCGCGGCGCTCATGTCCCATCACAGGATTTAAACATTACTTTACCTGGTGTAATGTGGGGTGTAGGTACTATTAGGTACGCCTCTGCGTAACCCTTCGAGGATTACAGGCGTGATGTTCAGAAAAGTCTATTTATATTCGTCTTCAGGAACAATTTCATGGTCTTCCTTTTATTTAAGACTAGCGACCCGCCCCGGCTTCGCACAGGTGCAATGTAGATTAAACCTTCCTCTTGAAATTAACTTGGTCTGATTTGGTTTGCTTCCTCTTTATTGCTGAAAACTGCATTAAAATCCGTTTGCGTAGTTTAAAAGATATAAGCGTACAGACAGCGGGAGCGAATTTGTTTTATATACTACCTATGTTAATAAGATGCTATGCTATTTAGAAATAATGGTTGTCGGTAAAGTCGGTTTACGGACGATAATTTTACGTGATAACGTCATTTTTCATGATACTTTTTAGTGATTTTAACTTAAAAAACAAAATTTCATTCCCCTTTTCACCCCCTTAAGTATTGAAATTCTAACAACACTGTTGCGTGCGACACGTATAAATTAATTTTTAATCGTCAGCCTAAACACAAAGTCGAAAATCCTAACTTTAAAACTGACGGACTTTTATAAAAACTTTCATCCCCTTTTTGAACCCTTTGGGAGTGAAATTATCAAAAACGTTGAGACACGTATACACGTATCATCCCCTATATTTAACTCCCTTAGGGGTTGAATTTTAAAAAATCCTTCCTTATTCCCTGTCTACATTATTTATGGAACCACTGTGCAAATTTTCAGTTTTCTAGATCCAAGGTTTTGGGCTGGGCGTTGATATCGCAGGATTCGTGACACTTTTTCGTGCGCGCAGCCGGTGTTTATCACGTTCTCACGTCAAAAAAAAACCTTCCATGATCACCCTTTCTATCGTTATCATAACATTCATTGTGTATTATTGTCACGTTTGGCGAGTTCGATTCCCGGTTCAGCATAGAGCCGTGGGATGCCCTATAAAAAGTACCTACTAAGCTTACGGCGAGCGCTCGGGCTTCAAACTGGGAGGTTCATCATAATTAATTAACATCATTATCCTGCTCAATGCTCATACCCCATTTTGTTTCGGGTTCGGTGCAGCATATATCTAGCTTCTTTCATTCTTCATTCTTTTCTATTGAACGCATAGAAATTTAAAAAACAGATTGGACGTCATCATTTCATTAATCATCGATGGAGAATACCCGCGCTGTGACTTTTTTTTTAATGTTACAGCACCATGCTGAGATAGGGGAAGGGCCTTTTAGCCTCGTGCAGGACCAATTTCGTTTGTCTTTAAGATTGACTTGATTCAGAAAACAGTAGAAAAAGTTTTACCGTTTTCTGATTCGAGCACTCCATTTTTAATGGAACTACCAAAATTTACTTTAATAAAAAAATAAGTCATCCCAACGAAAAAAAACTTAAGTAAAAGCACTTACAGCACGGATAACGTTATAAGAATAGCCGCAGAGATCTTATTTGTAAAGTTAGACGGCCATAACAGTAAATTAGGTGGCATAATAGAACGAAGGCGGAAGCTGGCTGAACAGGCTAATGTCTGTGCCTCCGTGGAAAACGAAATGCGGCAACATGGCGGGCGCCTGCCTGTCTGGCGCCAAAATTTCCACGACAGCGCCTTTGAAACGTCAAAACTCTCAATTTTCGCCAAGTTTAATCTCGATTCTATTTGTTTACTTCAAGGTTGATTTTCCTTTAGCATAATTATGTAGTTCCATTATTGACTTTTCAATATAAGTGGTATGCGTTTCGTGCTACTATTTCTGCCGTCAAAGGATTTTTGATCATAGCTTTCTGAAAATACGGTAAATTTTTGATTGTACGAGAAAATTCGTAACAGTGATATTTTTTTTCGTTGGCGAAGCTTTGTCTGGGTGGCGCCAAGCGCCTAACTACTTACGAATTTATCCAATGAGTTTTGACCTGTAATTCGTGGGCATTATGGTTGACTTTCGTGTGCTTTGTATTAAAAGGGCTGCTCTTGCTTTTTTTGAAAAAGCAACATTTGGTAGCACATAGCTACTATAGTATATTATATTGTTTTTTCTCTTTTATTTCCGCTGTGTAAGGATGATTTTTATTTTCTAGAGTTAAAAGAACTATACTTTGAATAGATACTTACCCGATAATCGATATTGCTATGGGAGACGAATGTTTTTGGCGTTAAAATCACGGTTAACGGTAAGAATCAACGTAACTTACTCAAAACATAGTGCTGCAGCGGTCTTAGTTACATTTAAAGAAAATGTTTAGGTAAGTATGTACCTACTTTATAAACGTAGGTATTGTACTTACTTATTAAAAAAAAAAATTGTCAAAAAGTAAAAACTTTGACGTACCTAACTACTTAGAAGCAAAAGATCCCAGGTATGGTCAGGAGAGTTCGGCGTTTGGGCCCGCGTCCGGTCGTCCGCAACTGTCCGCACTTACCGCTTTAACTGATTTTTTAGTTTTACATGTGACGAGGGAATACGTTCAATATTAATTTATGCTATCCCCAGTCTACCAAATTATTTTTGTGTAAACAGGAATACCTACTAGCTTTCTTTCGCAATCGCTATGGTCCCCGATTGATAACCGAGACGCCAACTAAGTAGGTACTCATAATTAATAAAAATAAAATTGTTAAAATATTAATTGATCACTGATCATCTTTAAATGATCATCATCATTTTCCTGACCTTATCCCAATTCACATGTGGTCGGCGCAGCATGTCTTCTTCTTCCACACTTCTTTATTACTCGTCATCTCATCAGTCACCTCCTTTCTTGCCATTGCCAACCAGTCTTCACACAGTTCATCCATCGTTTCCTTGGTCTTTCTATCCCATTCACATTCGTACTCATAAGTTTCCTCACGACAATTTTTTTTCACAAAACTTTAGTCACTGGCGCCCCTTTCTGACTTCCTCTTATTTGATCAATTCGCGTAACACCACACATCTGCATTAGAGTTCTCATTTCAGTCACATGCAAATGCCGTTCACTCATCCCTTTTGTGGACCAAAATTTTGATCATCTTTAAGTGATCATTGAGTAGAAAAGGCGATCACTATAATTATAAAACCAAATTCCTCTTCGCAGAACTTAAATATAATTAAACTAATACTCTCACTTACGGGATAATTTCCGTGATTATTGATTAAATTTTGAGCTCCCGATATTTTGACGCTGTTGCAAGCGCCATGATCGCGGGTCGGGATGACGGAATCTCGAAATAATCAATAATCACGGTAAATATCCCGTAAGTGACAGTATAAGTTTAGTTTTATTACGTGAAAGCTTAGAGCAGTGTTTAAAAATTTAATAACTTCACTAGCTAGAATCTAAGAGCTTCGAATGCCAATTCTTCAGCGTCATAATATCTTATGTTGGCACGGCAAAGCCAGGTTCTAACAACTAGGAGTGAGTCATCTGTCTAGACTTGTAACCCTCGCTTGGAGGTCGTCTTGCCGGTTGGCAAGACTCAAAAACTCCAAAAACTCCACATGTGGCTGGTTAGCCACATGTGGAGTTTTGTAGGTATTGTATTACTAAGTATTATATTTAGATAGATGAGAGATAGAGGAGAGATGGGCAAAGATCGTCACACACTGGACGCCTGAGGAAGGACAGCGTGACGATCTGTTATGTTTGCGGGGCTAACATGGCCGGAGACCGCACAGAATAGAGAGGTATGGAAGAAGAAAGGGGAGGCCTTTGTCCAGCAGTGGGACACCATGTAGGTTAAGAATAAAAAATTGGATTAGTATGGAAGTTTGAGTCACCAGAGGATTATGTTATTAAAAGTAAAAAAACTTTTTTTAAAACAAGCTTTTATATAAATGCGCTAAAAAGGAAAATAAACTTTTTCTTTAAAACTTTTACTATCAACTTATAACGTCATACGTCATTAGACAACTTTTATATGATATAAAAGCTTGTCGCGAGATGTATGTACTCGCATTTACTTATGGCATGAAAGCTATCAGTGGGGCTCGGTAAACATTTCTAAGGCGCTACAGAAAAATAAAAATGAAATTCTGTCCACGCTACAGGAACTAATAGCAGCTATTGAAAGAGTCAAACTCGTGGCCAAATTCTGGGATTCAATTTAGAAGAAGTGTAGAAGAATGAACATCCGAAACTAGGCATACGCGACCAAAAGCTAGATGCTTTTGGTCGCGTATCCCTGGCGAGGAGGCCGGGAACTATCCAACATGATTCTAGGTACTAACAGGATAAAAATATGTTTGATTAAAACCCAGATTAGCTATATCCGTGTATTTATTCAAATACGTCCAACAGTTAAGACGTGAAAAGGGAACAAATATACAGAGTTACTTTTACATTTTATGTATGCATTGATACCAATATTGTTGGTCTCGTATAACTGTTTGGTATATATGATAAAGAAAAGCTATCGACGCATCACTGAGATCAATCCTGATCTCAGAAATTCAGAATTCGAACTACCATTCACCGCTAAATGGACACAGAAAATGGATGGTTACATTTCCCCCTAAAGAAAATTAAACTTTTCAAAATGGCGATTCGCGCCCACCTGTTTGAGAGCGCTGTGATTGGTCGGGTGGGTTCCGCGTTCGGTTACACCCACCAGTGAGGTGTGTCGAGGGAAAATACTCTATACAGCCAAAGTGTTACTGTAAGTAAGTAGTTTTGAGAGCTGTCTTAATAAGATTGGGGAGAAAAAATTAAACGCCGCGGCGCCGCTGCAACCCCAATGTCTGTGCCCAATGTAATGACATTTGCACTGTTGGCTTTACATCTCTTCGTTCTGAGCGTAAAAAATCTAACCGAACGCTTTTATATAAAGCACTTCGCCCGCAGCTTTGTCCGCAAAAATTGCGATACCTCGAAGGGTAATATAATCTAAATGTAATTGATAGCTTATTTAAACCACCTACGAATGATGTAGCTTTCTGTCAGTGAAAGAATTTGTAGAATTAGATCATTAGCTCTGGAGATTACCCGCTACATACAAATTTCCAAAAAAAATACCTCTTTACAATATTGGTATAGATGAAATATACAATAGGCATGACGACATATCAAAAAATTCCGAATCTATTTAGTCCGTCTGTCCGTCATCTTCGTCAATTTTGGTATACGTAAGAAAAGAAAAAACACGGGTCAAATATTTTTTGAAAATCTAACTGACGGACTAATTCGTTTTTTTTTTGTCGTCTCGCCTATTTAGGTGTTGGAAATTCACTATCGTTACATCATTTGTGTTAACAATCATTCAAGACAAAGCTCTCGGCTCCCCCATATTGTGTATGCATCGCCGGACTTTTAATAATGTTGTTCACAAATTGCGGTAACGAAACTCGCTTTTTAATGAGTTTGTGTTTTAATGTTAGGGGGTAGTTTTATTGGCTGTCAGCATGTCCCAAATGGTCGTAAGATATTATGATCTCCAAACTTTTATATTATCCATTGGACTCGTTGAAGTTGATAGAACACACATCACGAGAAAATATCATGACTCATTTTTTTTTTTTAAGTAGCCTATTCTATCCCACTGCTGGGCAAATGCCTCCCCCATTCCTTTCCAACTCAACCGGTGTTTACCTTTATAAAGAAAATAAAAAAAAAAACATTATTTCACATTGGCCTCTAAGGGCACTTGTAAAGAGTCGGGAAAAGATGCACGTATATGTTTTGGCTTTTCCCAACAATTCAAACTATGTTGACTTTGGCTTCCTGGCTCCAGCAGTTGATGCTGCTAAATATTAATAAACAGAAAATAGGGTTATTTCCATACTAACGCAGAAGTTAGAAGAGACATAATTTGGAAGAAGAATGTTCGCCTGTCAAGTGTCCCACTACTGGGACACCCCTTTCTCCTTCCGTTTGGAAGGAGAAAGGGGTGACCCAGCAGGAGATCGCCGCCGAGGTAGACCGCGGCGAAGGTGGTGTGCCGATCTAGCCATTTTCGTCCCGCAAGCAGTCAGATCGTCACACCACATTCGCCGCGGTCTACCTCGGCGGCGATCTCCTCCATCAGGTGTCCAGTGAGTGACGATCCGTGCCCACCGGCCACCCTGCATCCCTGTTACGGGGCCAGCCCACTCCCACTTGGCTATTTTTTTTCCCTAACATCTGTAACCTGAGTTGTGGAGCGCAGTCTGGTGTTTCTGACGGATCATTTCGCTCAGAAAAACTGATGCTTTTATCCAATGACGCCTTGTTCAGTGAAACACTGAACAAGGCGTCAGGCTCAGAATATACTTGCATTATATAGATTCCAGTTCATAATATTATATAATTGCATAGCACATGTGTGAGTACTTTGTACTGTTCAGCCACCATTTACATTTATTTATATTTCATTGACTTGAATATGCCTTGGTGGCTGAGAGAATGTCATGCTCACTTAAATGTCTCGCTGATGGTGGCGGGTGTGTCGGGTCATTTAGTTCCCTTCAATATGGTTGAGTTGAATGGCGCCGGTACATGCGTCATGTTCGTGAACGGGCGCTGTCAGTTGGGACTGGTCATCTCTTAGCTGCCAAGGTTCATTTTATTTACTTTATTCGTAAACTGTTGATCTAATCTTTTACTCTGGACGCTCTTAGTGTGCACGTCTTTCTACATCGTTCTCACATATATGTATAATCTCAAAATTAAAGATGTAACCAAGATTTTGTAACAATATTTTGTTTTTAAAAGAGTGTCCATGGAGTTTCTTGCCCGTTCTTCTCCATAGAGATCTACGCTAGGGAATGGGCAACTACAGTACTTTCTCAAGTTATTATGCCTTGTGACTGGGACTGTAGCTTTGATTTTCTTTTTTGTATTTTTGACATTCAAAAGTGCCGTAATGGTCTAATTGAAATAAATGCTTTGAGTTTTGAGTTTTGAGTTTTAAACCTTACAGCAAATGACATACTTGCCGACCTAGTACCTACCTGACATTACCGACACTGAGCTTTTGGTAATTGCAAGTAGATCAGGATTTTGTTAGCTTTGTCTCTCTACTCGTAAGTAAAAACAAACCAAGCAGCCTACGATTTAATATTGAATGTCATTCATGTTCAAGAGCTAAATTCCCTTCTACATCGCGCATGATGACACACGGAGCACCACACTCCCCCACGACTGCTATATTAGCGATAAATCACTGCAATAATACACTTTTATTGTTATTTGTTACTATCGAACGCCGCATCCGCCATCTTTGCTAAGTTCGGATACGCGTTCAATTTGTGATGTCGTCTTCGTATTCGTATTTTTTATTACTGCAATTTAATATGTTATGTGAGTATGTATGAGATTAGACACAACGTCATGCCTGTAATTGTCGAAGGGTCAGGCAGCAGAAGTCAATAATACACTTTCTTCAGGAACGTCCATCAGCTCCTGCCCCAACACCACATTAACACTCCAGAGCAGAGTCATCTATGAATCTCCACCTTCAAATAAAATATAACCAATAGAACCTGCATATCTCTCGTACAATAAAGGAACCGTACGTAAATCCACTCCAGCGCCATCCCTCCTGAATTAATCAAGGCGAGTGCTTCCTCTCGACTCCAGTTATGACAGCTATAACTAATCCTCTCTGTTCGGCAGCTATTTATCACAACTACCCTCCGAGAGCTGCAGGGATTATTGCTAAACTATCGGTATTTACTTAAATTATTTTAGTGCTGACACTTCTAGTTTTTAGGGTTCCGTACCTCAGTCGGCAAAAACGGAATCCTTAAATAGGATCACTTTGTTCTCCGTCTGCCCGTCCGTCTGTCAAGACCCTTTTTCTCAGGAACGCGTGGAGGTATCAAGCTGAAATTATCATCAAATACTTAAGTCTGCTACTCCTTGGAACAGTGAAAAAATCTAACTTGTAAGTCAACGCAATCAAAAGATATTATGACCGTTTATGTCGCATGTACTTCCCGTTGACCCAGAATCATGAAATTTGGCAAAAAGCAATGTCTTACAGCACATGTGACCTAAAGGAAAAAATCTGAAAACCTACAAGTTTATACGGAACCCTCGATGCGCGAGTCCAACTCGCATTTGTTGAGTGATTTTGGCAGATGTTCTGGACCTGCGTTGTGGTCTACGATTTTAGAAACAATCTTTGATCAAAATTCAGCAGGTGGGACTAAATACTTATAGCTCAGTAACAGGTAACGATGTGCAAGATTGAAAACAAAACTAGACCGGTAAGGTTTGTTGGAAAAAAATAAACTATGACTATGAACTCTCAACTTTCAGGAAAGTTGGTTTGCACTTGCACCATTTGAAACTCAAACTTTTTTTTGAGAAGAAAACAATGCCATCATTTGAACCTAGCCAAAAACTGAACGGTTTGTTTCGAGATAAGCTAGTGTTGAAAATATGTATCTCCTGCTGATTAATTCTATATATGCCGCAGATTATATACCAAAAAAACATGGAGTCTGCCATGATGACATTCTCATTTTTCAAGACGACAAAAATGGATCCATCACCGCTCAATAAACAAAGCATAGCTAATTACGATGACTCAACCACAAAATACATAAAAATAATACCAAAATAGTTTAGCACTCAAATCGTTAATAAACTCCCCCTCGCTTCATCCCCAGTCTCCCCCAGCTGCCCAGGGACGAATAACATTTGTTGTCGCGGCCATTAACAACTTTTTAATTGTTAACAGTTTCCAGAGACAATAGGATTGTCTATGACAACATGACTGGCGTTAGGGGATCACTTTAGTTAAATTGTAATAGAATCACGATTTTTCATGATATTGTCTTTGGTTAATGAGTATCTTGGGATGTGTAGTAATTAGCCGCGTCTGTCTTTATTGTTCCAGAGTTATAGACAGTCATCGTTACTGGAGAAGTTTTGGGTCTCAAAATATGACAGAGGAAAACGTCGTGAGGACATTGGCATGCCATGCACACGACACCGCTCCACCGCTCATCCGCGCGGTCGGCCGGTGAAGCGGATCTCACGTTGCGTCGCACGTGTTCTAGATTCTTCTCTTTCCGGTTTTAGCTCGTGGGTTCGTACACAGGCAGTAGACATACACGTACTTTGTGCAATTCCCATAGCCTTGAAAACGGTACAGGACTCATCATCATCTAGCTGTTATGAGTATTTGTTTCCAGATTCACACCCCACGTAGTACTGGGTAATAAGATACCCCTTGGTAAGACTGGTTGTTAGAATTTTTGAGCCACTGACGAAGTAAGTACTAAAACGGTAAAGTACTATAACGCGAAAAAAACGGTAGGTATGCCCAGAACCAGAAATCGAAGACATGTGACATCTAGCAACCCGCACTGGGCCCGTACAGCCCAACCATCCGACGACAGAAAGGCCTGTTTCCTACAAATGAGAACATAACATCACGCCTGTAATCGCCGAAGAGTTAGGCACATGTGTACCTACCTAATAGTACCTACACCAGACACCTACATTCCGCCAGTTATGTTTAAGTCCCACGTAATAAGGGATGCCTATTAACCGTGCACAAAATCCAGACTACGTGGCTTCTAATGAGAAATTACTGATGAAAAAACCCAATAACAATTTTCCCGACCCGGGTATCGAAACCTATATAATACCTCATGTTCTACAGGACCAAAGAGGTAGTCCATTCAAGGCAAGTGGGAATATTTTTGCTGAATATGCTCTTACTCAGCGAGGAGGCCTGAATATTCAACAGTAGGAGCAATAAAAACTGACTGAATGTCTTTTAAAAAAAAACCGGTCAAGTGCGTGTCGAGCCACGCGCAGTATAGGGTTCCGTAGTAGCCCGTTATATTCAAGCAACTACTCTTAGGGTTTTTACAGACGAGCGGCATGTTGCCAACGGCATATAAACTGCAGCCGTCGCCACCTGTCGACGGTTGCCGCTCGTCTGTAAGAACCCTAAAGTCACTTTAAATGATTTATTAGGATTTTATATTTAGTACAAAATTATCCAACACCCAAGTTCAACCACTATTACTGCTAAACTGATACAGTTATCTTAACCGCTATAGTTTTCCTTTAAAGTTAAGCTTTTAGAGGGGAGGGACGCCCTATAACTGGAACAAAAATTTTCACTTTAAAGTTTAATATTTCGTAAATGGAGCATTATGAATCGAAAAATAGTACTAGAAACGCATAAGTCATTTTAAAAGACCTATTGAACGATACCTCACAAGATGGGGTAAACGACGAAAAAAACCTTCCCCACTTGTACCTACATATAGGGGAGCTACCCTAAACAATAATATTTTCCAAAATTTTATTTTCCTCCTCTAAATTACAGCTTTCCTACGGGAAAGCTGTAATTTAGTGGAGGTAACGGTCTCTTAGCAAACCTCGGACAGACAGACAGACGGACATGACGAAACTATAAGGATTCCTTGTCAGGACTACGGAACCCTAAAAATCAATATTCATCGTAAAAAAAACGAACTCGGAGAAGTATAAAGTCAATGATCTGGATCTCCCAGCATCCAATCTAATCAATCAATAGCTACAAAGGCGAGTGACTTGCATCCCTCCACAGATTTGTACTCGTATGTATATATAGACATTAATATTAAACATAAGCCATACAACTATGGAAGTAACAATAAAACTTTATGAGCGTGTCTTACGGTTACAAATTGTGCTTGGTGGGGTGGCCATGAGTCCTTATTGGAGACAGAATCGTAACGTTAGTCTATAGTTTTTGCTAAATAATTTGTAATTTATGAGAGTTTTTAAGAAACACGTTATTTTGAACAATAATAGTTACATAAACAAAGAACGTGAAAACTATAAGATCTAGCGAAACCGAAAGACACTTGTTCTTCCTGTCATTGAGATATATTATATATTTTTCCGGACCTGGGAGATCCTTCTAGTTATTACGGAGAAATTGGATTTCTAATACAAGTTTTAAATGTTACTAGATTACTATCCTTTAAATACTTCCATGACCCCTGTACTATTCTCAATGCATCCATCAGCAAAATGTTTTACCGTGATTTTTCACACGAAAAAAATTGGTTTCGCAATGAGCAATAATTTTTGCGTAGAGTTAGGTAGGTACTTAGTTTGATGTACAGAATGCCTGGTTAACTTATGAAGGGTTCGTTTACACCCTGTATTATTTGGTTGCTGTTAGACCGCGTCACCGAACTGTTAGGCAAAAGCCTCTCCATGACTTCAATGTAAGGTACGTAAACTTATATTGTCACTTACGGAATATCCTGAATATATATATTTGCTATCTGGTGTCCACGACACAAGCCTCGTTGCTTAGTGTGGCACTAGATGGCGCTGTGTCCAGCGATATTTATATTTTATTATATTTATTATCCTCCGTGATTGTTAATTGTTTTGAGCTCAAGATATTTCGATAAGTTTAGTTTTAAACCGTGAAAGCTTAAAACAGTGTAGTGTATGTAAGGTGTATTTCTGAAAAACTAAAGAATATGCTTACTTAAACTTATGGTGACCCGTCTTCGCCCCGCGGTAGTGACGAAACTGCCGGAAGTGCCGGAAGCTGTACGATCTGTCTGCTCGCCGCTCTCCGCTGAGCTTGCACATTTACTGCGCCGCGCCGTCGTGTTTGTACCCCGCCATGTTTGTGCACAATGGTGTGTCTTGCTGTCACGGCTCCTTTTTGCTTTTACTCTGTTTTTCTTAGTTTGGCGTGCTTTGTTTTAGTTTGGGGGATAGCCGGGTTATTTTGTGATTTATAGATCATTTAAAATGTCTCGCGTAAGGCAGGTCTGCACGTCGCAGTATTCCGCAAAGTGTGTGCAGCGGCACACTGCTGTACCGTGGTAATTCATTAGTTGGTGTGCCTCGGAAAAATAAGGTTATCGCTTAAAATTAAATACCGGATGACTTTTATTATCACTTTCCAAAAAAAAATGGGTACATATTAGGTGAACGCAGTAGAAGCTTATGGCAAAACCAAGTTTTTTTTAAATTCTTTCCACAGCTTAGAAAAAAATTGATCTATCATCAAAAAACGTTACAAATTTCAAGTAAACTTTTCTTAGTAGAACAAATAAGAGAAAATTTGAAAAAAAAAAAGAAAAATATAGAATTTCAAATCATACGCAACTCGCGTAATTTCGAATTTATTGAATTTTTCGAACTAAGAATGCCTTTTGCTTCTCGGTTTACCTATTATACCCATTTTTTTTGGAAAGTGATAAAAAGTCATCCGGTATACAGACGGAAAAAAAAGACTTATATAAACAACCGCAAATCTATAAAATAAAAGTTTTTTATTATTAAGTAAAAAATGGTTTTTCATTATGGTATACTTGCAAAATTTTTCGTTTTCCTTTATGTACCTTGAACACAATTAGTTTGCGGAACACTGGTACAGTGCTTAATTGGTTTTTGGGTTGGCTCCTTATAAAGCTTAAACTTTCCGATAACAATAAAATTATTGATCTCAGTG
Organism: Xestia sexstrigata; assembly: GCA_941918905.2. NCBI lineage: Eukaryota > Metazoa > Arthropoda > Insecta > Lepidoptera > Noctuidae > Xestia > Xestia sexstrigata. The sequence continues at coordinate 11,225,466 of OW799229.2, read as the reverse complement.
GCAACACAGTTTAAATTCGTGCCTAGATTGTAGCAAAGCTAGTTAAAAAATATTTATTCGTTATTTAAGTATCACCGTTACATGGGGCACAAACATAACTGGCGAAATGTAGACACTATAGAGCTCTGTCTAAGATGTGTCTCAAACATCTCAACATAGTAACAGTGAGGATGCACCCCAGCATCTTTGGAACTACATCAGACATCTATAAATCATGGCCGCCCCCTCGATACAGCGCGGCGGGGACGCCTCATTGACCACGCATTTACATACAGCTTCACAATCCTCACGATGACAACATATATTATGACTCAACGATAAAAAGGGGTCTGAATCAGAGAAAAAAGCGATTGCGAATGGTCCTGGTCCTTACAAGTAGGTATACGAACATTTTCGCGAGTTAGTGTCAAACTTTATTAGTATAGATTATTAACCAAGGGGATAAAGCAGTGTCTTCTGTCGCGGGTGACGATTTAAATCGCGAGCGTAACGAAGGACTCGAGGTTTACTCCCGAGCGTAGCGAGGGTGTTAAAAACTTAAATCACGAGCGAAGCGAGGGATTTAAGACGAGTCCTGAGTGTAGCGAGGGATTTAAGTTCACCCAAGACAAAGACAGCTTTATCACCGAGGAAAATACTCTACTTTTCGTACCATTTGTGAAAAAATTAACACAATAATAATATGAGATAAGCATTTTTTTTTAAATAATGACAATTAAAAGTAAAAGTTAACTATCTTTTATGTATTTGAAGAAAACAAAAACGCGGCAAATTCCTAGACTAATATTTTTTTGTCGGAAAAGCAAATGCATCAAGCTCATACGGCCTCGTCGGTTATCGTAATTTTATTTAAAAACCATAGCTGCATAATAAATGCGAATTCCTTTTTCAAAAAGATGTATAATGCTTTATATACAAACTCAATGGTGTAAACACAGATGTAGTTCAGTATAAATTTCGGTAAGTATTCCAAATTTAAATCACATTCTCCCCCTAGAGGATGAATAAAATTCAGTACAATTTTCTTTCCCTGTATTTAACAGATTAAAAATGACTATTGTTATGTTCGCTTTTTGTGGCATAGAATGTCACTTTTTTGAGCAAGTGGTACGAAAAACAAGTTTTCCGTAGCCAGTTGCCAAATGGCAAAAACGGAACCCATATTTATATGTATTTCCTTTGTTTCGCACATACAAATTTCATAGAATGTCCTTCGCCGAAAATTTTTCATATAATATATTTTGGTCCTTGTATTTTTATTTCGAATATTATTGTTTTAACGACTATTTACTTGAAAATTTTATTAACCCTTATTAAAAATAGTCGTTGGTCTCGTGGTGGCAAGCGTGACTGCTGAGTACGAGGTCCTGTGTTCGATTCCCAGGTCGGGCAAAGTGTTAATGGGTTTTTCCTTCAGGAATTTCTCCATAGCAGCCACGGAGTCTGGAATTGTGTCCTATTGATGGCATTAGGCTCGCCCCTACATAAGACTTAAACAGAACAGGCGAAATGTGGGTGTACTATTAGGTTCACCTCTGCCTAACCATTCGGGGATTACAGGCATGATGTTATAAAAAGATCTGTCGTTACAAAAAAAGTCCCAAATAAAACATTCACAATAAATAACTTACTTTACAAGTAGGTAAAATGAATGACAGTCACCAACTCTTGTGTTCCTCCCCTTTACTGCGCATGGTTGCCCTTGCGAGTCGTGGGTACTGCGTCCGTCCGTCCGTCTGTTTGTCCTACACGACCCTCGGCAGTCGGCAGTCTGTCCGTATGTCTGTCCTGCCTAGAGGGTCAAGTTAGGGTTGCCAACTTTTTTTGACAAAAAAAAAACGTATAAATTGGTTTGAATGGAACAAAATAAAATGTTTGGAAGAAAAAAAAGTATTTATCTAATTTTATGTTTTTATTGCCTTAAAAACGTATTTTTGAGTTTTTTATTTTGAATACCACTTTTTAGCCAGTTGTAGGTATCTTTTTTTTCACTCATGTTTATACTTTTGTATGACTATGGTAATTTTAGTTATTTTAGGGGTCACTGGTGTTGGTGTATCACTATCAGAACTACTCGTCAGTTTAAGCATTAATATTTACTTTAAAATGGATTCTTTAAATAAAAACAAAAACAACGGACAATTTCGATAGTGACAGATATCTGTGACAAATGTCAGAATGTCGACTGTCCTGTCACATTCACATCACATCTAACATCCAACATTTCGTTCAGTAATTAGACATATATCGTTTCCATCATCCGTTTTAACTTATGTGTACTAGATAAACTGTGTAATAGAAAAGTACCCATAATAAGTGTTTTGTTTTACGCATCACAGTAAAGGTTGGAAACAAAGTATTTTCATATACTTTATTTGCATGCAAAAGTATAAAGTATAGTTACCAAAAATAAAGTATGGTTGGCAACCCTAGGTCGAGTACGACACTCATTGTGATAAATGCTTGTAGAAATATGGTTAGTTTTCTTTGAAGCAGTATGGTTAGTTTTCGTAACCTTATTTAATTAAAACAGTTGTATTTACAACCAATATATAGTACTTATACAATAACTAAAGGGCTTGGACGATTTTTGTATGAAGCCTGGCCAGCCTAAATTCCGCTATATTTTCTTTTTTCAAAGTATAAAACCTACCTCAATCGATAGCTGGTATCAATACAAATAAGTTTTGTAAAAGACAAAATGTTCTAAAGTGTCACGTTTCTGAGATATGAGCTATCAACTTGTTTTTAAATCAACCTGGCTAAGTAAGCATGGGAAAAAGTCGCGAGTTTATGTATGTATTTAAAACGGAACATGTCTTCTTATATACTTTATTCCATCCATATTTAATCATTCATCCAATTTAAAAGCGACGAAACACTTTAAACTAATCACATCAAATCGTTCATAAAACTCAGTTTGCGAGCCTAATCGAATGTAACTGCTCATAAATATCTGTTAACTGTGGCTGCCTGACTGGCTAGCTCTAACTCACGTCGGTTAACTTATAAGTTAACGATTTATATCGAAGGGTCGAAGCTAATCAATGGGTAACTAAGAATCTAAGATGAACTTATTTTAATTGAATTGAAATACTTTTAACTCGCGTTGTAATAGGCATGGTATCTGTTTAGTGTAAGTCTGTGTCATCTGTGTGTAGTGTGTATAGTCTGTTGTATTATTTTTTGTCAATGGTGTCGATTCTGTTGTGCACAAACTAAACTTAATTTAGGCCTATAGAAACGAAGAGTGCACGTAAAAACATGTCGACTAAAAACACGGTGAAGCGCAAGGCATAAACTAGTTTGACATCTCTAACTTAGTTCATAGCTATATCCGTCCATTTTTCGCACTGCCTTTTAGTTAAAGATAGAAATAGCCTAAATTAAGTTTAGTTTGTGCACAACAGAATCGACACCAATGTCGAATTCTCGTTTGATCAAATCTCTACGTCAACGTGGTAATCTTTGTTTAACAGTTTGACAAGAAAGTGGTTTGTAACGAGACACGTTGACATTCGACGAACATACACAAACAAGGGGTTGAACTAGATACTTAGCGGTCGTGCAACCCCCAAGGTACTACTTATTTGTTGTCAACAGTTTCACTCGCGTTCTAGAGAAACTAATATATGAATGATAGCTAGTGTTACGATTCGTTTCTTTTATTTTTGACGTGATAACGTCTTATAAATCGCTGAACACCGGCTGCACGCACGAAAAAGTGTCACGAATCCTGCGATCAACGCCCAGCCCAAGCCCATGGACCTTGAAAACTGAAAATTTGCACAGTCGTTTCCTTTATAATGTAGACAAGGAATAAAGAAGGATTTTTTGAAATACAACCCCTAAGGGAGTTAAATGGGGGATGAAAGTTTGTATGAAAGTCCGTCTTGTCTGTCCGGATCTTAAAATTTTGTGTTTAGGCTGACAATTGAAAATTAATTTATACGTGTCTCAGCGTTTTTGATAATTACACTCCCAAAGGGTTAAAAAAGGGGATGAGAGTTTGTATGAAAGTCCGTCAGTTTTAATGTTAGGATTTTAAAATTTTGTGTTTAGGCTGACGATTGAAAATTAATTTATTCGTTGTTTATTACGTGTCTCAGCGTTTTTTATAATTCCACCCCCAAAGGGTTAAAAAAGGGGATGAAGTTGTGTATGGAAAGTCCTTAATTTTCTTAGTAATAATCACAAAAATTATTATCTAGGCGTATGGTTGGAAGCTAACGCAACGGTGTTGACAGAATTTCAATCCTTAAGGGGGTGAAAAGGGGGATGAAATTTTGTTTTTTAAGTTAAAATCACTAATATCATGAAAAATTACGTTGTCACGTAAAATTATCGTCTTTATACCGACTTTACAGACAACCATTTTTTTTATTAGTCTTATTAATTGTCGTCGTTGTGGTCGCTATCGTATGCGGCACAAGTTTCAAACTAACCAAAACTTCTCTTAATGAGATGACCATAAAGTTTCAGATTCAATCATAGATATCACATGTCTCCCTCTGTCCTCTCTGCATCGAAGTTGAGAGGGTCTGGCATGTGGTGACGTAATGAGCGATGAAATTGGACACTCCTGCAGTTTACAGATAATCTGATAAGTCTGTGGTCAGTCGGGTCAGTGACCTTGGAGTGAGTTTCATGTCTGAACCGATTTATAAATGTGTGTGCGCTAGAACCCTTAATAACCTGGGTGAAACTAGGCTAGGTGAAAAAAAAAGGGTGTAAAAGTACTCTTAACGAAGCCGAAAGGCGCTTGTTCTCCTCATCATTGCGATCATTTTTTTCCAGACCATTCCTGGGAACTTTCTAGTTCCGGAGATATTAATTGGGAGTCAAAGTTCCAATATTTTCACAAGTTTTTTAAATGTTATAAATTTACTAAACACCTCTACGGCCCCCGTACTTATCAATTCATCCATCAGCACAATGTTTTGAGTGCGTTACATTGAGTCTTACGATAAAAGCTGATTTTTCAACCAAAAAAAATCGGCTCCCAAATCCTAAATTTTGCATAGGTTTAGTGAAGGATCCGTTAACACCCTGTATAAGGACGACAAATTACACATATCGACATCGGTATTTTCAGTACTAGCATCTCAAAATTAATTTAAAAAGACTCTTTGTAATTTCTTGTTTGATAACAATATAAACTGTTTGAAACACATTTTTACTTATTATGATACTGTCTTTACAAACACTGACTTAAATATTTTTGTTTTTGTTTACAAGCTTCTCTTCTATCTGTGAAAACTTTTAATTGGCCTTATTTTTGTTACTCTTAATCGTGTAAATTTTTAGCTGTAAGTTTTCCTAAAAATGTAAAATATAAAAAAAAAAACTTTTTTGCAGGTTTTTTTATTTTTCCATTTTTTGTTGTAATATCCTATACAAATGTTTGCTATGCATTATTTTACATTGTTAACAATACATGTCATGGTAATAGGCTTATCCCCAATAAATGGAACTTAATATACCTAAACTGTCGAAATTCGGGTGTATTGTACACATCTGCGTACCCCTCAGGTCATACAGGCGTGATGTTACGTCTTGATGTTGTATAAACAATAAACGTCCAAGCGATTGCAGCAATCACGACCGATTTACCGTCTATTTTAGAAAAGTTCCATTGTATATCTCCGAAGATCAGCATCAGATTTTCACCAAATTTAAATGGGACCACCTCAGGAGTATATTCTTTCAAACAAAAATTTTGAGAATCGCTCCACAAATGGGGGAGAAATCGGTGAACATGTTGAAATTGGACCACACGACTTAAGTAAAAATGTTCATAAAACGAAAAATGCTGGTCTAAACTATGTTAAATTTTTATGGGACCAAATGGCAACTATTCAGCATCAAACTAAAGAAGAATCGCGTAAATCGGATCACAAATCTCAGCGTAATCGGTTACTTACATGTCATACATAAAAAAAAAAAACAATCGGTTAAAAATAAAATTTCTATCTTCAATTTAAATGCGAATCTGTCTGTTTCTCTATTACCTAGTGGTAGCTATTAATTACGTGCTCACAAAAGATTTTCTCTAGCCAACGCCAAAGGGCAAGTTAATAAACTGCAAATAAATACCTTTATAGATAGGTATTAGGATTTTTAAACGGCACGGTTGCTGCAGTGGCTGATCGACTAGCTGCTGCGCTGCGTGTCGCGGGTTCGATTCCCATACGGAAAAAATATACAGGGTGTTAACGGGCCCTTCATGAAGCCGTCAACCAAGCATTCTGTACATCAAACTAAGTAACTCTACGCATAAATGATTGCTAGGAAATGACTTTTTTTTGGGGTGAAAAATCACGTTTTACGGTAAAACTCAATGTAACGCACACAAAACATTGTGCTGATGGATGTTTTGAATAGTTACAGGCCCTGGAGGTAATTTAAAGTAATGTTATAACCTTAGAAACTTGTATAGAAGAACCTTGTCAAAAAGTTGGAACTTTGACCTCCAATATCTCCGTAACTAGAAGGTTCCCAGGTATGGTCTAGAACAAAAAAATGATCGCAATGACGGGGAGAACAAGTGTATTTCGAGTACTTTTACACCCTTTATTTGTATTACCTACAGGTACTTAATTGTTACGGGTCAACAATGTGAGGATTTTTTACACGGATTCTACCTATTATCCTTTTTCTAAAAGAAAAATAGCCAAAACTACTCCTTAAACATCAGCTATGTGCCAGTAAAAGTCGGTCCAGCCGTTTCGAAGATTAGCCGGAACAAACAGACACAAACACATTTTTATTTTTTATAAATGTGTATTTTTGAGTACCATAAGTAATAATATAGGTACTTCCATATGCATTCAGTAAAAAGCTATTATTTTGAAATTACAAACAGAGACTTAAATTTTATGTATTTGTACAAATTGCGAAGTCTTTTTAATTCTGATTTAATGACGTCGCCAATACATCCAAGCATCCAAAATTATTCATCCCCGTTCATCCCTAAATCGATTGCCATTCGGTTCATAAAGTAATGTTCTTTGACCCCCTCAGAAACAACCTCCCAGTCCATTTCCTACCTTAACTGTTCGGATTAAGGTTTAAATTATCTTGACATTGTCTTCAAAAGATATGTGTAACAATTTTCAACCTTGCAACAATGGACTAAGGTATATTATAGGTTGTGTGATAACATTTTGTTTTTCATTGTGGTTTGGAAATGAGCCGTTGATAAAGTTGTATTAAAATGCCATAAATCTAGTAGAATTGATTTTCCACGCAGTTTTTATGTGAAATGAAAACTCACTTTTACATGACATCCTAACATTACGCATGTTTTTGCCGAAGGGTTAGGTAGAAGTGTACTACTTATACTACCTAGAGTACAATTCGCCATTTATATAATCTTCGTCAAAAAATTGTCATGTGCCGAGCGAATCAGTGAGGGTAAATGCCGAACGATGTTTTTCGATCGTATAAGAAGAATTCAGTTCGGGTTAGTTGTTTAACAAATAGTGCGGAATGGAACGTGCCCACCCGAAAGGTAGCCCCTTCAACCTTCACAGGAAATCTTTTTAACCGACTTCAAAAAAGGAGGAGGTATGTATTTTTTTTAATGTATGTTACCTGATTTCTCTCCCATTTGTGGACCGATTCTCCAAATTCTTTTTTTATTTGAAAGAGTATACTCATGAGGTGGTCCCATTTAAATTTTGTGAAGATCTGATGCTGATCTTTGGAGATATACAATGGAACTCTTCAAAAATATACGGCAAATCTGTCGTGATAGCTGCAATCGCTTGAATGTTTATTGTTTATACAACAACATGACGTAACATCACACCTGTATGCTCTGAGGGGGTGCGCAGATGTGTACAATACACCCAGAGTTCGACAGTTAGGTATGTTTGCGGATGGATGGATAAATATTTTATTGGCATGTCAGAAGTATTGTGAGAGGAATTTATGAATGTGTGAACCTTTACTTTGTTATTTTGTATATTTTAATTTTATGTCATCTCTTACTAGTTCTAGTTTTAGTTACAATAATTGGTTTAAATATCATTTGCCTAGCCTTTTCCCAACTATGTTGGGGTCGGCCTCCAGTCTAACCAGATTTAGCTGAATACCAGTATTTTACATGGAGCGACTGCCTAACTGACCTCCACAACCTAGTTAGTACTGAGTAATACGATACCCCTTGGTAAGACTGGTTGTCAGACTTTTTGGGCCACTGACTACCTGTAACGACTGTCAAAGATCTTCAATTGACAGCCGGGACCAACTGCTTAACGTGCTTTCCGAGGCACGGAGGAAACTCGGTATGTAATTCTTGTTCACCCTTCCACAGACCAACCTAGGCAAGCACGGCTTAACCTAAAGATCGACCCGAGCGGCTGTTATTATTTAGCCACGAGCTCCTCTTGGTTTAAAAATAACCGTTGTAATTAAATAAATAAATAAATGTAAAGTTCCATTTATTGGGGATAAGCTGATTACCACCCAAGTAACAAAAATTGGTACTATAAAAGTCCTGAGAACGTTTTGGAGTGCTATAAAGCTTCATGATTAGTACTATAATGGTGTTGTAAACGTTTACAAAACCCCAAATAGGCCCGAGTTTTGTCACGGATTTATTCTATAAACATTACATACTCGTAAAGGCTCTCACGGTGATAAATCAGCTCGATAGTTGAAATGTAAAAGTGTAGTGAAACGCTTTTTAGTACTAAAATAGTGCTGTCCGCAAAGTTTATTTCACGAATTTGTTCTATAAAAGTAACCAAAATATGTCTAAGGTGCTTTTTTGCACTGTAAACGATTTGAGTGATCTTTCTATCACACTTATATAGTTTACCATTTTTTATCCGTGTTGTGTCAGTCGTGTTCCTCAAGAAAACAAAAAATATCGGTAATGTCAATGGTTATGTCATTTGCCATTGTTGCCTAATGTATCATTGTAATAAAAAGGACATTTACTACAAACGCAACTCTGCCATAACTTGCACTTTCGAATTTGACAATGCGCCCTCATTATTTTCGTGTTTTAATTAAATCTTAATTAATAAAATAAGGACTTGTCCCGACTATGGATCCTATGGTACACATTGGCTCCAGCCGTGCTGCTAATGTCCTATCGCGGCAGAAAACAGCGGCCATCTTTTCACCGAAAACGAATTAGGGGTCCTTGTATAAATATAAAATAGTGTAGTCAAAATAAATTTCTTTGCATGGAGTTGCATTAAATGCACACTAGGGCATAATTTGGGATTGTAGCAATCTAAAGACTTACGAGTCGACCAAAAATACCATTATGAAATACTAGTGATGTAATTGTTACTGAAAAGTTATTATAGATCCAATTCGTTCATAATTATTAATTTTAGTGTTTTATGTCACGCTTTAGTCTCGTAGCAGTAACACCAACTCACTTGTACAGCTATTTGGATTTAAGTTATTTAGCAATTGCGCCAGGAGTCGCTATGGTACTATTTAGTACTATGGAAGAGTTTTCATGATTTTTACAGAACTGGCCCCGTAGCGATGTTGAAGGAGCTTTTATGAATCTAAAAGGTTAGGTAAAGGTTATGTAAGGTACTTTTATAGTGCAAATTGATCCTGTAATAGTGTTTTTCATACTGCTACAATCCTAGTACTGTAATAGTACATTATGATATAAGTGCGGTAAGTTGAAAATTATAGCCGAGGCGATATTGCTAGCCCGAGCCGTAGGTGAGGGCTACAAGAAAGCAGAGGCTGTAATTATAAAAGCGTGTCATACGACGGTTTATAACATATTTGCGAGGAAATAAATAAAACTCGGACTTTCTTAAACGAATAAATCTTTAATCACTTGTTAGAGCAGTTATAAAATATTTGAACAATTTGTAAAATTAATTATTACGTTTTAATTAATTAATTAATTATTATTCGTCCCATTGCCGTAGGGTTTAATGTTGTCAAGTTATTATAATTATATTTTATCTCCCAAAGTTAATTTTATTCATAAAATGTTGACCACTTTTCTGACATAAAAACTCCTTGCTAAGATTAAAAAAAGTAACGTTCGTTTTAGACGGAGCATTTTTTTTTTATGGGACAAGCCCGCCATACTGTTCTCAAACCACTGTAACTCCTGAAAGCCAGAATCAACAGTGGCGACCACCAGAAAAGCGCCGAGACAATGAAGCTCAACTTAGTCCCAGAGAATGAATTTAACTGTCTTGGATCCCGCAACGAAATTAATCAGAAAAGTATAGTAAGAGGAGAAGGAAAAAACCGTAATTTCCACTTCCCTCCATTTCAGTAGGAGACAGAACGAAACAAGGCCAATAGGCACAAAGGGACGTTTACAACTGGGATAGGCCCAGTTGCCTAGCACCACGGATAAATATTAACATTAATGGGTCCTAAGTTTTGAGCTGTTATATTTGATTCCAATAATAGGTATGGCAAAAACGCTTGAACGCACGAACGCATTTGTTCTAGTTTCCACAAGGTCTGTATAGTAAATAATTCCGAATGTAACCTGTACACTATCACTAGTACCAAAATCGTTTTTTTCTTTTCTATTACAGTTCAATTCTTTTAAGATTCTTTTGTATGGTCCTGTAAGCGTTCTAAGAGCTAAATTATAGAACTTAAATGCTTTTTAATCTTATAGAACTAAAACGCTTTGTTACAAACATCTATAGTACCAGCAGTCACAATGGTTACCGTTATAGGCCTACTATATCACTCTTTGGCGATAAAACGCCTTGGTTATAGAACCTTTTGTTACTTGGGCATGACATGTATTGTTAATAATGTAAAATAAATTCATGGCGACTTGTTTGGGAACAACTAAAAATGGAAAAATAAATTAAAACTTTTTTGCAAAAAATAAAACCGACTTAAAAAAAAAAAACAAACAAAAAAAGACACAATCAAACAAAAAAAAACTAAACGAAAAACAAAAAAGTGAAAAATAACTTTTTTTTAAGTTCACAAGAACTATAATAGTATGTATTTACAAGGCAAATGTGAATGGAAACTCTGACCTTATTTTTGAGGTTCTCCAGAAAGGTCAGGTGCGTAGTACTCGCCACCGGCGTGCGTGTATGACCAGATGTGTGAACGTGGACGAGGCCAAAGGAGTATGTGAGGACCGTAGAGACCGTAGAGCTCCATCGGGAAGGGCGTGAGTTTATATATAATTACGTAGAAAAAAAACTGATATAAAATCTTTGACAGCAAAAGGAACGCACCCAAAACCAGAGAAGACCTATCAAAATCGAAAGACAGAATCAGAAAAGCAGGTAAAATCGTAAATTGTAACCGCAAACAAATTCTTGGCAAAATTGTGGCGCAGCTCTTCAGTATCACCCAGCAATGACGAGTGACGAGTGGTAATTGAAGTGTCAGTTCCTCGATGCAGGAACAATGGAACAAAGGGAAGATGATACCTGTAACCCCGGTATGTTTCAGACGAACCCTGTTCCGAGTAGCAAGACCTCGACAATGATTATACTAGTTGTGTTCGCAGTTATATTTCTATGTGTTATCACAACTTGCGTCAATTATGTCTCTGTTCTCTCGGGGAAAAAGGAAAAAACCACAGAAACAAACCAAAGAAAGATGCGGTTCGTTGACGAAAGTCCCGTGAATAAGTGGATGAGCCATGTCGTGTCGTTAAGCGCAGATAGCAAGATACATCGCAATCGCACGACGGGTCTGGCTGAGCGGTTCCCTTATGTGGTTGCCGTGACTAGAAACTCGAGTAAGGTGTGGAGATTTGCGTGCTTTGGTAGTGTTGTGTTGATGAAGTGGATAGTCACTGGTGCACATTGCAGGTGAGTCTTCGTCAAAGCATTTGTCAGCATGTAGAGAGCAGTGTTTGTCCAGTGGTAACTTTATTTTTTCGTGTGGAAATCCTCAATGGATGTCCCCCGCCGTGGGGCCGGCGGAGGGGTCTGTCAGACTCCTACTGACTAAAAAGCCACACGGTGTTCCTCCTCGTCACTTCTGGCTGGGGTGCGAGTACACAGTTGCATTCTTTACAATCACCCCAGCAGTGATGGTTTGCTTGCGACAAACATCGTCTCAGGTAAACGGGAGGAGTGAGCTGGTTCTCGGTGCCAGCCTCATGCATGCGGTGGTAATAATATCGTCCACCCATCTTGCTGGTAAGCACAATTAAAGGGAAAATTCCGAAAAATAAAAAATGTTGAAAATTAAGGCAAATTTTGGTACTTAGTTTTCGCGAAAATCTAAATTTGTCCATATAAGTATATATTTGTATCGTGTTGACTCAGGAGTAAGTACTATATACCTCAGTATCTGGTATAAATTTCAACTTGCTTGGTCCATCCGTTCCTGAGAATATCGGTGGTGACAGACGGACAAGAGAGTGGTCTTATACGGGTTCCTTTTTTGCCTATTGAGGTAGGGAACCATAAAAAGGGATAAATGATAGCGTGACGGCTGGCAGAGGAGAATGGAACACAATAACGTGTTACACCGATCCAGGAAGACGAAGATAAATCTGTGCGTACCTATCACAAATGAACGTTCGTAGTGTACCTTTCAAAATAAATAAAAAACCGGTTTCTGAGCATAACAAGAAAAGGAACGCATTAATTATTTTAATCTTTGGAACGCATTCAAAACTCGTCATCAGAAAAGCTGTCAAAATTGTATGACATAATTATTATACCAGATTCTGTCAGATTCGGATTGTTCTGAAATCTATAAGTTAAATTTCACGCAGAAATTTTCAAAATTATGGTGAAATTTATAACACAACATCACGGCTATAATCCCCGAAGGGTTAGGCATAGGGTATAACAGTACACCCGCAAACGCGCATATTCTAACCATCAAAAATAGCCTAAATTTAAAAAATGGTGGACAAAAACATAAAAATATTCATAGTTGCAATTACTATAGTCTTTTTTATGGTTCTTGCATTGGCTTCTCAATTGAATACGGCTGCAGTTGAATCTGATAAAGACACGGCGAACTCTAAACAAAAATGTCCTTTAGAGTTGAAACATGTGATCGCTTTGACCGACGATAATATGAATTACTCCATGGAGTTGGCTGAGCGGTTTCCGTATGTGGTTGCTGTGACTGTGAATACAAACTCGATTGATAGCGTTTGGAGTTTCAAGTGTTTTGGTAGTGTTATACCGGGTAAATGGATCGTTACCGCTGCACATTGCCGTTCTAGGTGAGTTGCAGGACGGTTTATGTTATGTACTAGCTGTTGCCTGCCAACCTTCATCCGCGTGAAGTTATTATAAAAATATTCCGATTCCGTTAACAATTTCATTGGTTTTTTTGCACGGGTACCGTGCAAAAAAAAACAATGAAATTGAAGTTGAGTGAAGTTTCTCCTTGTAACATAAGCTATCTACCAGTAAAAATTCCCCTATCCATTTGCATACAACTTTAAGACCTAATATAACTTGGCATACTTTTGTTACTCCTAATTATATTTTCGCTTAACAGCTTACGCATAATCTTTTTAAGCATAATTTCTCTAATCATAATAATGATTAAGCATAACATTCTTATGCATAAATTTATTTACGCATAATGATATTAAAACATATTTTTTATAGGTATAACAAAGAAGCATAATAATTAACTCCTAAAATGTTAGACATACCCTAATTGGATATACAAATTTATTTTGACGATTGGAAAAAAAACCATATCTCCTGAAGCAGGTAACACATAACATATTAATGTTTTGAACATAGTTGATTGTGATCATATGTGAGTTTTTCCCTGTAAGAAGCATGCAAACATGCATACATCATGCATGCAGCAAGCATGCGTGCAGCAAGCATGCAGCATGCAAGCAAACATGCAGCAAGCATACATGCAGTATGCAACATGCAGCAGGCATGGTTTCTGTCACGGCTCCGGCGCTGCGGGGCTCCGGCGGTCCCACGCTAGCGTATCGTCGCAGATGTGTTTTACGCTCACCACCACAGCTTCGGCTTGCTGGCCAGCCTCAGCTGCGGCGGCGAGCGTTACAACCCCCTGCTCCTCAGCTCGCGGGCCACATCAGCCTCAGCTGCGGCGGCGAGCGTTACAACCACCTGCTCCTCAGCTTGCGGGCCACATCAGCCTCAGCTGCGGCGGCGAGCGTTACAACCACCTGCTCCTCAGCTTGCGGGCCGCCTCGCCCCTCCGCGCCTATCGGGCTTAGATTACACTCTAGGGGTAGAGCAAACAAGACTACGTGGAGTCGGTTTTGCAGCGATTCGTTTCTGTCACTAACTTTTGTAGCACAACTTAATGAATTTTTAATTCAAAATAAATACGTAAAACAAAAATTAAATTTGATTCCGGTATTTATATTTATTGTATGCCTAAATACCATTATTCTAATAGTCATTATGCCTAGTAACATTATGTGAATTCAATTTATGCCAAAACGAATTAGCTTTCAAGATGATTATGTCAAAGTAAACTGTATGCCAAAAAAAAATTTGGCAAAGTATTATTATGGCAAAACAAATTATGCCAAAGCATATTAGGAAAAAGAACATTATGCAAAAAGAAGGGATCCCGTAAAAATCCCGTCAAAATCAGTCCAGTCGTTTCGGAGATTAACAGGAACAAACAGACAGACAGACCGACAGACAGAAAAAAACATGAATTTTTTGTTGGGTACCGTATACAACTTTCGAAGGCATTCAGAAAAAACTTTTTTGCAAAAAATAAAACCGACTTCAAAAACACAACAAAGTGAAAAAAACCTTGAGCTTCAGAAGTCGGTGACTTCTGTGTGTTTGATTCAGTTTATTTGCCACCGGCTTCTGAAGCTAAATTTATTTTACACTTAGTTGTGTTTTTGAAGTCGGTTTTTAATTTTTCCATTTTTAGTTGTATTAGCCTATAAAAATATTAGCTATACATTTATTTTAACATAACATCACGCCTGTAATCGCCGAAGAGTTGGGCTGAGGTGTACCTAATAGTACCTACCCACATTTCGCCTGTAATGGGGGGCGAGCGCTGGCGCAAATCCAGACTACGTGGCTGCTACTGAGAAATTCCTGATGGAAAAACCCAATAACACTTTGTCCGACCTAGGAATCTAAGCCAGGACCTCATGGTAAGTTGTTGCCACCACTAGACCAACGAGGCAGTCATTTATTTCATATTGTTAATAATACGTATGTCATGGTAATAGACATATCCCCAATAAAATGGAACCTAACATACCTAACTGTCGAAATGTGGGTGTACTGTACACATCTGCATACCCCCTCAGAGCATACAGGCGTTATGATATGTTATGATGTTGTGAAAACAACAAACATCCAAGCGATTGCAGCAATCATGACCGATTTGCTGTCTATAATTGAAGAGTTCCATTGTATTTCTCCGAAGATCACCATCAGATCTTCACCAAATTTAAACGGGACTACCGCGAAGTAATTTCCTTCCAAACAAAAAAAGAATCATCGAAATCGGTTTACAATTGGCAAAAAAAAGGCTGAAAAACACAGAAAAAAAAATAAAAAAAACAGACGAATTGATAACCTCCTCTTTTTGGAAGTCGGGTAAAAAAATCTAATATCTTGAAATTACAAACTGCCACTTCAATTTCATTTATTTGTATAGATCAATTGCCGTGTCTTAGGGTTCCTCTGATCCTCTCTGAGGTTCCGGGGTCGGAGGCTGTAATCCAGCACGGTGCGGGTTGTCATGTTGCCTTAATTTTGCTCTCCGAGACAAGACATTTTCTTTCACTGTTTTGAGAGCGGTGCAGAAATAAATTAAACTTGAATTTAAACTGCATTGCGTGCCTCTTCGCTCGGAACTCATCACAACTGCTCTCATATCTGCAATCTGTACTGGCGTTTTAACTAGTCGAGCTGTGAACTGCTCCATGATGATAATGTATGGGTTATAAATATGTTCCATATGTCAGACTTGACTTCCCGTCTAACCGGATGCAACTGAATACCAGTGTATTACATGGAGCATGTGACAGCTTACTTGACCTACACAACTCAAATAGGTACTTGGTATCACGGTACCCCTTGGTAAGACTGGATGTCAGACTTCCAATCTTCTGACTAGTCGTAACAAGTGACAGTCAGGCAGGACTATTGTATTGTATATCGGGCTGGTGTCCGCAACTCCACGTCCAAAGCGCGTAACTTACGCACTTATAGGTCTCAACTGAAATACCTAAATGGTAATTTCTCCTTACAGGTTCCCAGGACACACACACCGAGCGATCCTCTACCACGACTATTCTCATAATCATACATATTCGTTCCCCATCCTCTTCTGGAGGATCCACGAGAAATACAACAAGAGTTCGCTCACTCCAAAATACGATATCGCAGTTGCCAAACTCAACATCGAAAATTACCCATTTCAATTGCGACCGTCAGTCATTGACCATTCCATGGCAACTGAGATAGAAGCCAGTGTATGGAAGACTGTAGCTACCATGGACAAGAAGCTGTACCTCACCAACCAGTTTGATAAGTATGATGTGAAGATTGGCAATGCGGGGAGATGCTTCGAGAGCTACGGCGTCGAAATCGATGATGCGTTGATCTGTGTCGATATGTCACAGTTTGATGATTGTTTTACGCACGATTTTGGACCTATATATTCAGGCGATAAACTTGTAGGTCTAGTATTGATTAAACCCGTGGATTGTGATATGAAATTGGCTATTTTTACAAATATATCTTATCATACTAGTTGGATTTTGAAGACTACTCGTGATTCGTGATTTTTTGTTTTATTTGCATAATACAAACATAAACTCACGGCTTTTTCCCTAAAAGGGTTATCAGAAACTACAGAACACCTGGTATAATCCTTACATACTCGTTTCGGCTCATCCGCGTTCATGCATCAAGTCAAACTGGTACGCCGGTTGTGAGGACTACGCACTTCACAGTTTTATTTGTTAAGTTTTTTATGAACGTTAAACTTAAACGGAATTGGGCATTCCACGTTTTGTATGGCCCATAATTAGTGCCATCTATGACAATAATTAAGAACTAACATCAAAATTTTGAATCGTGTAAGACCATTTAGGAAAACCCGACAACAACTGTCACACAGTAGCCCATCAGGAACAACACCCGTCTGCTCGGAGTTTCTTGTCGGTTCTTCTCCATAGGAAACCTTTCCTCGACGTTTTGTAAGTGCTCATGTAGGCCCATATGTGAAATAAAATGTTTTTATTTTGATCTTCCCAGAACTACTAAAAATAGCAGCCTTTTCTAGCGAGTGTAGCGTCTACAAGTGGCGAGTGGCGAAAACCTGGACAGTGACTGTTGACTCCTGTACGAATGGTTCACACCACTATAAACAATATTTTTCCACTACTCTCCTTAGTTGATCCTTACCCACTGTACTAATCTACTTCGCTAAACGCTTGACCAATGTAAATCGGGCTTTGGGCTTAACGCGTCCAGTATCCCGTGAGGCAGCAGACGGCCCATTGAAAACAATGCATTATAAACTTTCAGAACCTACTACACAATAAATACACCTGCAATCTATGCAAATAATTCCTGACCTCGTCCCGGAGTGTAAAACTTTCCTCGTTACGTAATAGCCTCTATTAGCGCGCGTGGAACACTAACCGTCGCCTTCTCGGGTCTAGTGTGATGGGGGCGACGGATGTCGCCCCTGGAGCTATTTAGGGGGCCCGAAAGGGGGCGTTGTCCGCCCTCTGCTAGATTTGGACGTCGCGTCGTGAACGCCCCTGCCAGTCACGATAATATTCAGCCACAATTTTTTCATGGGTCACCTACATCATCCTAATTCATCAGCGCGTAAGTCGCCGGGGGTAGGGGGGGCAGCTGCCCCCCTCTAGAGGCGTAGTATTTTTAAATGTTATTACTTTTCCTGCCTGATGCTACAAAATTAGTAAGTACGTAATAAATTGTACCGTACAGTAGAATCACTTTCAAACTAAAATATTTTTAAGGCACACATATGAGCTTCTGAGTAGGTACTCGTAGTAGTAACACATTTTCTTTAAGCAAATGCGTGCGGTTCGTACTTCGAACCCTTCAAATCTTTTACGAGTATCACAAAGACTTTTTTTTTTCTGCCTCTGGATTGGCACTCCATCATCATGGACCGCATGGACCGAAGAGTCTGAAATAAGTTAGGAGACCCTACACCGTACAAATTGATTACAATTTTAATTTTTTTTCTGAAGTAATATAAGAAAAAAACGGCCAAGTGCGAGTTGGACTCGCTCACCGAGGGTTCCGTATTAAACTTGTAGGTATTTGGTTATTAAGCTACATATTTACGGTTTCCAGATTTTTTCCTTAGCATGTGCTGTAAGACTTTACTTTTTTTCCAAATTTCATCATTCTAGGTCAACGGGAAGTACCCTATAAATTTTAATTCCCTTGAGAGTGTCGATTTATACGTTATTTGCGGCATATTACGGCCGTATCTTTCTCAGAAGTTTAAGTTTTTTTACAGCTTCAGGAGATTGTAGACTTGAGTGTATGGTTTTAATTTCAACTCGATACCTCCACGCGTTCCGTGATCCGATAAAGGGTCTTGACAGACAGACGGCGTACTTTAAATAAAGACTATATTTTTATGAAAATGAAAAGTTTTCAGATTTTTCCCTGTATTTGTAGTACAAGACGATATTACTTGCCAAATTTCACTAGGCCAACGGGAAGTACCTGAATGAATTTTGATTCTCTTGAGAGTTTTGAAATATACGGTTTTTGCGACATAAACGCCGGTATCTTTTTTTTAACGTTAACTTAGAAGGTTGATTTTTTCACAGCTTTATAGGACATGGTTTTAATTTCACCAGGATACCTCAACGCGTTCTCGAGATAAAGGGTTTTGACAGACAGACGAACGGACAACAAAGTGATCCTATAAGGATTCTGTTTTTTCCTTTTGACGTACGGAACCCTAAAAGCAAAAAAAATACTAACGTCATCCATAATACGTAGTATGTGTAGCTTTCAAAATCCAGTTTGTATAGTACGAAACATTAGTAAAAATCGCCAGCTTCATATCACAATCCTTAGGCTTCACTGTCAGGAGACCCACAACCTTGTCACCAGCAAATAAAGGTCCAAATTCGTGTACAAAACAGTCATCATGATTTGACACATCTATGCATATCAGACTCTGATCCAGTTCTATTCCGTAACCTTCGAAACACTTCCCTGGATTCGTGATGTACACTTCATATTTATCTAAGTCGTTAGTCAAAAAAATCCTCTTGTCCATGGTCGAAAGTGTCTTCCAAACGCTAGCATCAAGTTGAGATACTGCAGCTCTTTCGTCAAAAACTGAAGGTTTCACGTTATCGTAAGGGGAAAAGTCCGCGTTCAGCTTGGCTACTGCAATATCGTTGTGGTGTTGGCTGCTGATGTTGTACTTCTCGTGAATGCGCCAGAATAAGATAGGGTATGTGTGGGTGTAGTTGCGAGCGAAGTCATTGAAGAGGAGGACTCGATGGGTCTGGTCGTAGCCTCTGTAAAAATATGTAGTCATATGTTAATTCTTAGGGGCCGCCTCCACGAGCGAGAGAATCGCGGCGATATATTCGTATAGAAATACGTTGCATCGCCGCGATTTGCTCGCTCGTGGAGGCGGCCCCTAGGCCTTCTGCCTCGTTGGTCAAGTGAACTCGAGTGGTCACAAGTGCGACGGCTGAACATGAGCTCCGGTCGGGCAAAGTGTTATTGGGTTTTTCCACCAGGAAATTCTCTGTACCAGCCGTACTATTAAGGTACACCTCTGCGTAAACCTTTGGAGAAACAGGCGTTATGTTATGTTTATGTCCATTAGGTTAGGACTACAAGAAAAAATTGATGGATTATGCGAGTTATTATTTAAAAGAAAAAGGGGTAAATGACTTATGTGTAAACATTATTTGTACGCCTTGCAAGGCAACACACAGTGACACATATTTTTTTTTATAACATGGGTACCTAATTATTTTTATTTCAATTTGAATAGCATAAAGTAAAAACGTTGCGTCGATCCCTGGTAACAGGGATAGGGGGAAGATGATGACGAGGTTAGGACTGTTTCGCTACTACCAGAAAGCTGAGGGGAGTGATGCATCTCCTATAGACTTACTCAGGTACTTACCGGACACGGTTGCTTCGGCGAGCACCTGAATAAGATTGGGCGAGAGGACACAGCAAATTGCCATCATTGTGGAGGTGGCCTGGACTCAGCACAGGACACGCTCGAGGAATGTCCTGCAGGGGACTCTGCACGACGGCTCCTGGTCGCCAGGATCGGGCAAGACCTGTCTCTACCAGCCATAGTTGGGGCTATGCTAGCGGAGTCTGACAACTGGAGGGAGGTGTCCTCGTTCTGTGAGACCGTGATGGCCCAAAAGAAGGCCGAGCGGGATCGTGAGAGAGCCGATCTCGGTAGGAGAAGAAGTCGTCGGGGAGGCGACCGACGCCGAAACCCCGCCTGCATTACTTAAAGCAAATCGGACTTTGGGGTCACGCGCGTTCAGAGTGGGGATTCTGTGTTCTCACCGAGTAACCTCAGAAATGAACAACTCTACGCGAGCGATGTAAAGGGCCAAAGCTAACAGTAACTTAACACAGGTTTCGTGTATTTTTACTTTAATAATAAAATATAAACCCTCACCTGCAGTGCGCAGAAGTAACCATCCACTTCACAAGCACAATGCTAGCAAAGCAAGCGAAAGACCACAGATCAGACGTGTTCTTCGTGACGGCAGCTACGTATGGGAACCGCACAGCGCTCCTCAACGACGTGTTCTCCATCAGAGAGATCACTCCCATTAACTTCGTCTTGGGGTACTGGAAGACTGTCTCTCCAATTATGAACTCTCTTTTTCTCTCTTCAACAGTTATGTCCGTGGCGTATTTCACCATCACGCAAACAGCCATTATGGCTATTAATATGAAAATGGTTAACACGATGCATGCTGCTTTCATTATGAATGTTCTTATAGATCTACTACCTATACGTTATTGATTATTTTAAAGTTTATAAAATTGTCTTGTTGATGCAAGAATTCTGCACGGTTTTGTTTGCACATTGCTACAATGTTCTGTTGGCATTTGATTGACATTGTCACTATTCTATAGCGCTGTCTCTTTCACAAATTTTATAAGCGGTCCGAATCGTGTTGTGCTGAAGCTTGTTTTAAGGCAAAAAGTATGAATGTCTTTATTTTAAGGACATCATACATCATGGTACGTAAACGCAAAGGAAAGGGCTTGTACACGAAACTGCGATGCGACGTCGCATCGTAAAAATCTACGAGCTCCCACGACGCAACGCAAGAACTTGCGAATCGATTCGCATCGCAAGAATCAAAATCCCAAAATCATCTTTGTTTCTTTTTCCTGTATCTCCTTAGCAATAACAAAAGTGCACACTTCTTTTTACGATCCATGTCACGACCTAGTTTACAAAATACGTTCAGTACAGTTGATGGTCGTCGAAGAAATGGTCACCCGAATCGTGGAAAGGAGACGCCTTGCCGCACAAAATCGCATCGCAGCAATTCGTGTCGCAGTTTTCTGCGTTGCGAATTCGCATCGCGTCGATTTGCAGTTTCGTGTACAAGCCCAAAATAGGACTGACTTCATGGTAGCCTTTGTTCCCGAGGAAAACAACAATAACGTGCTTTATGATAATAGATAGCTCCACGTGTCTTTCAAATCATGATTGAATTACTTATTACAAGCACTAGTACAACCCGGATTGATTATCAAATTCTAAATTAACGCGAGCGAAGCCGCGGGTAAGAGCTAGTCCGTGAATAATTCAATGTTTTGATCTAAAAATGTACCTCTGTGTTTATCTTGGCATTTCTTCAGAGGCGGCTAAGAAACAGCGTCGCCACCTAATTCACCGGTGTCTCAACTCCATAAATGTTCAAATACAAACCAATTGACTCCTGCTTATCCTGTTCCCGTCAGTCCACCATGATGTTTGTCCCCATGAGTGCAGAACTTACGGCTATGGTGTCCGAAGCACAAATATTGACACGCTGAGTTTAGCCTGCATTAGGCTTATTGCTCTGCATACAGGTGCTAGATGTGGCTTGGAAATAGAGGTGGACGGAATACACAACATGGTTTGACAACTGAAGATCATAACAGAATGTCTTTTTAGAGAAGTGCCGAGCTGAAATTAGAAGATTATTAAATATTAGTAGAGCTCTTTGCTCTTTTTAAAGATAATCCTTTGGGGAAGTGGACGGTGGTAGTAGGTACTACAGAACTAGCCAAGCAGCGTTTCTGTGTCCTGGTTCAAATGATGGTTGCCGATGTTATAACAGGTAATGTGTCATGTCAGCATTGTATATCGGAAAGCATAGCTTATACAGCGATGCATGGTACATACTGGGACATACAGTTTTTGCGTGGCCATAGTCAGCACGACACCGCCATCTTGGTTTTCCAATACAATTTCCAGGGACAATATTAACAATGTCTATTATACCAACAGCGCACTCCTGATAATAACGTTTCTGGTCCGAGGGTCAGGGTGTAAAACACCTCTTAACGAAGCCGAAAGGCACTTGTTCTCCCCGTCATTGCTATCATTTTTTTGTTCTACACCATACCTCGAAACCTTCTAGTTACGGAGATATTGGGGGTCCAACTGTTTGACAAGGTTTTTTTTTAATACAAGGTTTTATTGTATGACACCACCACGACCCCCGTACTATTCAATCCATCCATCAGCTCAACGTTTTGATCGCGTTACATTGAGTGAGATTTTTCACCCTAACAAAAGTCGTTTCCCTGCAATAATTTTTGCGTAAAGTTACTTAGTTTGATGTACAGAATGCTTGGTTGACAGCGTCGTGAAGGGTCCGATTACACCCTGTAAATTTTAAACTAATGAAACAAAAGACTTTTTTTATTTTATTTTATATCGTGCTAAATGTTTGGCATTCACCAAAGAAATAATCTACTGCAAAAAAATATTTTGTAGTTCTGTAGGTCGCGACTATTGTCTGGCTCACCTAGCGTGTGTACGTCTTTGTTATGTCTCCCCTCCCGTGAGAGCTTAGCGTATTTGTACAGATTTGCACAGCCGCGGGTCACTTGCTAGAATTAAGTGATACACTCACAACAATTGATTATATTTTCTGAAGCACTTTAGCGAGGGTATAGTGGCTGAACTATAAATATGAATTATGAGAGCTCTGACCCACGGTTGCTTGATAAAGCTTTTTGTATTTTGCAAAGTGCTTTTATAAGGAGCCTCTCTTACAACTTTTATCTACCTAATTAATAACTTGACTGTACTTGATCCGCAGTTGGAGCACGGGACTCTAAGTCCCCACCCTAAGTCTCCGTGCTTCGGGATCCCTTCTTTTTGCATAATGTTCTTTTTCCTAATATACTTTGGCATAACTGTTTTGGCATTATTTGTTTTGCCATAATAATACTTTTTTTGGCGTGCAGTTTATGTTGGCATAATCATCTTGAAGGCTAATTTGTTTTGGCATAAATTGAATTCGCATAATGTTACTAGGCAATATGACTATTAGCATAATAGTATTTAGGCATACAATTAATAGAAATACCGGAATCAAATTCGAGTTATTTTTACGTATTTATTTTGAATTTAAAATTCATTAAATTATGTAACAAAAGTTAGTGACAGAAACGAATCGCTGTAAATCCGACTCCACGCAGTCCTGTCTGCCCTACCCCTAGAGTGTAATTTAGAATCGCGTAGGCGCGGAGGGGCGAGGCGGCCCGCGAGTTGAGGAGCAGGTGGTTGTAACAATCGCCACCGCCGCTGAGGCTGGCCAGCAAGCCGAAGCTGCGGTGGTGAGCGTTAGACACATCTGCGACGTTAAGCTCACGTGGGACCGCCGGAGCCCCGCAGCGCTAGAGTCGTGACAGAAACCATGCCTGCTGCATGTTGCATACTGCATGCTTGCTTGCATGCCGCCTGCTGCAGAAACTAGGTGAAGCACGGGTCCGGACCCTAAATATGTTAGATTCAGTTACTGACATATTATAATCCTGCAACGGAGGTTATAACACCCATAACGAAGCCAAGAGGGACTTGTTCTCCTCTTCACTGCAATCATTTTTTTTTGTTCTGGATCATACCTGGGAACTTTCTAATTACGGAGATATTGAAGGTCAAAGTACAAACTTATTAAAGTTATTTTTTTTTTTTTAACGATAAAAATCAAAATCGTTTTCCATCAATATTGTTTTTGCGCAGTTTTACATAGGTACTTAGTTTGATGTACAGAATGCTAGGTAGGGCTTTGTGAAGGGCTCTTTTACACACTGTACATAAGCATAGCCTAAACTGCTGGGTCTGAAAACATGAAACTTTGCACAAAGCTTAATGTAACGGTGAGAGTGACCTCTATGGATGGATTGTTGCAATTACGTAGACAGCTCTGAAACCAAGCCTATAGCAGCAGCTTGTTTTCGATCATTATCTTTTACCTTTTGAAGTTTGCTGTCTTACCAGAGGAAACCTATTTCGCATCATCTTTTAATTTTGATTTGGCCAGCTATTATAAGTCTTAAAATTTTACTTGATTAATATAACAGCTATCAGGATGTATGGACATAATTAAGCCGTTTTTTTAAGACTATGCTTTTTTTAGTTTAATTTTACTGGACCTAATTAATACCTAAATTTACATAGCGTAAAATACTGTCTACATAAAATAAATAATAATGCATTTTTGAAATTATTTATTTCGACAGGACCAAAGCTACTAGTCCCTTTAATCCCTTTAATTTGGCAGCCATCATTTTAAACAAATTAGATTTTTAGAACTGTAATTTAAAGTCTTTATCATTCTAAATTTTCGGTTTGTTTTCGTTTGTACCCCAACAACCAATAAAACGGCAAACCCAATCAACGTACTGGAAAATAAATCAGATTCAGCATCAGATAACTGATACAATTGTAGCGGGGCCGGTATCGTTGCAATTTAGTGCTATCTGTCGAAGTGTCTCGATGTAATGTAGATACGATTCGAGATACATTGAGATAAACGCCCCGTCGCGCGTCGAGAGGACTTGTCGAGAATATGTGGAGTTTGTAACTGATGTGATATGGTTTGGGGGTGAGACGAGATCGCATTGAATAGAATGAAAATATTTATTTTCTTAAAAACATGGTAAAAAAGATATCAAGGGTATTTAACGTTTATTGTCAAAGAAGTCTTTTTCAAAAAACGTTGCCTTGCACTAAGAATTTCTCCTGTAACGTAGGTCTGTGCTTTTACAAACTTTTAAACTCACATTAACAAATTCTTTGACAGTATAAAAACTGTGACTACACACCCAACCATTAATGCAATTTAATTTTGTTTAATCTCATATTTAAGGTCTTGAGATTACTTGTTAACCATCCAGGATAGATTTAAACTATCTGTGTGTCAAACATCCAAATCCAGCCAGTAGTTTGTGTTTGTGTGTGAAAAGAAAAGTAACAAACATCCATCCTCACAAACATTCGCATTT